>OZ024740.1:112003446-112015946 GCA_964016885.1 Eledone cirrhosa
TTATTTATTTATAGGAAAAGAGATAGGACCCCGACGGCTGAGCTCCGACCGTTTCGACAGCTAGATCCGAACAGTTCGGATCTAGGTGTCGAAACGGCCGGAGCTCAGCCGTTGGGGTCCTATCTCTTTTCCTATTACCCACTCTACTACCCTAAGTATTGAGTACTCTGTTGCATTATGGTCCACATGGTTTCTTATCACACTTTCTTTGTTTTATATATATATATATATATATATATATATATATATGTGTGTGTGTGTGTGTGTGTGTATTAGTTTAACGCTTGATATAGTAGTATATACACACACACATGTAATATATACACACACACATGTATATATACACAAACACATGTAATATATACACACACACATGTATATACACACACACACATGTAAACCTATTCATGCGTTCATATATTGATACGAGTGTTTGTATTTTATGAGATCGTATGATTTATGTATGTACTATACACATACATGTGTTTATAATATACATACGTGTGTTGTTTATTTGTTGGGACATATACACAAATTACAAACGTGCATATGTATGTATAATATAGGTAGTTATCAATATAAAACACATGTATATGTCATCGTATATGATTTGTGTATGCAATCGTACATCATGTGTGTATGACTATGAATGTTTACCTATATATATATATATATATATATATATATATACTTGTTGACATATTCCTCCAACCACCCACACGTACATACTAATACTACTACACACATGCCAACACATTAACACTACTACACGCATACCAATACACACCATTACACAAATGCCACCACATCTCTTCACACATTACCACTACTACACACATGCTAACACATCTCTTCACACATTAGCACTACTACACACATGCCCACACACAACACTACACACATGTTAACACATCTCTTCACACATCAACACATGCCAACACACAGCACTACACACATGCTAACACATCTCTTCACACACAACACATTACCTATACATAGACGTAACAGTTGATCCCAGTAAAATAATGTTCATATTTTTATCAAATGTTGCTTTTGTCGTTTTCTTTTAACTTGTTTATATCATTTCAACACTATCATCCTCATCAGTGCTACCACCACCACCACCAACATCACTGCCACCACCACCACCATCTTCATCACTGCTACCACCATCATCCTCACCTCTGCCACTAACGCCACCATCGTCCTCATCACTACCACTACCATCACCATCATAGTCATCACCATCATTGCTTCTATGTTCAACTTCAGTCAAGGTCAACTTTACTTTTTCATTCTTCCGGGTTCCATGAAGATATGTACCAGTCATGTACGGAGGTGAATTTCATCTTTCCCTTTCAACATGCTGGCCTTGTGCTTAAATTAAAGATACCGGCGAGGTTAGCTTTGCCTTTCATCCTTACGGGGGTGATAAATAAAGCACCAGTAATGAACTGGGGTCGTGTAATTGACTTTCCCTTCTCTTCAAATTGCTAGCCTTGTGCCTAAGGTAGAAACTATGATTGGCAGAATCGATAGAGCATCGGACAAATGGCGTTGCGGCTTTTTTCCCTGATCTTTACGTTCTGAGTTCAAATCCCGCAGAAGTTAGCTTAGCCTTTCATCGTTACCGGTTCGATAAAATAAAGTACCGTAACGTACTGGGGTCGATTTAATTGACTCTGTACCTCCCCATTAAATTGCTGGCCTTGTGCCAGCATTTGTAACCATTATTATGTTTTGTTTTCACTATTTTTTTCTTTCTTTCTCTCTACAGTAAAGAATGCCTGGGATCTAATTAATAACAACAACTACTGCTACCACCACTACTACAACTACTACTACAGCATGTACAACAACAACAATTTTGGATTATCATTTTATGGAGGATACCACCTTGGCAATACGGAGACATTCTAAAAGACTGGGAGTTTTATATATTTAATTATTTATTTTTAAACATTGAACAGGGTGCAACAGACTCTTAGTGGCACCCCCACCATTACCACCACCACCACCACTACTACTATCACCTATGCTATTACTACTACCACTAGCTCACCTACAAGTAATGCCACCCCCATCAACATCATTATCATAACTGTTTACTATAAACACCATCATCCACCACCACCACTATCACCAATACTAATACAATCACCACTTTCATTACCAGTAATATCATCACCCACCACCACCACCATTCTTACCACTAACACCGTCCCTACCACTACCACCGCCATCAACACCTTCCATCAAATGACGTTTAGCGATTGAACCCGTGTACACGTTACCACAGCAACAATCAGAACACTACCATCTCCAACGTAATGTTGGTGATCGAACGACAACAACAACAACCACAACACTACCACCAACAACACAACAACACTGTCAGTCTCTACCACCACCGCTACCACAGCAACAACAACAACATTACTACAACCAACATTACCATTACAGCACTAACCAGTGCCAACAAACCACCTCAACCACAACAATAACCATCATAACAACACCAACCACCACCAACATACCACCACAATAATCTTAACCAGTACCCATGTGCAAACGCAAAATCTATCTGCTACGATTTCTCGTAGAGTAGAAAATAAACAGAAGATAGAAAGAAAAGTGAAGAATAGGAAGGGACGAATAGAAAGGAGGGAAAGAAGGAAGGAATAGAGGTAGAAGTAGAGAAAGAAATAGAGAAAGAAAGAAAGAAAGAAAGAAAGAAAGAAAGAAAGAATTATGGGTTTCGAAATCGAAAAATTTGTATGTACTGTGGAAGAAGAAAAAAAATGTAAACTTTGTTCGGGTGTTTTGGAAAACCCTCTTCGTACCCCGTGTGGACATGTTTTCTGTTCCGGGTGTATAGCACCATGGATTATGAGGAACGGTTCGTGTCCGGAGAACTGTACCCCGGGTGTGTGTTTACGTCCGGAAAATCTGGAAGCGGTGGTTCCACTGCAGCAGTTGATATCCGATATGCAGGTAAAATGTGAGTTCGCTGAAAGAGGGTGCCCGTTAATTGTACCACTGACCATGATGGTAAACCATTCCCAAAGTTGCGGGTACCGACCACTTTGTTGTCGAAATCCCGGATGTTCTGCCATGGTTAACGCCCGCCATCTAACAACACACGAACTACATGAATGTGGTAGTCGGACGGTGGGTATATGCGACAAAGGCTGCGACCTTGTGATACAACAAAACACGGCAGACTGTCATGAATGCGTGCAAGCTCTTAAGAGTCACATAGCCGAGAAGGAGGTACGAACCGGAGCCCTTGAGGCTGAAATACACCGACTCCAGGCGAAGTTTACCAAACGTGAGAAAACACTGCTTCAGGAAATCGCAAATTTACACAGCGATGTACAGATACAGGCATTGAAATTCCAACAGAAGTTGAACCTCTATCGTCTCCAGTTGAACAATATATCTCTATTGAACAATAACAACAATAACAACAACAACAACAACAACAACAATAACAACAGTGATACCAGCGGAAACAATAACAACAATAATTGTAATCGCTACAACAATAACAATAACAACAACAATAACAACGACAAATGTATTGGAACTAGAGACGGTAACAAAGGTAATACCATTAACAGCAACAATATCAACAGCAGTAACGGTAGTGGTAGTAAGAGTGGCAGCAACGCTGGTGACAATACCAAGGAAGCTAGCAGTGGTGTCAGTAGTATTAGTTGTAGTAGTAGTAGTGGTGGTGGTGATAGTTGTGGGGGTAGTGTTGACGGTGGTAGTGATTGTCAATACAACTACGACAGTGACGATAGACAACTAAAGGTAAGTTTATACTTATATTAAAATGTCCACATGCATGCAGATATATATATATATATATATAGAGAGAGAGAGAGAGACACACACACACACACACACACATATATATATATATATATATATATATAGACACACACACACATGTATGTATATATATATATATATATATATATATATATATATATATATATATATATATATATATGCACATATATATATATATATATACGTATTATACATTTAAATGTTTAGCTTGTTTATGCTGTCTTCATTTCCTTATATATATATATATATATATATATATAGATACACACATATATATATATATATAGACACACACACAGATATATATATATATATATATATATATATATATATAGAGAGAGAGAGAGAGAGACACACACACTTGTATATATATATATTATAAGTATTAAATTGTTAAACAATATTCAATGATTATGTCAAAGAATGATTTTTACAGTAGATTGATTAAATCTTAACCATTTAACATCTCAGGGTATGTCATGTATCATTATATTTTGTCTGATGAGGACGTACTGTTGTACATCCGAAATATGTATAATAAAATGTAATTGATCAAAAGAACATCTAATTTATTAATACTTATATATATATATATATATATAAACATGAGAAGAAAGAAGAATACTGCGTGGTTTGCACATGGGTTACATATGATAAAAATAGTCCTTCGTCAGTGATTTTCCAACCATCATTGGTATTTCATCGCATTATATATATATATATATGCACACATATATATATATATATATATATATATATAGGTATTATATATTTAAATGTTTAGCTTGTTTATGCTGTCTTCATTTCCTTCATTTTGTTGCTAACACTTGATGTTATATATTCTTTTACATCTTTTTTAGTTGGTTTTATTCATTAGACTAGGGCCATGCTGCAACACCCCTTTAAGGTGTTTTAGTTGATCATATTGACCCCAGTACTTATTTTTTCAAGTCTGACACTTATTTTATCAATTTGTGTATTTTTTGTGGAACCACTATTACGAGACATAAACAAACAGTAAATGATACGGATACACACGCACTCACGGACACACACGCACATACATACATATGCATATATATAGATATATGACGGTCTTTACTCACAAGGCATTGGTCAACTTGAAGATACAGTAGGAGACACTTGCTCATGGGGTCACGAAATGGGGCTGAACCCCAAACCACGTGGTTGTGGAAGGAACTCCTTAATTACGCAACCATGCTTTTGCACACACACACACATACATATATATATATATATATATATATGCGTGTGTGTGTGTGTGATTTTATAACTGTTATTAAGTGTAGGTGTCCAGTACATTAAATAGCGAACTTTCTCTTTCATCCTTCGTGGTGTATGTGTCAATAAAATAACCTACCAGTCATATACTTGTGTTGATAACAAAGTGCTGAGTTTGATTTAATTGTCCATACTCTGCAGTTTTATCAAAGATATGACAACCTCTCTATCTAGTGCTGGTGCCACGATAAACATGCACTTGTTAGAACGCAAAACGGTATGTAAGTGTGATGGGAACACCCAACATGTCTAGGAAGTCAGTGGCCCAGCTTCAGTACAAAACTCTATCTGTGAAGACCAGTCTAACCTTCGCTGGCATAGAAAGCGACCGTTAAATGATGATGTTGACACTATATCCTGGCCTCAACATTCTATGACATTGCACAAATGTTAGAATTTCATTAGGGGTCTCCTTGAAAGTGGAGGTGTGCAGCCTAGTGCCTAGGTTCGATTCCTGAACGGGTGGGTGTATTATGTCCTTGTGCAAAACATTTCATTTCACTTAGCTCCAGTCCAGTCTGTAAAAAAAAAAGGAGTACCAACATCAGCTGAAATTTCCCCATGCGATGGACAAGGGGGTATCTTATACTATCAGTTGTTTAACACCAATGAAACTGGGATAGGGACGCACTTTAAAACCCCTAAAACAACCTATGTTCTACATTTTAGGGGTTCCTTGGTTGTTTTTCTTATGTTGTTGTTTACTGTAATTTATTATTGTTATTTTTATTATTTATAATTGTTAAATATTTCAGCCTTGTAAGCTTGCATCTGTATTGTGTTACCTCTTTATATTGTGGCCAATATGTTGGGGCCTTGTGGCCAATATCTTATAACATTATTGTCGTAAGGTCTATACTGTAGCAGAACTTCCTAATGTATTAATCGAAGTATTCAGTTTCATCCCTTTGCGATCTGAGTTCAAATCCAGTGACATTGATTTTCCTCCCGACTGTATGAGGACACTGGGTTTACTATATTAGAGACCCGTCGTGTATTGATATCGATTTACTTTACTTAACTTTCTTTCAACAACAACTACATGATCTCCATTATGCCAAGAAGGTGTCGTTGTTATTTCTGTTTAACCTAGGTGGGTCCTGATCAAACATACCTATGATGAAAGGTGGTTTTAGTGGTTACCACGACACCGTCTTTTTTTCCAGCATGCTTTACTCACCATTATCCAACCAAGACGGGAAGGTGTGAATTAAGAGGGTTTGGACTACAATTTTTATCAGGCAGTCAGATCGTTAAATATAGTTCTATCTCACTTATGTTCTCAGTTCAAGCCCTCCTTTGGTTTTCCTTCAACCACCCGAGGTTCGTCTAGATAAAAGGTTATTGTAGTCTTAGTAGTTAGCGAATTAGCAGAACCGTTAGAACATTCCGGCTCTCTGCGGTCGGAGCTCAAATCCGGACGAGGTCAATTTTACCTTCCTTCATTTTTTGGTAGATAAATAAAGTATTAACCAATATTCGGATCGATTCTTCCTCTATATCTCTTTCTCACTTCCTCTCTATCACTTTCTTTCCCCCTTATCTGGAATAAACTGGCTGCGTTTAGACCGGGAGAATGGATAGTCTCTGTCAGGTTTAAAATAACCAAAAGACACTGTATAGAGAGAGAGATGGGGGGGGGGGGGGTTCATGTAAAAATGTGTTAATATTATTACTGTTTAGATCCAAGTCAGCCTTGATCCAACAGAGCTATGATCGAAGACGTTCCAATCGTGATCATTGCGTCTTTTTAAGAGTATGTAGGATTATCTAATAAGTCAATTTCTTATTTAACACGGCAAGGTTTGTTTTGAGGGTGTATTTGACTGCTATTTCTAACAGGTCAAGGGATTATAGGGAGTTCCCTTTGCTACTGTGGCAAGTGTTGCTGTTGCTATCAAGGGGCCTCATTTGCCTTTAAAATCTGAGGGGTACAAACCAACATTTGTTGATTCTTAAAGGAGCATGTTAGTATTGTTTATAGTGCCTTTCCGGGACCCTATCACATAAGTCAAATTTTACGCTAATTAAATTTTATATATTCAAATGAAGTTCAGATATAAAAAAAAGTAAGCTTAAAAAGAATTTATTATATCAAATAAACAAAAAGTAAAACATAAACATTTGAAAAAGTGTGTGTGTGGGGGGGTCCCTGGTACCCCCCTGAAACAAGGCCCTTGGTTGCTATTGTTGTTAGATATAGGGTATTACTGATTACTTCAGGATAGAGGTGGTTGTTCTTGACGACCTGAATCGGAGACAATGTTTCGATTCCTGGCAGGAAAAGTGTTAGTAGAAATATATACGACTTACAAGAATGCCTTCAGAATGGCATGAGCATCACCACATAACCATAACTCCGCCCCCACACACACTTCCCCATCGTCTGGGGATTGTCTGTGTAGTGTCCCTACAAAGAAAAATATAGGCTGCGAATTGGTAGAATCGTTAGAAGTTAAAATAAAATGTCCCGAAGAGTTTGTTCCAGTTTTCTGAGATCAAAACCAAGCATATGTATATAGATAGAGTTGACTGGATGGGTGGATAGATAGATATGTGTGTGTTAGTGAAATACACGCGCTCAAAATATGGAGTGTTATAAACACGAGCGAACACACGAACACACTCACAATGACATGAGCACGTGGTTGTAAACAAATATAAGGTCTGCTGTCCCCTCTAACATTGACATGGAACGATCCACTACTAGAAACAATAGCCAACTTTCCTTCAAACAACACCCTATATTTTTTTTATTTTATTTTACTTGTTTCAGTCATTAGATTGTAGCCATGCTGGGGCACTGCCTTGAAAGGATTTGAATCAAGCCTATGTAGTTTTTAAAATCTGGTGCTTATTTTATGGATCTCTTACGTCAAACCGCTAGTCTACGGAACATAAACACACACACACACATGTATGTGTGTGTGTGTATATTTTATATATATATGTGTATATATATATATATATATATATATAGTACAATAATGATTTCTACTTTTAGGCACAAAGCCAGTAATTTTCGGGGGAAGGGGAAAGTCGATTAAATCGACTCTAGTGCATGACTGGTACTTTATTTTATAAACCCCGTAAGGATGAAAGGCAAAGCTAACCTCGGCGGGATTTGAAATCGGAACGTAAAGCGCAGTAACAATATTCAGCAAAGCATTTTGTCCGACGCTCTACCGATTATGCCAATCCACAATAGTAACAACGAGCCAGACAGTGAAAAAGCAGAAGGTTTATATCCAAAGTTGGTAGAGCACTCAGTCCGAGAGACGAGTTCAGTATAGAGTTAATACTACAACAAATACTAAACCATGGGGACACGTGTTTCACCTAAAATAACATGTTCAACCCGTGTATATATACTTGCCTTAATTTCAGTCTTAATATATTGGGAGTGGTCTATTTTTATCACTGCAATCAACAAACTGGTGTAATCAGGCTTACATAAATCTCTCTCTCTCTCTCTCTTTTCCTTTCTCTCTCTCGCTGTATATATATATATATATATATATATAACTGAGAGAGATAGGGGAGAAATAAGCTTCTGGGGTTCCCGTCTACCAAGTAAAGAAGGGGACCATCTTATACAAATGCTTGTCAGTTTTTTTTTACAAACTTCATATATGTTGGGTCTCCATAATCCTTCGAGTGCTTAAGACCTCAAAAGAACTTAATCGGCCTTGTATTGAGGCGTCGTGGAACTAACCACCAGAATGCGTGTGAAACTGACCCTTATCCACAATATGGTGAGGCAGGGTCAACTAGTCTGACAAGGGACCTGCAAGTGCGAAAGTATACCCATAACTCATAAATAAACCATATGTATTCAGGGGTGGTGGAACTGAGAGGGAGCATTGAGGCGGGGTATTGCCCCACCAATAATCATATTTTTTCTCCCCAAACTACCAAAACACACATATATTTGTATATGCGCTACAATTTATGTACATTTTATGTTTATCGCATATCGAAGTTTTCTGACCATTTTTGAGTGCAAAGAGATAAACTAATCACTACAACTTAATTGACCAATTTTGACCCCCTACAATTTAGAAATGTTTCCGCCGCCCGTAATATTTAATACTAGCTAATAACATTCTTAATAGGCAGTTTGAACTGGGACCTGCAATTTACATTGCTTTTGGCCTATCCCTAGATTTGTACAGGCATATGTCTATCTATCTACCTATCTATCTATATCTATCTATCTATATATATATACACAAGTGGAAGCTTAGTAAAATCGAGGCTTTGGCTGTGGCCAAGCAAAGTCGACCTACAATAAGGAATGAGTAGCAAAGCACTCAATAAGGGTAGGTCCTTAGAGTAATAACATTACGTTTAAATAGCTTGACAAATTGAAAATTGCGGTAGGCAAAACCCAGCCATACAGTACTAAAACAACGAAAGAACTAATCAGGTTAAAATATATATATATATATATATATATATACATATATATATATATACATACATATATATAATGAAAATGAATAGGAACGAGGTATATATATATGTTTACATATACACGTATGTGTACACATCGTTGGCTCACTGGATTATATATAAGTTCGCGCATTGAATCAGAAACGCATGTCCAATTTTTATACAAACCTACATATATGCATGCACGCACACACACACACACAAACATAGCCATGTTCTAGTAGAACACACAGACACGGCCAAGTGCAAGCTATTTTAGTGCAAGGAAGGGTTGTGATGTTTGTGTGTGTGTCACTGCATTTAGTCTATATTATGTCTGGCATAGTAAGGGCGGTGAATTGGCAGTATCGTTAGAGGGTCGGGCATGCTTTCCAGCGTAGTTACGTCCTTTTACGATCTGAGTTCAAATCCCGCCGAGGTTAACTTTGCCTTTCATCCTTATGGGGTCGATAAAATAAAGTACCAGTAATGTACTGAGTAATTGCTGGCCTTGTGCCAAAAGTAGAAACAATTATGTCTGGCATAGTAAAGTAGTAAAGAAGTTTGCTTTGCACTCAGATATGAAGTGCCGGGTTCGATCCCACGCCGTGATATTTTAACATATCTTGTGGTCGACATCTGACTGGGTAGATCTAAATTGTTTGGTAGTCCATTGCATGATCTGTACCTATACTACAAATGTCCTCCACAGTCAAACTCTGTCGCATAAATTTTGCCGGGAGAAAACTCAGCCGTTTATATTGTCTCAGTGAATGTTGGTAGTGATATTCAGTGACTTGTAGTGGTGGTGGTATTTGTGGTGGCCGGATGAATGCGATGATAATAATAGTAGTAGTGGTAGTGGTGGTGGTGGTGAATGCGAAGATGATGATGATAATAGTGGTAGTGGTGGTGGAAGTGGTGGTGATGTTAATAATAACGGTAGTAATGATAGCTGTGATGGTAATAATTGTTTCTACTTTTGGCACCAGGCCAGCAAATCACCCAGTACATTACTGGTACTTTATTTTATCGACCCCGTAAGGATGAAAGGCAAGGTGGTGGTGATTAGATTGTTGATTTTATAACATGATGCATTGTTGTTAGTAATGGTGTTTAGTCCCAGGTAAACACTGACAGATTAAACCTATTATCAATTACTTTTATGTTTGTATGTGAAAGAGAGAGAAATGTGTCTCTGTGTCTATGTATTTGTGTGTGAGTGTGTGAGAGAGACTGTGAAAAACGTGTGTGTGTGTGTGTGTGTGTGTATGAAAGAGACCGTGTGATAAAGTGTGTGTTTGTGTAGGGAAAAGAGAAAGAGTGTCTGTAGTTGTGTGCGTATGTCCCAGCTAGTCAATATCTAGAGAAGTAACAGATTAAATTTGTACTGTTTACCAAAATTTGTCCAATGTGGGTGAGCGTTTTAGACCTTCGTCGGTTCCGACGACGAGTATTCCAGTTGTTCGAGCAAGGGGATGGCCTTCTCTTGAAATTAGCATGCAAGTGACTGAGCAGTCTACAGACACGTGTACTCTAAATGTAGTTTCTCAGAGAGTTTCAGTGTGTGACAAGCTCGGTCCTTTCAGTTACGAATATAACTCCTTGTATTGTATTATTATTCCAGCCTTGTGGCTAATAAAGAAATAATTATTTGGTCCATTAAGTTTCGGCGCTTTATGTTCTGAGTTCAAATTCCGCCAAGCTCAACTTAGAGGTCGATAAAAGTCTATCACCTCCCCAAAACATTGTTGGTCTTGTGCCTAAATTAGCCTTATTTAGTCCGTTAAACAAAGAGTTTACTGTATAGTTATAATGGATTAGAGACAGGGGGGAGTCTAACCACAAGGGCATTTGGGCAATGCCCGATGACCCACTGGTCTTCATGAAATACAAAAACAAAAACAAAAAAAGCTAAGTGACTGTCAGGAAAACGTGAAGTCATAAGAAGGATTGAAACTGTAACGTGTTATAAATGATAAGCAGTCTCTGTATTTTCTCAGATAAGCAACATATTAATGGACAATAGGCTGACCTGACAGGTGACGGATGCCTGAGACGGTTTTACGATCCAGTCCACTTCTGATTAGAGATATGTTGGAGATGCCAGATTTTGGCAGTCCATAGAGATTAACTTTTCTATCTATGCTTTGAGTTTAAATCAGCTGAGTTTCATTTACTTTCTCTCTGTGATTCATTCAATTAAAATAATTTTTTAAAGATAAAAGACAAAGAAAAACAAGCTCAAAAAAGGCAAAACATGTGTCGGATGATTGACAACGATTTTTATAGTTGTTTAGATGACAAAGAAAAGGGGGAGAGAGAGGGTGGGATAGAGACTGGGTGACGTGGGCCTCCATCACCACAATCACAAACGTTAGCAACAGGGCGATGAATCTAAGTATGACAGTTTAAACAGCAGCAGGTTGGGACCAGGGTGGGTGGGGGTCTGACTGACGTACTTGTCTCGTACAAGGGTAAGTTACAATTTGAATAAGTTTGGTAATCTAATTAGAGGTGTGGGTAGCAAAAAAACATCGTGGTGGCAGCGGAAGTGATTAAGATATGTGTGCATTATTTTTGTTGATTTTTGCTTCAAATTTTTCAGAGTTTTTTTTTTCGTTACTTATGCTTTTTTTTATTTACACAATTTTATATGTAAATGCCTGTTTCTTGTATTGTTTTTGGTCCCTGTGGCCAATAAAGAAACCATTTTTGTTGTCAAATAATAATGGTTTCTGATTTAGGCACAAGGCCAACAATTTTGGGGGAGAGGAAAGTCGATTAAATCGTCCCAGTGCATTACTGGTACTTTAGTTTATCGACCCCGTAAGGATGATAAGCAAAGCTAACCTCGGCGGGATTTGAACTCAGAATGTAAAGGTTCTGAATTCAAATCCGCC
>OZ024740.1:112020946-112045946 GCA_964016885.1 Eledone cirrhosa
TCATAACTACTACCACCAACACAACCACCACCCTCATTATCATAACCACTACCACCAACACAGCCACCACCCTCATTATCATAACTACTACCACCAACACACCCACCACCCTCATTATCATAACTACTACCACCAACACAACCACCACCCTCATTATCATAACTACTACCACCAACACAGCCACCACCATCATTATCATAACTACTACCACCAACACAGCCACCACCCTCATTATCATAACTACTACCACCAACACACCCACCACCATCATATCATAACTACTACCACCAACACACCCACCACCCTCATTGTCATAACTACTACCACCAACACACACACCACCATCATTATCATAATTACTACCACCAACACACCCACCACCCTCATTATCATAACTACTACCACCAACACAACCACCACCCTCATTATCATGACTACTACCACCAACACAGCCACCACCATCATTATCATAACTACTACCACCAACACAGCCACCACCCTCATTATCATAACTACTACCACCAACACACCCACCACCATCATTGTCATAACTACTACCACCAACACACACACCACCATCATTATCATTACTACTACCACCAACACACCCACCACCATCATTATCATAACTACTACCACCACCCTCATTATCATAATTACTACCACCAACACGCCCACCACCATCATTATCATAACCACTACCACCAACACAGCCACCACCCTCATTATCATAACTACTACCACCAACACAGCCACCACCCTCATTATCATAACTACTACCACCAACACAACCACCACCCTCATTATCATAACTACTACCACCAACACACGCACCACCATCATTGTCATAACTACTACCACCAACAAACCCGCCACCATCATTATCATAACTACTACCACCAACACACCCACCAGCCTCATTATCATAACTACTACCACCAACACACCCACCACCATCATTATCATAACTACTACCACCAACACACCCACCACCATCATTATCATAACTACTACCACCAACACACCCACCAGCCTCATTATCATAACTACTACCACCAACACAACCACCACCCTCATTATCATAACTACTACCACCAACACACCCACCACCCTCATTATCATAACTACTACCACCAACACACCCACCACCCTCATTATCATAACTACTACCACCAACACAGCCACCACCTTCATTATCATAACTACTACCACCAACACAACCACCACCATCATTATCATAACTACTACCACCAACACACCCACCACCATCATTATCATAACTACTACCACCAACACAACCACCACCATCATTATCATAACTACTACCACCAACACACCCACCACCATCATTATCATAACTGCTACCACCAACACAGCCACCACCCTCATTATCATAACTACTACCACCAACATAACCACCCCCATCATTATCATAACTACTACCACCAACACAACCACCACCCTCATTATCATAACTACTACCACCGACACAGCCACCACCATCATTACCATAACTACTACCACCAACACATCCACCACACTCATTATCATAACCACTACCACCAACACAGCCACCACCCTCATTATCATAACTACTACCACCAACACAGCCACCATCATCATTATCATAACTACTACCACCAACACACCCACCACCATCATTATCATAACTACTACCACCAACACAACCACCACCCTCATTATCATAACTACTACCACCAACACAGCCACCACCCTCATTATCATTACTAGTACCACCAACACAGCCACCACCCTCATTATCATAACTACTACCACCAACACAACCACCACCCTCATTATCATAACTACTACCACCGACACAGCCACCAACATCATTACCATAACTACTACCACCAACACATCCACCACACTCATTATCATAACTACTACCACCAACACAACCACCACCCTCATTATCATAACTACTACCACCAACACAGCCAC
Source organism: Eledone cirrhosa (assembly GCA_964016885.1). NCBI lineage: Eukaryota > Metazoa > Mollusca > Cephalopoda > Octopoda > Eledonidae > Eledone > Eledone cirrhosa. The sequence goes on from OZ024740.1 coordinate 112,022,912, forward strand.
CACCATCATTACCATAACTACTACCACCAACACATCCACCACACTCATTATCATAACCACTACCACCAACACAGCCACCACCCTCATTATCATAACTACTACCAACAACATACCCACCACCATCATTATCATAACTACTACCACCAACACACCCACCACCCTCATTATCATAACTACTACCACCAACACACCCACCACCATCATTATCATTACTACTACCACCAACACAACCACCACCCTCATTGTCATAACTACTACTACCAACACACCCACCACCATCATTATCATAACTACTACCACCAACACACCCACCAGTCTCATCATCATAACTACTACCACCAACACACCCACCACCATCATTGTCATAACTACTACCACCAACACAACCACCACCCTCATTATCATAACTACTACCACCAACACAGCCACCACCATCATTATCATAACTACTACCACCAACACAGCCACCACCCTCATTATCATAACTACTACCACCAACACACCCACCACCATCATATCATAACTACTACCACCAACACACCCACCACCCTCATTGTCATAACTACTACCACCAACACACACACCACCATCATTATCATAATTACTACCACCAACACACCCACCACCCTCATTATCATAACTACTACCACCAACACAACCACCACCCTCATTATCATGACTACTACCACCAACACAGCCACCACCATCATTATCATAACTACTACCACCAACACAGCCACCACCCTCATTATCATAACTACTACCACCAACACACCCACCACCATCATTGTCATAACTACTACCACCAACACACACACCACCATCATTATCATTACTACTACCACCAACACACCCACCACCATCATTATCATAACTACTACCACCACCCTCATTATCATAATTACTACCACCAACACGCCCACCACCATCATTATCATAACCACTACCACCAACACAGCCACCACCCTCATTATCATAACTACTACCACCAACACAGCCACCACCCTCATTATCATAACTACTACCACCAACACAACCACCACCCTCATTATCATAACTACTACCACCAACACACGCACCACCATCATTGTCATAACTACTACCACCAACAAACCCGCCACCATCATTATCATAACTACTACCACCAACACACCCACCAGCCTCATTATCATAACTACTACCACCAACACACCCACCACCATCATTATCATAACTACTACCACCAACACACCCACCACCATCATTATCATAACTACTACCACCAACACACCCACCAGCCTCATTATCATAACTACTACCACCAACACAACCACCACCCTCATTATCATAACTACTACCACCAACACACCCACCACCCTCATTATCATAACTACTACCACCAACACACCCACCACCCTCATTATCATAACTACTACCACCAACACAGCCACCACCTTCATTATCATAACTACTACCACCAACACAACCACCACCATCATTATCATAACTACTACCACCAACACACCCACCACCATCATTATCATAACTACTACCACCAACACAACCACCACCATCATTATCATAACTACTACCACCAACACACCCACCACCATCATTATCATAACTGCTACCACCAACACAGCCACCACCCTCATTATCATAACTACTACCACCAACATAACCACCCCCATCATTATCATAACTACTACCACCAACACAACCACCACCCTCATTATCATAACTACTACCACCGACACAGCCACCACCATCATTACCATAACTACTACCACCAACACATCCACCACACTCATTATCATAACCACTACCACCAACACAGCCACCACCCTCATTATCATAACTACTACCACCAACACAGCCACCATCATCATTATCATAACTACTACCACCAACACACCCACCACCATCATTATCATAACTACTACCACCAACACAACCACCACCCTCATTATCATAACTACTACCACCAACACAGCCACCACCCTCATTATCATTACTAGTACCACCAACACAGCCACCACCCTCATTATCATAACTACTACCACCAACACAACCACCACCCTCATTATCATAACTACTACCACCGACACAGCCACCAACATCATTACAATAACTACTACCACCAACACATCCACCACACTCATTATCATAACTACTACCACCAACACAACCACCACCCTCATTATCATAACTACTACCACCAACACAGCCACCACCATCATTACCATAACTACTACCACCAACACATCCACCACACTCATTATCATAACCACTACCACCAACACAGCCACCACCCTCATTATCATAACTACTACCACCAACATACCCACCACCATCATTATCATAACTACTACCACCAACACACCCACCACCCTCATTATCATAACTACTACCACCAACACACCCACCACCATCATTATCATTACTACTACCACCAACACAACCACCACCCTCATTGTCATAACTACTACTACCAACACACCCACCACCATCATTATCATAACTACTACCACCAACACAACCACCACCCTCATTATCATAACTACTACCACCAACACACCCACCACCATCATTGTCATAACTACTACCACCAACACACACACCACCATCATTATCATAACTACTACCACCAACACACACACCACCATCATTATCATAACTACTACCACCAACACAACCACCACCCTCATTATCATAACTACTACCACCAACACACCCACCACCATCATTGTCATAACTACTACCACCAAGACACCCATCACTATCATTATCATAACTACTACCACCAACACAGCCACCACCCTCATTATCATAATTACTACCACCAACACACCCACCACCCTAATTATCATAACTACTACCACCAACACACCCACCACCATCATTATCATAACTACTACCACCAACACAGCCACCACCATCATTATCATAACTACTACCACCAACACAACCACCACCCTCATTATCATAACTAATACCACCAACACACCCACCACCCTCATTATCATAACTACTACCACCAACACACCCACCACCATCATTATCATAACTACTACCACCAAGACAGCCACCACCCTCATTATCATAACTACTACCACCAACACACCCACCACCATCATTATCATTACTACTACCACCAACACACCCACCACCATCATTATCATAACTACTACCACCAACACAGCCACCACCCTCATTATCATAATTACTACCACCAACACACCCACCAGCCTCATTATCATAACTACTACCACCAACACAGCCACCACCATCATTATCATAACTACTACCACCAACACACCCACCAGCCTCATTATCATAACTACTACTACCAACACAACCACCGCCATCATTACCATAACTACTACCACCAACACAGCCACCACCCTCATTATCATAACTACTACCACCAACACACCCACCACCATCATTATCATAACTACTACCACCAACACACCCGCCACCCTCATTATCATAACTACTACCACCAACACACCCACCACCATCATTATCATAACTACTACCACCAACACACCCACCACCATCATTATCATAACTACTACCACCACCCTCATTATCATAACTACTACCACCAACACAGCCACCACCATCATTATCATAACTACTACCACCAACACACCCACCAGTCTCATTATCCTAACTACTACCACCAACACAACCACCACCCTCATTATCATAACCACTACCACCAACACAACCACCACCCTCATTATCATAACTACTACAACCAACACAGCCACCATCATCATTATCATAACCACTACCACCAACACACCCTCCAACCTCATTATCATAACTACTACCACCAACACACCCACCACCATCATTGTCATAACTACTACCACCAACACACCCACCACCATCATTATCATAACTACTACCACCAACACAGCCACCACCCTCATTATCATTACTACTACCACCAACACAGCCACCACCATCATTATCATAACTACTACCACCAACACAGCCACCACCATCATTATCATAACTACTACCACCAACACACCCACCACCCTCATTATCTTAACTACTACCACCAACACACCCACCACCCTCATTATCATAACTACTACCACCAACACACCCACCACCATCATTATCATTACTACTACCACCAACACACCCACCACCATCATTATCATAACTACTACCACCAACACAGCCACCACCATCATTATCATAACTACTACCACCAACACAACCACCAGCCTCATTATCATAACTACTACCACCAACACAACCACCACCATCATTATCATAACTACTACCACCAACACACCCACCACCATCATTATCATAACTACTACCACCAACACAGCCACCACCATCATTATCATAACTACTACCACCAACACAACCACCAGCCTCATTATCATAACTACTACCACCAACACAACCACCACCCTCATTATCATAACTACTACCACCAACACAACCACCACCCTCATTATCATAACTACTACCACCAACACACCCACCACCATCATTATCATAACTACTACCACCAACACAGCCACAACCATCATTATCATAACTACTACCACCAACACATCCACCACCCTCATTATCATAACCACTACCACCAACACACCCACCACCATCATTATCATAACTACTACCACCAACACAACCACCAGCCTCATTATCATAACTACTACCACCAACACAACCACCACCCTCATTATCATAACTACTACCACCAAAACACCCACCACCATCATTATCATAACTAATACCACCAACACAACCACCACCCTCATTATCATAACTACTACCACCAACACACCCACCACCATCATTATCATAACTACTACCACCAACACACCCACCACCATCATTATCATAACTACTACCACCAACACAACCACCACCCTCATTATCATAACTACTACCACCAACACAACCACCACCATCATTATCATAACTACTGCCACCAACACAACCACCACCCTCATTATCATAACTACTACCACCAACACAGCCACCACCCTCATTATCATAACTACTACCACCAACACAGCCACCACCCTCATTATCATAACTACTACCACCAACACAACCACCACCCTCATTATCATAACTACTACCACCAACACACCCACCACGCTCATTATCATAACCACTACCACCAACACAGCCACCACCATAATTATCATAACTACTACCACCAACACACCCACCACCATCATTATCATAACTACTACCACAAACACAACCAGTAGCCTCATTATCATAACTGCTACCGCCAACACAACCACCACCATCATTGTCATAACTACAACCACCAACACACCCACCACCATAATTATCATAACTACTACCACCAACACACCCACCACCATCATTATCATAACTACTACCACCAACACAACCAGCAGCCTCATTATCATAACTGCTACCGCCAACACAACCACCACCATCATTGTCATAACTACAACCACCAACACACCCACCACCATCATTATCATAACTACTACCACCAACACACCCACCACCCTCATTATCATAATTACTACCACCAAGACACCCACCCCCACCATTATCATAACTACTACCACCAACACAACCACCACCATCATTATCATAACTACTACCACCAACACAACCACCACCATCATTATCATAACTACTACCACCAACACAACCACCAGCCTCATTATCATAACTACTACCACCAACACACCCACCACCCTCATTATCATAACCACTACCACCAACACAGCCACCACCCTCATTATCATAACCACTACCACCAACACAGCCACCACCATAATTATCATAACTACTACCACCAACACACCCACCACCATCATTATCATAACTACTACCACCAACACAGCCACCACCCTCATTATCATAACCACTACCACCAACACAGCCACCACCATAATTATCATAACTACTACCACCAACACACCCACCACCATCATTATCATAACTGCTACCGCCAACACAACCACCACCCTCATTATCATAACTACTACCACCAACACACCCACCACCATCATTATCATAACTACTACCACCAACACACCCACCACCATTATTATCATAACTACTACCACCAACACACCCACCACCATCATTATCATAACTACTACCACCAACACACCCACCACCATCATTGTCATAACTACTACCACCAACACAACCACAAGCCTCATTATCATAAATACTACCACCAACACAATCACCACCTCATTATCATAACTACTACCACCAACACAACCACCACCCTCATTATCATAACTACTACCACCAACACACCCACCACCATCATTATCATAACTACTACCACCAACACAACCACCACCTCATTATCATAACTACTACCACCAACACACCCACCAGCATCATTATCATAACTACTACCACCAACACAACCACCACCCTCATTATCATAACTACTACCACCAACACACCCACCACCATCATTATCATAACTACTACCACCAACACACCCACCACCATCATTATCATAACTACTACCACCAACACAGCCACGAGGCCTCATTATCATAACTACTACCACCAACACACCCACCACCCTCATTATCATAACTACTACCACCAAAACACCCACCACCCTCATTATCATAACTACTACCACCAACACAACCACCATCCTCATTATCATAACTACTACCACCAACACAACCACCATCCTCATTATCATAACTACTACCATCAACACACCCACCACCCTCATTATCATAACTACTACCACCAAAACACCCACCACCCTCATTATCATAACTACTACCACCAACACACCCACCACCATCATTATCATAACTACTACCACCAACACAGCCACCACCATCATTATCATAACTACTACCACCAACACACCCACCACCATCATTATCATAACTACTACCACCAACACAACCACCACCATCATTATCATAACTACTACCACCAACACAACCACCACCATCATTATCATAAATACTACCACCAACACAACCACCACCATCATTATCATAACTACTACCACCAACACAGCCACCATCATCATTATCATAACTACTACCACCAACACAACCACCACCCTCATTATCATAACTACTACCACCACCACCCTCATTATTATAAACACTACCACCAACACACCCACCACCATCATTATCATAACTACTACCACCAACACAGCCACCACCCTCATTATCATAACTACTACCACCAACACACCCACCACCATCATTATCATAACTACTACCACCAACACAACCACCACCATCATTATCATAACTACTACCACCAACACAACCACCACCATCATTATCATAAATACTACCACCAACACAACCACCACCATCATTATCATAACTACTACCACCAACACAGCCACCATCATCATTATCATAACTACTACCACCAACACAGCCACCACCCTCATCATAACTACTACCACCAACACACCCACCACCATCATTATCATAACTACTACCACCAACACAACCACCACCATCATTATCATAACTACTACCACCAACACAGCCACCACCCTCATTATCATAACTACTACTACCAACACAACCACCGCCATCATTATCATAACTACTACCACCAACACACCCACCAGCCTCATTATCATAACTACTACCACCAACACAGCCACCAGCCTCATTATCATAACTACTACCACCAACACAGCCACCAGCCTCATTATCACAACTACTACCACCAACACAGCCACCACCATCATTATCATAACTACTACCACCAACACAGCCACCAGCCTCATTATCATAACTACTACCACCAACACAGCCACCAGCCTCATTATCATAACTACTACCACCAACACAGCCACCACCATCATTATCATAACTACTACCACCAACACAGCCACCACCTTCATTATCATAACTACTACCACCAACACAGCCACCACCATCATTATCATAACTACTACCACCAACACACCCACCAGCCTCATTATCATAACTACTACCACCAACACAGCCACCACCATCATTATCATAACTACTACCACCAACACAGCCACCACCTTCATTATCATAACTACTACCACCAACACAGCCACCACCTTCATTATCATAACTACTACCACCAACACAACCACCGCCATCATTATCATAACTACTACCACCAACACACCCACCAGCCTCATTATCATAACTACTACCACCAACACAGCCACCAGCCTCATTATCATAACTACTACCACCAACACAGCCACCAGCCTCATTATCATAACTACTACCACCAACACAGCCACCACCATCATTATCATAACTACTACCACCAACACAGCCACCACCTTCATTATCATAACTACTACCACCAACACAGCCACCACCTTCATTATCATAACTACTACCACCAACACACCCACCACCATCATTATCATAACTACTACCACCAACACAACCACCACCATCATTATCATAACTACTACCACCAACACAGCCACCACCCTCATTATCATAACTACTACTACCAACACAACCACCGCCATCATTATCATAACTACTACCACCAACACACCCACCAGCCTCATTATCATAACTACTACCACCAACACAGCCACCACCATCATTATCATAACTACTACCACCAACACAACCACCACCCTCATTATCATAACTACTACCACCAACACAACCACCACCCTCATTATCATAACTACTACCACCAACACACGCACCACCATCATTGTCATAACTACTACCACCAACACACCCACCACCATCATTATCATAACTACTACCACCAACAAACCCGCCACCATCATTATCATAACTAGTACCACCAACACAACCACCACTCTCATTATCATAATTACTACCACCAACACAGCCACCACCCTCATTATCATAACTACTACCACCAACACAACCACCACCCTCATTTTCATAACTACTACCACCAACACAACCGCCACCCTCATTATCATAACTACTACCACCAACACAACCACCACCCTCATTTTCATAACTACTACCACCAACACACCCACCACCATCATTATCATAACTACTACCACCAACACAACCACCACCCTCATTATCATAACTACTACCACCAACACACCCACCACCATCATTGTCATAACTACTACCACCAAGACACCCATCACTATCATTATCATAACTACTACCACCAACACACCCACCAGCCTCATTTTCATAACTACTACCACCAACACACCCACAACCATCATTATCATAACTACTACCACCAACACACCTACCAGCCTCATTATCATAACTACTACCACCAACACACCCACCACCATCATTATCATAACTACTACCACCAACACAACCACCACCATCATTATCATAATTACTACCACCAACACAACCACCACCCTCATTATCATAACTAGTACCACCAACACACCCACCACCATCATTATCATAACTACTACCACCAACACACCCACCAGCCTCATTTTCATAACTACTACCACCAACACACCCACCACCCTCATTATCATAACTACTACCACCGACACAGCCACCACCATCATTACCATAACTACTACCACCAACACAACCACCACCATCATTATCATAACTACTACCACCAACACAACCACCACCATCATTATCATAACTACTACCACCAACACAACCACCACCCTCATTATCATAACTAGTACCACCAACACAGCCACCATCATCATTATCATAACTACTACCACCAACACACCCACCACCATCATTATCATAACTACTACCACCAACACAACCACCACCCTCATTATCATAACTACTACCACCAACACAGCCACCATCATCATTATCATAACTACTACCACCAACACACCCACCACCATCATTATCATAACTACTACCACCAACACAACCACCACCCTCATTATCATAACTACTACCACCAACACAGCCACCACCCTCATTATCATTACTACTACCACCAACACAGCCACCACCCTCATTATCATAACTACTACCACCAACACAGCCACCATCATCATTATCATAACTACTACTACCAACACAACCACCTCCATCATTATCATAACTACTACCACCAACACACCCACCACCCTCATTATCATTACTACTACCACCAACACAGCCACCATCATCATTATCATAACTACTACTACCAACACAACCACCGCTATCATTATCATAACTACTACCACCAACACACCCACCAGCCTCATTATCATAACTACTACCACCAACACACCCACCACCATCATTATCATAACTACTACCACCAACACAACCACCACCATCATTATCATAACTACTACCACCAACACAGCCACCAACCTCATTATCATAACTACTACCACCAACACAACCACCACCCTCATTATCATAACTACTACCACCAACACAGCCACCATCATCATTATCATAACTACTACCACCAACACACCCACCACCATCATTATCATAACTACTACCACCAACACAACCACCACCCTCATTATCATAACTACTACCACCAACACAGCCACCATCATCATTATCATAACTACTACCACCAACACACCCACCACCATCATTATCATAACTACTACCACCAACACAACCACCACCATCATTATCATAACTACTACCACCAACACAGCCACCAACCTCATTATCATAACTACTACCACCAACACAACCACCACCCTCATTATCATAACTACTACCACCAACACAGCCACCATCATCATTATCATAACTACTACCACCAACACACCCACCACCATCATTATCATAACTACTACCACCAACACAACCACCACCCTCATTATCATAACTACTACCACCAACACAGCCACCATCATCATTATCATAACTACTACCACCAACACACCCACCACCATCATTATCATAACTACTACCACCAACACAACCACCACCCTCATTATCATAACTACTACCACCAACACAGCCACCACCCTCATTATCATTACTACTACCACCAACACAGCCACCACCCTCATTATCATAACTACTACCACCAACACAGCCACCATCATCATTATCATAACTACTACTACCAACACAACCACCTCCATCATTATCATAACTACTACCACCAACACACCCACCACCCTCATTATCATTACTACTACCACCAACACAGCCACCATCATCATTATCATAACTACTACTACCAACACAACCACCGCTATCATTATCATAACTACTACCACCAACACACCCACCAGCCTCATTATCATAACTACTACCACCAACACACCCACCACCATCATTATCATAACTACTACCACCAACACAGCCACCACCATCATTATCATAACCACTACCACCAACACAGCCACCACCATCATTATCATAACTACTACCACCAACACATCCACCACACTCATTATCATAACTACTACCACCAACACAACCACCACCATCATTATCATAACTACTACCACCAACACAGCCACCAACCTCATTATCATAACTACTACCACCAACACACCCACCACCATCATTATCATAACTACTACCACCAACACACCCACCACCATCATTATCATAACTACTACCACCAACACAACCACCACCATCATTATCATAACTACTACCACCAACACACCCACCAGCCTCATTATCATAACTACTACCACCAACACACCCACCACCATAATTATCATAACTACTACCACCAACACAACCACCACCCTCATTATCATAACTACTACCACCAACACAACCACCACCATCATTATCATAACTACTACCACTAACACACCCACCAGCCTCATTATCATAACTACTACCACCAACACACCCACCACCATCATTATCATAACTACTACCACCAACACAACCACCACCATCATTATCATAACTACTACCACCAACACAGCCACCACCCTCATTATCATAACTACTACCACCAACACAACCACCACCATCATTATCATAACTACTACCACCAACACAGCCACCATCATCATTATCATAACTACTACCACCAACACAGCCACCACCCTCATTATCATAACTACTACCACCAACACAACCACCACCATCATTATCATAACTACTACCACCAACACAGCCACCACCCTCATTATCATAACTACTACCACCAACACAACCACCACCATCATTATCATAACTACTACCACCAACACAGCCACCACCCTCATTATCATAACTACTACCACCAACACAACCACCACCATCATTATCATAACTACTACCACCAACACACCCACCAGCCTCATTATCATAACTACTACCACCAACACAGCCACCATCATCATTATCATAACTACTACCACCAACACACCCACCACCATCATTATCATAACTACTACCACCAACACAACCACCACCCTCATTATCATAACTACTACCACCAACACAGCCACCATCATCATTATCATAACTACTACCACCAACACACCCACCACCATCATTATCATAACTACTACCACCAACACAACCACCACCATCATTATCATAACTACTACCACCAACACAGCCACCAACCTCATTATCATAACTACTACCACCAACACAACCACCACCCTCATTATCATAACTACTACCACCAACACAGCCACCATCATCATTATCATAACTACTACCACCAACACACCCACCACCATCATTATCATAACTACTACCACCAACACAACCACCACCCTCATTATCATAACTACTACCACCAACACAGCCACCATCATCATTATCATAACTACTACCACCAACACACCCACCACCATCATTATCATAACTACTACCACCAACACAACCACCACCCTCATTATCATAACTACTACCACCAACACAGCCACCACCCTCATTATCATTACTACTACCACCAACACAGCCACCACCCTCATTATCATAACTACTACCACCAACACAGCCACCATCATCATTATCATAACTACTACTACCAACACAACCACCTCCATCATTATCATAACTACTACCACCAACACACCCACCACCCTCATTATCATTACTACTACCACCAACACAGCCACCATCATCATTATCATAACTACTACTACCAACACAACCACCGCTATCATTATCATAACTACTACCACCAACACACCCACCAGCCTCATTATCATAACTACTACCACCAACACACCCACCACCATCATTATCATAACTACTACCACCAACACAGCCACCACCATCATTATCATAACCACTACCACCAACACAGCCACCACCATCATTATCATAACTACTACCACCAACACATCCACCACACTCATTATCATAACTACTACCACCAACACAACCACCACCATCATTATCATAACTACTACCACCAACACAGCCACCAACCTCATTATCATAACTACTACCACCAACACACCCACCACCATCATTATCATAACTACTACCACCAACACACCCACCACCATAATTATCATAACTACTACCACCAACACAACCACCACCCTCATTATCATAACTACTACCACCAACACAACCACCACCATCATTATCATAACTACTACCACCAACACACCCACCAGCCTCATTATCATAACTACTACCACCAACACACCCACCACCATCATTATCATAACTACTACCACCAACACAACCACCACCATCATTATCATAACTACTACCACCAACACAGCCACCACCCTCATTATCATAACTACTACCACCAACACAACCACCACCATCATTATCATAACTACTACCACCAACACAGCCACCATCATCATTATCATAACTACTACCACCAACACAGCCACCACCCTCATTATCATAACTACTACCACCAACACAACCACCACCATCATTATCATAACTACTACCACCAACACAGCCACCACCCTCATTATCATAACTACTACCACCAACACAACCACCACCATCATTATCATAACTACTACCACCAACACAGCCACCACCCTCATTATCATAACTACTACCACCAACACAACCACCACCATCATTATCATAACTACTACCACCAACACAGCCACCACCCTCATTATCATAACTACTACCACCAACACAACCACCACCATCATTATCATAACTACTACCACCAACACACCCACCAGCCTCATTATCATAACTACTACCACCAACACACCCACCACCATCATTATCATAACTACTACCACCAACACAGCCACCACCCTCATTATCATAACTACTACCACCAACACAACCACCACCATCATTATCATAACTACTACCACCAACACAGCCACCACCCTCATTATCATAACTACTACCACCAACACAACCACCACCATCATTATCATAACTACTACCACCAACACAGCCACCACCCTCATTATCATAACTACTACCACCAACACAACCACCACCATCATTATCATAACTACTACCACCAACACACCCACCAGCCTCATTATCATAACTACTACCACCAACACACCCACCACCATCATTATCATAACTACTACCACCAACACACCCACCAGCCTCATTATCATAACTACTACCACCAACACAACCACCACCATCATTATCATAACTACTACCACCAACACACCCAGCAGCCTCATTATCATAACTACTACCACCAACACAACCACCACCATCATTATCATAACTACTACCACCAACACACCCACCAGCCTCATTATCATAACTACTACCGCCAACACAGCCACCACCATCATTATCATAACTACTACCACCAACACAACCACCACCCTCATTATCATAACTACTACCACCAACACAACCACCACCATCATTATCATAACTACTACCACCAACACAACCACCACCCTCATTATCATAACTACTACCACCAACACAACCACCACCATCATTATCATAACTACTACCACCAACACAACCACCACCCTCATTATCATAACTACTACCACCAACACAACCACCACCCTCATTATCATAACTACTACCGCCAACACAGCCACCACCATCATTATCATAACTACTACCACCAACACAACCACCACCCTCATTATCATAACTACTACCACCAACACAGCCACCACCATCATTATCATAACTACTACCACCAACACACCCACCAGCCTCATTATCATAACTACTACCACCAACACAACCACCACCATCATATCATAACTACTACCACCAACACAGCCACCACCCTCATTATCATAACTACTACCGCCAACACAGCCACCACCCTCATTATCATAACTACTACCACCAACACAACCACCACCCTCATTATCATAACTACTACCACCAACACAACCACCACCATCATTATCATAACTACTACCACCAACACAACCACCACCCTCATTATCATAACTACTACCACCAACACAGCCACCACCATCATTATCATAACTACTACCACCAACACACCCACCAGCCTCATTATCATAACTACTACCACCAACACAACCACCACCATCATATCATAACTACTACCACCAACACAGCCACCACCCTCATTATCATAACTACTACCGCCAACACAGCCACCACCCTCATTATCATAACTACTACCACCAACACAACCACCACCCTCATTATCATAACTACTACCACCAACACAACCACCACCATCATTATCATAACTACTACCACCAACACAACCACCACCATCATTATCATAACTACTACCACCAACACAGCCACCATCATCATTATCATAACTACTACCACCAACACAACCACCACCCTCATTATCATAACTACTACCACCAACACAACCACCACCATCATTATCATAACTACTACCACCAACACACCCACCACCATCATTATCATAACTACTACCACCAACACACCCACCACCATCATTATCATAACTACTACCACCAACACACCCACCACCATCATTATCATAACTACTACCACCAACACACCCACCACCATCATTATCATAACTACTACCACCAACACACCCACCACCATCATTATCATAACTACTACCACCAACACACCCACCAGCCTCATTATCATAACTACTACCACCAACACACCCACCACCATCATTATCATAACTACTACCACCAACACACCCACCACCATCATTATCATAACTACTACCACCAACACACCCACCAGCCTCATTATCATAACTACTACCACCAACACACCCACCACCATCATTATCATAACTACTACCACCAACACACCCACCACCATCATTATCATAACTACTACCACCAACACACCCACCACCATCATTATCATAACTACTACCACCAACACACCCACCACCATCATTATCATAACTACTACCACCAACACACCCACCACCATCATTATCATAACTACTACCACCAACACACCCACCAGCCTCATTATCATAACTACTACCACCAACACACCCACCACCATCATTATCATAACTACTACCACCAACACACCCACCACCATCATTATCATAACTACTACCACCAACACAGCCACCAACCTCATTATCATAACTACTACCACCAACACACCCACCACCATCATTATCATAACTACTACCACCAACACACCCACCACCATCATTATCATAACTACTACCACCAACACACCCACCACCATCATTATCATAACTACTACCACCAACACACCCACCAGCCTCATTATCATAACTACTACCACCAACACACCCACCACCATCATTATCATAACTACTACCACCAACACACCCACCACCATCATTATCATAACTACTACCACCAACACAACCACCACCATCATATCATAACTACTACCACCAACACAACCACCACCATCATTATCATAACTACTACCACCAACACAACCACCACCATCATATCATAACTACTACCACCAACACAACCACCACCATCATTATCATAACTACTACCACCAACACACCCACCAGCCTCATTATCATTACTACTACCACCAACACACCCACCAGCCTCATTATCATAACTACTACCACCAACACAGCCACCATCATCATTATCATTACTACACTAATCACCACCATCACTATCATTACTAGCATCTCCACCATCCCCACTGCTATATCTTCCCCCACACACAACAATACGAAGACCAGATATGTCGCCCCACCCTACAACCACCTGCAACGATGCCACCACTACCGCCACCTCTATTACCATCACTGCTAATAATGAAAACTCTATCATTGGCATTCATAAATTTGGACAAAACGTCTTGCCGTGTCAAATCACTCCACCCCCGATCTCTCACTCTTTCTCTCTCTCACGCACTCTCTCTCTCTCACTTTCTCTCTTTTACTCTTTCTCTCCCTCATTCTCTCTCTCTCTCTCTCTCTCTCTCTCTCTCTCTCTCTCTCTCTCTCTTACTCTCACTCTTGTTCTTTGTCTCTCTATCTCTGCATATATATATATGTGTGTGTGTATATATATGTGTGTGTGTGTATATCTGTCTGTGTGTTTGTAAATATATGTGTATGTTTGTATATATATATATATATATATATATATATATATATATATATATATATATATGTGTATATTTGTCTATATATATATCTATATGTGTGTGTGTATGTATATATATATATATATATATATATATATGTATGTGTATATTTGTCTATATATATATCTATATATCTATATGTGTGTGTGTATGTATATATATATATATATATATATATATATATACATACATATACATATGTATGTATGTATGCATATATGTGTATGTGTATATATATATTTATTTATATGTGTGTATGTCTCATTCACTCGCTACCTATCTATTGCTTTCCATATCCCCATCCCAACCATTCTAGACTATCATCACCGCCACCAACCTCCACTATATTACGTCTCCCTTCTACACCCCCCCCCCCCCACTCCCACCCTCAGCTCCCAGCCACCCACCCTCATTCGGTGGCAGGGGAGTGCAGCAAAAGCTGATGTTAGGGGTGAGGGTTCTGCAATAGAGCGCCAGGTTTCCCGGGTAACAATTAACCACATTATTATCTGGCCTGATGGCATTGGAGAGGTTGTCGATGGCGAAACCTCAAACACACACACACACACGCATACACACACACACACACACACACACACACACACACACACACACACACACACACACACACACACACACATACACACACTATCTATCTAAATCTCCCTCTATCAGTTGGAGGACTCCTTCTACTGTCCACATGGCACATTTCTTTATTATAAAGAAACGAGACACACTATCGGAAGTCGATACACCCATACACGTACATGCATTCAAGCACACACACATATACATACAGAGGCACATAAGCACGCGAATATATATACATATATACATATATACGCACACACATATACACGCACATACACTCACAGATACACAAATACTGGTCATCCCTACACTACACACATATGCACATTTAAGAAAAGAAAGGTGAATGTTTTATTATCGATAATTATTCATGTTATATAAAGGGATGTGTCTGCAATTTTATATTACATCATAGACACTATCTATTTATCTATCTATAGCATACATACATACATATATATATACATATATATATATATATATATATATATATATATATATATATATATATATATATATATATACATATATATATATATATATATATAAATATATATATATATTCTTTACCTTGTATGGTTTCACTAATAGATGAAATTACTGGAATCCGGTTTTCACATGTTTTTCATTGAGGTATATATATAGCTTTTTCATATCTTTAAATATATATATATTGATGCTTTGGGGTGTGACAGATAATACTGGAGGCGATGTTATCAAGGCATTATATACATTGAAAAGTCTGTGATAATGATATCTAACTGGTATTTTGGTTTTACCAAAACTAGAAAATTCTTCGCAATAATAATTGTTTCTACTTTTGGCACAAGGCCAGCAATTATCCAGTACATTACTGGTACTTTATTTTATCGACCCCGTAAGGATGAAAGGCAAACGTAAAGGGACGTAACTGTGCTGGAAAGCATGGTGTCTGACCCTCTACTGATACTGCCAATCCACTCGCAATAATAACAGTGGCCTCTATGTTACAAGTTGATTAAACCTCGTTATCTTCCTCTTCCTGGTTTTTTCAGGATCCTATGTGGATGAGGGATTCCCTATATAGACTAACTTCTCTTGAAGCAGTTCCTAGCTAGAGTCTCGTTATAGTGGGAAGCTACCCTACGTAATATGTCCGTATCGGAGAATAGATTGAATACTACTGAAGGATTTTTGGATTGCCTATGGATATGTTCCATCTTATAGGTTGACATCCAAGAAGAGTAATGCTTAAAGGACATAAGCTCTAGCATAGTGACTCGAAAATTAGCTATGGTTAAGTTAATAGAAACTGTAATAGTATGACTATCAGGACTTTCTTAAATTGAGTCATATAATGTTCGTTCATGTTGAAAATGACTTTCGAATCCTCATATCTGTATATACCAAGTCCCTTTCTTGAGGGGGCCAATAATAACCTCCAATATCCCCCAGCTCTGCACCGTCGTAGCTCTCTGAATAGATTCCCCAAAATGGGCCTCCCTATTCTGGAACCAGTAGAAATGGCTGTCATATAACAATAGCGAACTTTATTATTCTGATATCGAGGTCACTGATAATTGCAAATGGCTTCCCAAAGTCCGGAGAATTCGGATACAGAGCCTTTCATATGTAAATAGATAGATAATAAATACACATTATGAAACTTTATTGGTAAGTTTCTTTCCAATGTCACAGAACTCTACATATATACGTGTGTGTGTGTGTGTGTGTGTGTGTGTGTGTGTGTGTGTGTGTGTGTGTGTGTGTGTGTGTGTGTGTGTGTTGCAAGATTCTTGATGTGAAATAGTATTTTAAAACAGACATTGATATATTTGGGGATGGCATGTTGCCAACACCTGGCCATCGCAAAATATAACATGTATGTGTGCGTATCTATTATGTGCATACGTGTATATATATATATATATATATATATATATATATATAAAGAGAGAGAGAGAGAGAGAGAGAGAGAGAGAGAGAGAGAGAGAGAGAGAGAGAGAAACATGTGGGGAAAAGAGAACAGAAAACTGGGAAGACACAGTCACAAGGACGATTCCCGCTCATCAGCTGTCTTCTGTGGATCATTAAAGCCTTCGAAACTATAATGATCAACAGAAGACAGCCGAGGAGCGGAAATCGTCCTTGTGTTTGTGACTTCCCAGTTTTCTGTTTCCTTTTTTTTCATACGTTTTTTTTTTCATATATCCTAGTAGCCGCACAACCTTATTTTGAAATCATTTATGTGTGTGTGTGTGTGTGTGTGTGTGTGTGTGTGTGTGTGTGTGTGTGTGTGTGTGTGTGTGTGTGTGTCGTCTGTGTGTGTCTGTGTGTGTGGATAGACAGATAGATATCAATCTCAAAATGGCTGACTAAATACGTACACCTGCTTTTTCTCCCACCTTCCCCCTCACCCCTCATTTTCCCCGTTCCTCCTCTTCTCGCTCTTTTCTATTTATATATTTTCTATTTCAAGCGTTAAACTAATATATTTCTTCAATGTACTGTCGTTTGCCTTGATATTTCTGTTTACCTTTTCTTTACCTACGCACACACACACACACATATGACTGTATATATATATATATATATATATATATATATATTATATATATATATTTATATATATATATATATATATATATATATATATATATATATATATATACAAGTGGAAGCTTAGTAAAATCGAAGCTTTGGCTGTGGCCAAGCAAAGTCGACCTACAATAAGGAATGAGTAGCAAAGCACTCAATAAGGGTAGGTCCTTAGAGTAATAACATTACGTTTAAAAGCTTGACAAATTGAAAATTGCGGTAGGCAAAACCCAACCATACAATACCAAAAACAACGAGAGAACTAATCAGGTAAATATATATATATATTCATTTGACTCAGTTTTATTCAAAACTCCGTTATACATGTAGCCTGAGCTCTTCAGACGGCAAAACTTAAAATAAACATTGAAAGTTCCTAAGAAACCTCTAAAAGTGGAAAAATCCAATAATTACCCCGAAAAAGATTTTCTTTTCATGATACAGGGGCCGTCCGAACGCGTGTTGTTGTTTCTTCGACGTTACCTTTTGTTGATGGATGTTGTACTCAATACATATATTAATAAATATAGTGCATATATTATAGTGTATATTTAAACTGAATTCATTATTGGTGTCAGGATTTCCATGTGATAGTGGTGGTGTAGTCAGGTGTATAAAGACTTCTTCTCCCATTTATTCCTGAGAGGGTCGTGGGTGCAGAGTCCTCAAACACTCCTCCCAGCGGGTCCTGTCAGAAGCAACCATCTCCAACTGATCCAGTTGGATCCTCAAGCAAGACCAGCCAAGCTCATGGATGTTATCCAACCATCTTGCTCAGAGTCTACCCCTGGGTCTCCTGCTTGCTGGTTTTGCTCGTAAAATCTGTCCACCGATTCATTCCTGGGACATTCTAACCACGTCTGAATCAAATCAGAAAGGTTGTATAGAGAGGGGGGAGGAGAAGGAGAGGTATGGGGAGGAGAAGGAGAATGATGAAGACAGAAATGTGAACAGGCGTTGGTGACGGCCTGAAAGACAGTAAAATAATTGTTTCTACTTTTGGCACAAGGCCAGCAAATAACCCAGTGTATTACTGGTACTTTATTTTATCGACCCCGTAAGGATGAAAGGCAAAGTTAACCTCGGCGGGATTTGAACTCAGAATGGCAAGGGCCGTAACTCTATGCGTCAAAGCATGGCGTCCGAGACAGTAAAATAATATGAGGGGATGAAAGAGACGTAGCAAGAAAATAAAGGTGTTAAACTGGCAGTGGGATGGGGGGAAATGATAGGAAAAGATGTAGGGGCAGAACAAAAGGGGTGAAGTAAAGGGAGAAAGAGAGAGAGAGAGAGAGAGAGAGAGGAGATAGGTGTGTGAACTGTGAAAGAGATAGAGTAGAGGAAGAGATAAGTGAGCAGGGGAGTCGGGTGGGTAAGATGATGCGAAGAGGTGAGGATGACAAAAATAAAAATATCGGCCACCTCCTCCATCTTCACCTCAATCTACCAAAACATATTCACAGATAAAATACTGTCACACATATCATAGATATGGCACACACACACACACACACACACATAAAAATATACAGATGCACATAAATATGCACTCAGACACACACAAACATAAACACATAGACACACATGCATACATGTGTTCATAGAAAGGCACATACACACGTGTATATAATCAGCCGTGATTACACATATACAAACACACAGACACACAATCATGCATACACATGAATCTAAACACGGCATCGCGCATGCGTGTTAGCTGCCTTGTCCGAGTTCAGCCCGTAGCGAACTGAAGTGAACTACAGTGGCAGTGGGCAGCGGTGGTGAGAGTAGTACCAGTATATATATGTTTGTATAAATATATATATGTTGAGAAATGGAGAGAAAGAAGATAAGTGAGATAAAGAGAGAGTGTGTTAAGCTAGAAGCAACACAGAACAAAATACAGCAAAACGACACGGGACTAACACACCAAACTCGCCTTTTCCAATAACGTGTGCAACATATTTTATTTTACCTGGCTACATTTTTTGTTTTATTTTTGTCTTCTTTGTCTTCCTTTTTACTTAGGGGGTAATCCCCCAACTCCACGCCTCATGTCACTTGTTGTAAACATTATTATTATTATTAATATCGACGACACTGCCTTTTAAAGCCACCCAGGAGTAAATAAAAAAAAAGTTACAAACAAACAAACAAGCACGTTACAGTGAAATTCGAATGTTGGGAGGATCGATATATAAACAATATATACACAGTATATAATTATTGGTTATTACTCTAAACCCCACACCACTTCCTTACAGCAACAACACAACAACAACATTTAAGACCGTGCCATCTAAAACTGTGTATGTATGTTTGATATTCGTGTTGTCTGTATGTCAACACTAATACACACACACACTTTCATTCACTTTAAGGTGTCCTTTGGTTCGTTATTAGTATTGGCCTTGTTTCTAAATCAGAAACCTTTATTATTATTATTATCTTAAACATCTTGTTGT
>OZ024740.1:112050946-112055946 GCA_964016885.1 Eledone cirrhosa
TAGCGGACACACAGACACACAGGCATGCTTGAACACACACAGACACACAGGCATGCTTGAACACACACACACAGGCTTGCTTGAACACACAGACACACACACATGCACACACACACTCTCACACACATACACTATAGTGTCAGAACACACGCACACACACACACACTATAGTGTAAGAACACATGCACACACACACTCTCACACACACTCACACACATACTATAGTATAAGAACACATGCACACACACACGCACACACACACGCACACACACACTATAGCGTAAGAACACATGCACACACACTCTCACACACACACTCACACACATACTATAGTATAAGAACACATGCACACACACACGCACACACACACTATAGCGTAAGAACACATGCACACACACTCTCACACACACACTCACACACATACTATAGTATAAGAACACATGCACACACACACTCACACTCACTCACACACACATACATACACACACATACACACACACACACACACACACTATAGTGTAAGAACACATGCACACACACACACACATTCACACATAGATACACGCACACATACACACACACTATAGTGTAAGAACACATGCACACACACACACATACACACACACTATAGTGTAAGAACACATGCACACATACACACACACACTCACACACACATATACACACACACACACATACACACACACACTCACACTCGCACACACACACATATACACACACACACACACACTATAGTGTAAGAACACACGCACACACACACACACACACACTATAGTGTAAGAACACATGCACACACACACACACACACTCACACTCACACACACACACACATATACACACACACACATACACACTATAGTGTAAGAACACACGCACGCACACACACACACACTATAGTGTAAGAACACATGCACACATACACGCACATACACACACACACTCACACTCGCACACAGACACATATACACACACACACACTATAGTGTAAGAACACACGCACACACACACACACTATAGTGTAAGAACACACGCACACACACACACTATAGTGTAAGAACACATGCACGAAAATAGAGACGAGCACACAAACAGACTAACATGGTATTTGTATAAGTTTATATACATTACACTGTCATATATAGCTGTGGATATATGAGTGTGTGTTTTGTTTCAGTGTGTGCCATAGGGTTGCATGTGAACATCTGTATGTCAGTGAAGGGCCGGTGGTCTCTTCGGGGTAACTAGGCACGCAACTAGATTACGAACTTCGGAAGGGCGCATTACTGAAGATGTATAATTTGTATAAAATATATTTTTAAACATAATTTCTAAAATAATTTTTTTAATAATTTTTTAAATTACTTCCTGCCCTCAATAAATAAATAAATCACTAAACATCTTTGCCGCGTGTAATTTATTTCGGAAAATGTGCATAAATGGGAGGAGGTGTAACACTATGGGGCTAGCCTTGAAGGCTATGTACCTAGGTGCCGGTCCCGTTTCAATGAACATGTGTGTGTGTGTTAATCTCTCATATCTATGTATGATTCTGTAGCTGGAGTAGAATCTTTGTCTGAACTTTATTTGATGAGAGCCTACTACAAAAATTATAGCAATTATTTCATTGAGACCCTCTCTTCAAGGCCGCATTGAGTTCTAACAACGTTATTGGCCTCACTACAAACAGGTGAATACTAATATATATATGTATATATATATATATATATATATATATATATATATAATGATTTATGAGCGAATATTTACCCTTATTTAAGGTATTCTAAAGAGGTACCATATTTAAGATATCTACCTAAAATATTCCTTCCAATCAGGGGTACCTTATTTCAGGTACTTGTCTATATATTTCTTTCTACAGCTGCAACTTACTTGAAGAACCTTTCTATTCCTTCCTCTCAGGGGTACCTTCTTTCAGGTACTTGTCTGAATATTCCATCCTGCTGGTTAACCTATTTCAGATGTTGATAGCGATTACCTACTAAATGACTGTAAAATCAAGGCTGGCCTGGGGTTGCATAAAAACGAACTACCTGCATACCATACGCTGTCTGGAATAGGGTTGACGTGGTGCTATACACCAACAACTACCTGCTTGCTATGGGTGTGCTGGCTCAGGTCTAACCTGAGGTTTCACAACAGCAACAACATCAAGGACCGAGAGGGCGTGTAATAAGAAACCCGTTCATACACATCAATATATATATATATATATATATAATAATTGTTTCTACGTTAGAATAATAAAGGACGATTTGTTATGTCTTCATTGCGTTATATTCTATATATATATATACATACATACATATATATATATATATATATATATATATATATATATATATATATATATAGGACTGAATGTCCAGCGGTGAAGCTTAAAAATTGTTTCAATGGCATCGAAGCAGTTTAAGCTTGGCCATCGTGCTAGCTAGTCTATAATATTATCTACACTCTACTTATCCTCACAAATGGACTGCTGAATAATACGGTGTGATGCTCCGAGATCAGTGAGCCGTTCCAAGTGGAGCTGCATCTTCTCTGCATCCAGAGATCAGAGTTTTGATACTACGGACATCTGGTTAGAATGTCTAAGTAAAGAATCGCTGGACAGATTTTATGGGCAAACCTAACCGACAGGAGACCCAGAGGTAGACCACAGTTGGATAACATCCATAAGCTCGGTTGATCTCGTTTAACTCAGTTGGAAGTGAATGCTTCTGACACGACCCTCTGGAAGGCGTATCTGAAAAATCTGCTAGTACACCCCTGGATTCTCCCAAATTTACTCTACTAGCATCAGTATATTTCAGTGGATCTATAAGTTATTACTGGAAGTACGTGAGTTAATTTCAAAATTTAAAGTTTTCTAAATATAAAAATGTTATTCACTTTATTAAAAGCATTATAATACACAGCGATCTTCTCTAAATATATAAATTTGTCTCCTTCGTTTATTATTATTACACAACATACATACGCAAGCACACACGCATACACACATACACAAAACAAACACACACACACACAAACATAACGCATACACACAAACACAACACATAGACACAAACACAACACACACCAGCACACACACACACACAAACACAACACACACACACACATAAACACACACACACACAAACACAACACATACAGACAGAAACACAACACATACACATACAAACAGACACAAACACACTCCAGCACACAACACACACACTCCAGCACACACACTCCAGCACACAACACACACACTACAACACACAAACACTCCAACACAAACACTCTCACACACACACACACTCCAACACACAAACACTCCAACACAAACAGTCTAACACACACACTCCAACACACAAACGCACACACCAGCACACATACGTGCCTAAACGTGGGAAGGCTAAATGACGTACGTGTATCACGTGATATATACAATGTAACATGCACCCACGTGGCTGGGGCGTTTCTTTTCCTTGCGGTTTGTTGTGAAAGTTCCTGTAACGGTTGTAACTGTTATTTTGTTATGATGGTTCTTACTGTTGATGATGTTATTGGTAGTGGCTGTTGTTGGTGGTAGTGGTGTAGTGGCTGTTGTTGCTGGTAGTGGTGGTGGTGTTTATTGTTATTGTTGTGCTGGTGGTAGTGGTCGTGGTGATTGTTGTTGTGGTGGTGGTTGTTATTTTTGTTGTGGTGGTGGTTGTTATTGTTGTTGTGGTGGTGTTTATTGTTATTGTTGTGCTGGTGGTGATTGTTGTTGTGGTGGTGGTTGTTATTGTTGTGGTGGTGGTGTTTGTTGTGGTGATTGTTGTTGTGGTGGTGGTGGTTGTTATTGTTGTGGTGGTGGTGGTTGTTATTGTTGTGCTGGTGGTGGTTGTTGTGGTGATTGTTTTTGTGGTGGTGGTTGTTATTGTTGTGGTGGTGGTGGTTGTTATTGTTGTGGCGGTGGTAGTTGTTGTGGTGATTGTTGTTGTGGTGGTGGTTGTGGTGATTGTTGTGGTGGTGGTAGTTGTTATTGTTGTGGTGGTGGCAGTTGTTATTGTTGTGGTGGTGGTGGTTGTAATTGTTGTTGTGGTGGTTGTAATTGTTGTTGTGGTGGTAGTTGTTATTGTTGTGGTGGTGGTAGTTGTTATTGTTGTTGTGGCGGTGGTTGTGGTGATTGTTGTTGTGGTGGTGGTTGTTGTTGTGGTGGTTGTGGTGGTGGTGATTGTTGTTGCGGTGGTGGTTGTTATTGTCGCTGTTGTTGTAGTTGTTGTGGTGGTGGTGGCTGTTATTGTTGCTGTTGTTGTAGTTGTTGTGGTGGTTAATGTTGCTGTTGTTTATTGTGGTTGTGGTAGTTATTGTTGATGTTGTTGTAGTGTTTGTGTTGGTTATTATTGTTGTTAGTGGTTGTGGTGATCGTGGTGGTAAGGTTGTGGTTTGGTAGAATCGTTTGAATGTCGGTCGAAATTGTTTGCTTCCTATGATCCAGCTGTTTACGTACTCAGTTCAAATCCTGCCGAGATCAACGTTGCCCTCCATCATTTCGGTTTCGATAAAAATAGAGTACCTCTCATTTACTGGCGTTTCACCCCCACCTCTCACCCCCAAAAATGCCAGTCTTATCCCTAAATTAGAAAGTAATGGTTTCTGATTTAGACAAGGTCAGCAATTTTTTGTGGGGGAGGGGAAGTCGATAAAATCGACTCCAGTGCGTAACTGGTACTTTATTTTATCGACCCCGTAAGGATGAAAGGCAAAGTTAACCCAGGCAAGATTTGATTTCAGAACGTAAAGGGCCATAACTTTATGCTGCAAAGCATGGTGTCCGACTCTCGACTGATTCTGCCAATTCGCCGCCCTTAGAAAGTAATGTTGTTGGCTTAGAACCCTTGTTAATTTATTAACAAGAGTATTTGGCTACTATTTTTAGCAGCTTGTAAAAGGTTAGTTCTCTGTAACTATCCCATTTAAATCACACATCCCAG
>OZ024740.1:112060946-112065946 GCA_964016885.1 Eledone cirrhosa
TACAAAACAATTCAGTAAAAAGAACTCAATAAAATAAAGCAGAGAAATCTAATGAAATACACACACACACCCACCCACACATACACACAATCACACATACACACACATACATACACACTCACACCACACACCCACACATACACACACACACACTCACACCACACACACCCCCACACACACCCACACACACACACACACAAATATAGAAATATCTTAAATAAGGCCCATAATTGACGAAAGCGAAGATCGCAGTAAAGTACTTTAAAATAAAGAAACCTTATAAACGTCTCACCCCAGGGCAAACTTCTTGTCAAGTGACCTAAATCTAGAGGGCTTAACAATTTTTTCCCCTTTACTACAGTTTCACAAGCTAAAGTAACAGAATTTGCCATCTCAATCAATAAAGATAGATATTTCTGAATTATATTCTACGCGATATTATTTATTGAGATCTAATGTATATTACTGACTAATTTTTAAATATATATGGGGGGGGGGGTCTCTAGGACTCATTTTAAGTAAAGATACTATCAACATCAAAACACGTTCCGAAATCCTGAACAAAATTTTGTACACAAGTTTGTGAATATGGTCATTAAAATGTAATAATATCAGAATCTAAGAAGTTACTAGAAACATATTGGAATATGTCAAACTTTAAAATCAAGTTAACGATGGTTTCTATCTTGAACTCCTGTTCAAAGCCAATATGTTTTGTATTGTCGTACATCGACATATTTCTTAAGTTAGTTTATGTCTGGTCTTTTCGGCAAAACGCTAATCGGTTTATTGCGTTGTCTATGCCAGATCACATGGTCCGTGTCCAGAGAAGAAATATACACACATACACACACACACACACACACACATATATATATATATATATATATATATATATATATATATATATAGGAAAAGAGTCAGGACCCTGACGGCTGAGCTCCGGCCTTTTCGACAGCTAGATCCGAACTAGATGTCGAAACGAAACGGTCGGAGATCAGCCGTCGGTCCTGACTCTTTTCCTATTACCCACTCTACTACCCTAAGTATCGAGTACTCTGGTGCGTTATGGTCCACCTGGTTCCTTACCACGCTTTCTTTGTTATATATATATATATATATATATATAAATATATATATATATATATATATATATATATATATATATATATGTGTGTGTGTGTGTGTTTGCGTTTGTATTGGGCGGTGGATTGGCAGTATCGGTGGAGGTTCGGACGCCATACTTCGACGCATAGAGTTACGGCCCTTGCCATTCTGAGTTCAAATCCCGCCGAGGTTAACTTTGCCTTTCATCCTTACGGGGTCGATAAAATAAAGTACCAGTAATGTACTGGGTAATTGTGGCCTTGTGCCAAAAGTAGGAAACAATTATATATATATACATATATGAAATGTTGCTCCAAAGTAAATGACTATAATAATTGTTTCTAATTTAGGCACAAGGCCAGCAAATACCCAGTGCATTACTGATACTTTATTTTATCGACCCCGTAAGGATGAAAGGCAAAGTCAACCTCGGCGGGATTTGAACTCAGATCGTAAAGGGACGTAACTATAATAATAGTCGATCACTATAAACAATAGTTGAGAAAATGCGGTAGAAAAAAAATGACACGCGCACACAGACACACACACACACACAGACACGCACACGCACATGTAGATGTATTAACCCTTTCGCCAACAATTATGTATCATTGTCATTACATTTCCTTAAAATTGATACTTATGTATGTTTAAATGTATTTTTTGTTGGTTATGGAGGAAGGAGATAAAGCAGGAATGTTCCCGCTTCACTCACCAGCTAAAAATCAATATATTATCTATTTTAACTACATTCACCACCACCCTTTATTTACTTCTTCAATCTCGCCTCCTCTTTCCCTTTATTCATGCAAACGGAACATAAATAAGAAAACAAAAGAGCTTCTATGAGGTAGTTTTCTCTGCTAGAAATAGCCTCACTTCATACACTTGAAGAAAACGGTGGAACAAATTTCAAAATGTGGTTCTAGATTCACAATATCTGAACATGTGGTGAGATATTCACAGCTCGAAAGACTTTGATCATAGGTCCGTCTGCTGGGTCGGAGCTGATCTCTCTCTCTCTCTCTCTCTCTCTCTCTCTCTCTCTCTCTCTCTCTCTCTCTCTCTCTCTCTCTCTCTCTCTCTCTCTCTCTCTCTCTCTCTCTCTGTGTAGATAGATATATATATATATATGTGTCTGTGTGTGTATGTATATATATCCTTTATTTTCTCCCCATCTTAAGTGACAGTCTTATTTTATCGTTCATTAATCACAGCAATAACACTTACATAGTATCCCACCTCCCACTTCCACTCGCTCTTTCACTCTCTTTCGTGTGTGTGTGGCTGTTGGTGTGTTAACACGTTTATATGTGTTAGTGTGTTCGTGAATGTTTGTATTAGTGTGTATATGTATGTCACAGTAACAACTGTGCCTCATATTTCATTAAACCATCTGCAAACGACAGCGTTTAAATATGTCATATTGTGTATGAAGATGATGATGAATGTAAGAATGTAGAGAAGTGGGAGACTAACTAATGGTGGTGGTGGTGGTGGTGGTGATGGTGGTATTCGTTGTTGGGAGGTGATGGTGTTAGTGGTGAAAGATGGCGATAGTGATGATGATAACGTAAGTGAAAGTTAAAAACAGTGGCTATCTTTTGTTCTGATTCCTGTTCCGAACCTATTTATATGTATGATCGAAAGTTGTGTGTGTGTGTGTGTATATATATCTATATATATATATTAGAAATTAGAAATTATAAGCTTTCACCGTATTTTAGACTAAAGAAATTTCTAGATGAGTGTTGCCGTACATGTACGGCAACACTCATCTTTTTCCATTTCTCCGAGGGTTATAAACCCCACTATCAGGCTAGAAATTTCTAATTTCTAATTTCAAACTCGCGCACCGTTTCAAAAACATACTTACATGTTTGCGTTTATAATTTGCTTATATATATATATATGTGTGTGTGTGTGTGTGTGTGTGTGTGTGTGTGTGTGTGTGTGTGTTAAAAGATAGTGCCATACTATTTAATTCTTCATAATTCGGAGTTTTAAATAGAGGTTTATTGTAAAAATATTAATGAAGTAATGAATTATGTGACTCTTTAAATACCCTTAGCAAAATTATAATAGGAGATATTTTCCGAAGTGACCACTTTTATTGAATATCTCTGATCTGATATTTAAATTGTCAGTGGATATATTGATGCTCATGAGTATGTATTCGCTTTATCATTTGTGGATAATCCATTGAACGTTTTTGCCATTTTATATAATTTACATGTTTCTAGGATTTTCCACTTTATATCAAATGCCTTATTGCCTTATTCCAATATCCAGGCATAATTTGATATTTTTGTTCGTTTCTTGTGTCTTTCACTTCAATCTGAGACTAATATATAATAGAAAGACGTTTCTTTTAATTACACGTTACTGTGATTATATTCTAATTTAATTTTTTTAATGTAATTACAATGGAATGGATTGTGATGGAAATGGCAGCTCTTGGTGTTTTTGTTTTTTGCTGTTATGAAAGAAAAAAAAACAATTCTTACTGCAATAAGCCAGTAACGCAGGATATTGAGCTAGCGGAATTGCCCTCATTATGGCAATAAAGATTCTCTCGTGGAGCCAATTAATCTCCAGTGCCTCTGCAGTTGCTTTGGCTATTCTAACCCCGAGTTCAGAAATAATATTCAAAGTTGAAGGGCTGTTAATGGCAGCTGTCTGTAACGCCACCGATTGAAAAAATAATTGTTTCTACTTTAGGCACAAGGCCAGCAATTACCCAGTACATTACTGGTACTTTATTTTATCGACCCCGTAAGGATGAAAGGCAAAGTCAACCTCGGTGTGATTTCAACTCAGATCGTAAAGGGACGTAACTATGCTGGAAAGCATGGCGTCCGACCCTCTACTGATACTGCCAAGTTGTTATATTAGTCTTGCTTCATAATTTAGTTATAGGTCTTGAGGATGAATGATCAAAATAACTATATTTTCATTTACTTTCCACCATAAAACATATTTAAGTTTCGTCAAGTAAAAGTGATTTTGCCTCATAAATAATTGCTTTCCGCGCATATATATATATATATATATTTATATATATATATATATATATATATATATATATATATATATATATATATTGCCTTTATTCTGTGGACTTTGGCCGTCTTGATAGGCATGAATCGATCATATTGGCCCTAGTAGTTATTTTACGATCTCTCTTCACCGTAAAATAGTTTAGACCAGTATACGAACACACACACACACACACACACACACACACACACACACACACACACACACACACACACACACACACACACAAACATACACACACAAAAAAACAAGCACACACGCACATGCACACACACACGCACACATGTACACACGCACGCGCGCTGACATATACATATGTCACTGGACAAATTTTAGGGCTAAAACTTACCAGCAGGAAACTCAGGGATAGACCCCTAGCAAGTTGGTTGGATGACATCTTTGAGCTTGGCTGGTCTCACTTTGGGGAAAAAGCTTGATCAATTTGTGACGGTTGCTTCTGACAGGACCCACTGTTTAAGGATTCTTCTTCTACGACCCACCCAGCAATAAAGGGCCTAGACGAAGACACACAAACACACTCATATATATATATATATATATATATATATATATATATATATATATATATATATATATATAATATAAGTATGTATACGTACATACATATATGTATACAGACGTACAGTATTATGTATATATATACATACATGCACACATATATATATATGTACGTATGGATTGTTTACAAACAAGCATTATAATAAATGTTTGGTGAATCCATACGTACATATATATATGTGTGCATGTATGTATATATATACATACTACTGTATGTCTGTATACATATATGTATGTACGTATACATACTTATA
>OZ024740.1:112073446-112090946 GCA_964016885.1 Eledone cirrhosa
ACAGGTAAAGCACCCTTGGAAATGGAGAGATTGTGGACACACGCATATATATATATATATATATATATATATATATAGTTTTAATATAGATGAGATTCTACAGGACTAGAACTGTTTCATTCATTTGAAATCATCAGGAATCTGATTCCTGATGATTTCAAATGAATGAAACAGTTCTAGTCCTGTAGAATCTCATCTATATTAAAACTGTTATACTCTGCTATGTATTGAGTACCTTACTTACTGTGGTTACCTCCGATTCAACCCGGAATAACGTATATATATATATATATATATGTATATGTGTGTGTGTGTGTGTGTGTGTGTGTGTGTGTGTGTGTGTGTGTGTGGTCATCATAATGATGAATTTTATTGGTGACAAAAACGTCGATGACAGCGATGCCCATTATAGAGATGGTGGTGATGATGATGATGACGATGATGGTGGTGATGATGATGATTAGGCTATTGATGGTGGTGGTGGTGGTGGTGGTGGTGGTAGAGATTGCGATGATGACGGTGGTTATAATGATAACGATGATTGTCGTGATGATGATAGTGGTGGTGGTGGTAGTGGTGATGGCTGGAATGATAACGGTGATGAGTGGACGATGATGATGGTGAAGGCCTGTCGTTGTCACAACATCGGTCATAGCAGCAGCAGCAGCAGCAGCAGCAGCAGTAGCAGCAGTAGCAAGCTGTGTGAAGACACAGTTGATGTGGTCGTGTTGGACTGGGGAGTAAGATCCGCCACTTCCACCCCCTTTTTTCCCACCTTTCACCCTGCCCTACCTCCACCCTTCTATTGTTACTGCTGTCAGTTGGCTGCCGTCTTTTCAACAACACCACACCACCACACCCAAACCAAATCCACCGCCAAATCCATATCGCGCTTCAATTCTTACCGAAAATATCCAACCCTTGTCACCACCACTCCCCGACACCACCACTACCCCGTCCCCACCACTACCATCGTCTCAGCCGTCTTTGACACCACCGCCATCGACATCTGCAGCTCCATTGCTAACCTAACAACACTTTTCACACCATCGCAAGCTCTGCCCACACCTATTTACCTATACCATTATAACCACCCTCACCATTATAACCACTTCAACCACCACCATTACAATCATAAACACCATGACCAATACAGCCAATACCATTATAACCACTACCACCACTACAACCAATACCACCAACACCACCTTTACAACCACTACCACCAACACCACCACTACAACCAACATCACTACCACTATCATTAAAACCAATACCACCAGCACCACCACTACAATCAATTTCACTACCAGCACCATTACAACCACTACCACCACTACTACCACCACCACTGCAACCGCTGCTACCACCAGCACCACCACTACAATCAATTTCACTACGACCACCATTACAACCACTACCACCACGACTGCAACCGCTGCTACCACCACCACTGCAACCGCTGCTACAACCAGCACCACCACTACAATCAATTTCACTACCACCACCATTACCACCACCACCACTACTACCACCACCACTGCAACCGCTTCTACCACCAGCACCACCACTACAATCACTACAACCCTACCACCTCCATCACTACAATTACTACCACCGTGACCAATACAACCACTTTCACTAACTTTAGCCACAGTATAACCTCAAATCACCATTACTAACACCATCATAACCACCACCACCACTGCTGCCACTAACACAACTATCACCAACCCCAATACCACCGCCACCATCACCAATACACTTGCCAGCATTATCACTATCACCATCTCAACCATCACCGTCACCAGCACCATTACCATCGTCGCCGTCAACATCACCACTATCAGCAGCGTTATCACCACCATCATCATTACCATTAACACCACCATCACCGCCATTAACATCACCACTACCACCACTGTCATCACCACCGCCACCATTAACGCCACCATCGCCGCCTTCAACATCACCACTACCACCACTGTCATCACCACCGCCACCATTAACGCCACCATCGCCGCCTTCAACATCACCACTACCACCACTGTCATCACCACCGCCACCATTAACGCCACCATCGCCGCCTTCCATTAACGCCACCATCGCCGCCTTCAACATCACCACTACCACCACTGTCATCACCACCACCACCATTAACGCCACCATCGCCGCCTTCAACATCACCACTACCACCACTGTCATCACCACCGCCACCATTAACGCCACCATAATCGCCGCTACCACCACCATCCTCCCTTAAACATGTCTCACTGCAAGTGACATATTTCACACCACCCCCTTCCCATCTTGACACCCCAACCCACGCACACTCCTTGGTTTCAATTTTTTTTTGTCGTGTTTCCCCTCTACATGTCCTTTCTAGCAAAAACGAGTGCGCGCGCGCACGCACACACACACACACACACACACACACACACACACACACACACACACACACACACACACACACACACACACACACACGCTCCATTTCAGTTTCCCGGAATGAATGTATATACAAAATCATGTGTATATGGCATACATATGGAAAAAAATAATCACACACTATCGTGTACTAAATGCACACACATATTACATCAGTACAAGTATATCCACACATATACCTACACAGATGTGTGTACGTTGGATCCCAGGTGGTTGCGACGATGAGTGTTACAGTTCATACGACTATCAAATGACTCTGCTCGTGAAATTAACGTGTGCACTTAACATAGTTCTCAGGGAGATTCAACGTGACACTGTGTGAAAGCTGATCCTTTGAATTCTATTTTTTACAGCTGAGTGGATTGGAACAACATGAAATAATGTGTCTTGCTTAAGGTCACAGTGGGCCAAACGCCTCGCTGACCCCTAATCCACGCGCCTTCACTACGTATATATATACTCCTATTAAAGCTGGTCCCCTTGAATTCCAGATAGAGCCCATCTTTTACAGCTGAGTGGATTGGAGCAACATGAAATAATGTGTCTTGTTTAAGGTCACAACGGGCCAACCGCCCCCTAACCTCTAAACCATGCACCTTCATTACGTATATATATATATATACACCTATATATACACACACTAACTTATAACTTCATAAATCCCTGAAACTGACTTGGCTCAAAGAAACGTATTAACTGTCTTGAATTCTGCAAACCAGCTTGGATCCCCGTCGGTTCTGACAATGCATGTTCCCGTTGTTTAGTCAACAACCTTTTCATGAATTCATGTACGAGTGACTAAGCATTCCTCACGCGTATGCACTCGTAACGTAGTTCCTAGGGAATTGCGGTGTGATACTGTTTCAGACATGGCTGACCCTTTAAATTACAGAATCAACTTATTTTTGAGTGGACTAGATCAACGTGAAATTAAGTGTCTTGTCCAAGAGCACAGCACAAGAGTTGGAATTGCACCCGGCCCAAGAATCGTTTCCACGAACTTATGATCGTGGTTGAAACATCACTTACCACGAAGCCACGCAACTTCACCAATTCTGCAAAGAATTTAAATGAATCTCAAAGAAATTCGTTCCTAGACAACATCCATCCATCCATCCATGCATGCATGCATGGTGGCTGCTAACTCGTTTTCGAGTACGGCCACTACTTTATATCCATGTAGGAGAACCCCTACCGATGCGCTGAACGAGTGTGACTTTTTAGTTCAGCCAGCAACTTGAAAACTCTGGTACAAACACTACACCTGTGACAATTATTGACACAGTGCTGGGCCCATGGTACCATGTGACGACAAGTGCAGAGAGATCTCCAGATATAAAGCAATGCCTGTGCCGTGAAGCTTTTATAGTGAGCAAAGGCACTGCACAAAACCAGTCCCACTCACATACATACAAACATACATACATACATACATACATACATACATACATACATACATACATACATACATACATACATACATACATACATACATACATACATGGAGCTACGGGTTATATACCAACCCGCTTGGACCAAAGTATGACTGAACTTGGATTTGCGGACAAAAAGCGCAGCTCCCTAATTCATAGTCTACAAATGACTGCGATAGCTGGCACCTTCAAAATTTGCAAAACATTCTTGCGATTCAAGGGATGACAATTTCTTTTCTTTTACAACC
This sequence comes from Eledone cirrhosa, assembly GCA_964016885.1. Taxonomy (NCBI): domain Eukaryota; kingdom Metazoa; phylum Mollusca; class Cephalopoda; order Octopoda; family Eledonidae; genus Eledone; species Eledone cirrhosa. Next base: position 112,077,576 of record OZ024740.1, read on the forward strand.
TTGCCACCAGGAAGGTGGCCGGTCAAAAAAAATATATACTCGAAATTAAGAGAAAGAGATATACATACATACATACATACATACATACATACATACATACATACATACATACATACATACATACATACATACATACATCACTTACTAACTAATAAAATGATTCAAGAAAAAACAACAAAGAATCGCAGAAACATGACTGTGGTGTGGCTGGACTATCAAAAAGCATTTGATAGTGTACCTCATGGGTGGATTGTTAAGGCTTTACAGTTAGCCAAAGTCCCACAACCACTGGTAGATGCTGTTGAACGTCTGACCAAGAACTGGTACACCAATTTGATCCTTAGAGGTGAGAAGGAGCAAGTTAAGACTGATAGGATACATTACCAGAAGGGCATCTTTCAGGGTGATAGCTTGTCAGTGCTACTCTTTGTTCTCTCACTAAATCCACTATCTTACCTACTCAGGAAACAAGGTGGACAAAGAAGTGGGTCCAGAAGTATCTCCCATCTTTTCTTTGTTGATGACCTGAAGTTGTATGGGCCAAATATCAATGACATCAAGAAACAATTGGACCACATTACACAATTTTCAACAGACATCAAAATGAAATTTGGTGTGTCCAAGTGTGCATATTTGGCAGTAAAACGTGGAAGAGCTGTGCCCTCCTCTAGAAATCTAGAGATGAACGGCCTGACAATACAACCTCTACAATCAGGTGACAACTACAGATATCTTGGACAGTATGAGAATGCCAGATATGATGGACCCATAAACAAGGAGAGAAGCAGAACTGAATACCTCAGAAGAGTAAAGAAAATATGGTCATCAGAACTGTCAACGTACAACAAATATATTGCCCACAATACTTATGCTGTGCCAATTCTAACGCCAACATTTGGCCTGCTGAACTGGCCATTGCAAGAACTAAGTGAGATGGATGTTAGAACTCGCAAACTTCTCAGTGTTACTGGGAACTTTAACATCAATGGTGATGTGGATAGGCTATACTTCTCACGCAAGGAAGGTGGCCGGGGTCTAAAATCCATATTAACATCATATGAGACCCGGATAGTAACACTGAAGCAACACATTCAACAGAGGAAAAAGGTTGGCAACCATCTTGCCCAGGTTTATGAGTATGAAAAAAAAAATATCATTAGAATAGCCACTGATCTGGAGGAGAGATATGGAATAAAGCCTGATATAAATCTCTCACCCAGAGAAATCGGAAGATCCTATTCAATGTTCAAACAAGATGAAAAAATTGACCAATTTACAGAAAAAGTTGTGCATGGATACTTGAGACGTAAAACACAGACCATAGATGGGATAAACCACTCAAAAAGCCTGGCATGGAGTTCCGACAAGTTTATGACATCACACCTTGAGGGATATCTCTATGCAATACAGGAACAAGATCTCCCTACCAAATATCTGCTGTACAAAAGGGGAGGGCCATCAGCTGACAATAAATGTAAGCTATGTAAAACAAAGATCGAGGATGTAAGCCACATTGTTGCCAGCTGCGAAAGAATGTCATCTCGCTACTACCTCCCCATGAGACACGATGGGATAGCTACAACCATCTGGAACGCACTTCGGAAAACAAAATTAACAACAAACGAGGAAGAATATATTGAGACAGATGGCACTAAGGAATACTGGTGGAACCTGAAAATAAAAACTGCCACCAAATTAAAGCACAACCGGCCTGATATTGTTGTTTGGGACCACACATTGAAAACGTGTTCTGTTGTGGAGATCACCTGCCCACTTGATGTAAACGTTGTCAGAAAAATACAGGAGAAGGAGGACATCTACGGACCATTGATGAGGAGTTTTCAAATCCAGTATCCAAGATACACCTTTAGCTTCATACCCATTATTATTGGAGCTACGGGTTATATACCAACCCGCTTGGACCAAAGTATGACTGAACTTGGATTTGCGGACAAAGAGCGCAGCTCCCTAATTCATAGTCTACAAATGGTTGCGATAACTGGCACCTTCAAAATTTGCAAAACATTCTTGCGATTCAAGGGATGACAATTTCTTTTCTTTTACAACCTTGCCACCAGGAAGGTGGCCGGTCAAAAAAATATACTCGAAATTAAGAGAAAGAGATACCATACATACATACATTATGGCTGCAAATTCTGCTAAGAGAATTGCCATTGCTTGTCAGGTTATAGTCTGGTACACTTTTAGTTACGGCCAGCCACATGAACCTGTGCGTTGAAGGTTTTTTTTAAGTGGGGAAAGGCCTTGCATACATACATGTGTGTGTAGAGTTTCTTAGTTCAAGAAATAATGACGAAGATTAAATGAGCACTCAGAACATATTAATTTGTTAAACCTGTAGAGAAAATATTTATTACCATGCCTTTTAGCTAAAAGCTGAAATTATATATGTATCTTTACATATATATATCTGTGTGTGTGTGTGTGTGTGTGTGTGTGTGTGGAGAGAGAGAGAGAGAGAGAGAGAGAGAGAGAGAGAGAGAGAGAGAGAGAGAGAGAGAGAGAGAGAGAGAGAGAGGGGGATATATCAGTTTAGATCATGTTAATATCATAATTTATCTGACCGGTTTATGCTCACGTCTTTGTACATTTTCTTCATTGTTTTTCTATATAATGTAACTTGTGAGAATAATTATCACCTATTTTTCTATATATAAATATATATATACACATAAATCCAAGATAAAAAATAAAGATAAACATAAACATACAATTGCAGTCTTATTAGTTTCACGCTTGTTCGAAAAGGAATGTTTCAGCCTATCAGACGCCAGTCTTTCATCATTGTATATATAAGTATATGATATATATATATATATAGGAAAATGTTTGATCCCGACGGCAGAGCTCAAGCCGTTTCGACGGCTATTTCTGGACTATTTCCCACTCTACTACCCTAAGTATTGAGTACTCTGGTGCGTTATGGTCCATCTGGTTCTTTACCACACCTCCTTCGTTATATATATATATATATATATATATATATATATATGAAAAAGTAAGTCCTTCATCAGTGACCCTCCAACCGTCCCAGGCATTTCATCGCTTTAAGGGCCATATACCTCAGGTTGGTGCGAACAACGGCTAAAAAAAGTCGTTGGGACACGTAAATAAAGGGGACGTTAGGGTGAACAAACAAAATGGTTTAAGCAACGGAAAGTGAGAAGAAAGAGACAAGTCCCAGATTTCTATGAATATAAACTCGGTGAAATCGTGAACAAGAGACAAAAGACCATCAAACCTGGTTGAAATGTGAGCAAGGAAGGAATTTCGCACAGGTCTAACGGGGGGGAAGAAGAAGGGTCTGGTCTGCGAATTCGGTAAACATAAGTTCTGTGAAGTCGCAGACGAGAGAGAGAGAGAGAGAGAGAGAGAGAGAGAGAGAGAGAGAGAGAGAGAGAGAGAGAGAGAAAATTCATACCGGCTTGACCAAGAACGCGCGAGAAAAGAAATCGGAAAGGTCAAGCGGGAAGAAAGAGGAGGAAAGAGGAGGAGGAGGAGAGGTAGTGACAGAGAATGAGTGAGTGAAAGTTGAGGAGGAGGCTAACAGAGAGAGAGAGACTGCTAGAAAGGGTAAAGATACAAAGAACGAAACAGACGGGTGGCAGCAGAAGAAAAAATATGTGTAAATATGATAATAATGGAGCTGCGCGTTGCAAATGGGATACATATGAAAAAGTAAGTCCTTCATCAGTGACCCTCCAACCGTCCCAGGCATTTCATCGCTTTAAGGGCCATATACCTCAGGTTGGTGCGAACAACGGCTAAAAAAAGATATATATATATATAACACAAAGTCTTATTAGGTTCACACTTGGGAAGAGATAAATGAGGGTTTCGATGAATCGGACATTATATATATACAATGAGAGAGAGGGGGAGAGAGAGCGAGCACGTCGTGTTCAGCTAAACAATCAGTTTCATGTCATGTCTACCATACTATAGTTCAGTCTTCACTCATTTATGGCTGTGAGACATAGACCACGTACCGTTCCCATCTAGGTATGCGGGAATGATTCCACAAGCACTATCTAATGAAGATCTACGACCTACTCATCACCATAGGCGCTCAGCTGGCCAGTCATAGGTGTGAGCCTCGCGAGTTGGAGTGGCTCTTCCAGCGCATCTCCCTTACCATCCTCCTGGGAAACGCCTTCTCCATTCTGTCCGCCGGGGCTGTGGGGTGGCCAGCACGTGGGATCCCATTTGCTCATCATACAGAGAGATGGGGAGGGCGAGCGAGATGGAGGCGATGACATTGGGAGTTCGGCTCTTCCACGTTCGGACCATATCCTTGTGGTTGTGTTCATTATCTATAGAGTTCAACCTGAAAGGACAAGATCAAGAACGCCGAAATCCTATGATCATGCAATAGTACCCAAAACCCATCTAAATCTATTCAACAATCAAGCCGTATATGTCAAACAGAAAGTTATTTGTCTCTAATATTGTCAGGCATGTCAATGAAAAGATAAACATCAACTCAGAGAAGCATTTAAACATTTAACTTAAGCCAAAATCGATATATTGGGTTGGACACAAAGTTACAGACGATTATCAAAAGAGTTTTTAGAAATGTTGAAGATTGCGTATGCACGCTTATACAAAATGTGACATTGGTATGCACTATGTGCATTTCTCAATTTCTGTTACGCCGTCAAAAGGGAGGCAACATGATCTATCCAAATCGTATATTCGTGGCTGTTTTCTTTATGACTTCAAATCTGGCCTGAGCACAGCAGCACCGATTCGTTACATTTGGGTCATACACGACGTCTGAACGTAATGCCAAAGACTGGCTCACACGCTTCCATTCCAATGATTATAGCCTTGAAGATCAGCCTCACACAAGACGTCCATTCTACTTCCATGACAAGCAACTGCGTGAGCTGGTGGAAGCCGACCCGTGCTAGATATCACGTCATCTCTCTGAGCTGATTGTGGTATCGAAAACAGCCAGCCTGAATCAGTTGCATGTAATAGAGAAGGTGTCTAAACTAAACCAATGGGTGCCCCACAATCTGACTGACCATAATCGTGCATGTCGGGAGCAGCTGCGATTTCTCTGCTCTCCTACCATCACACACCCAATTGGTTACGTTCTATTGTCACTGGTGATGAAAAATGATGTCTCTACATTGAATTCAAGCGCAAGTGATCGTGGATTAATAAAGAGAGTGCCCCACAACGGCAAGTTAAGACTGGCCTCCACCTTCGCAAGGCCCTGCTGAGCGTCTGGTGGGACTGGAAAGGTGTCATCCACTACGAGCTGCTTCCATCAAACACCAGCATAACCTCTGAGGTCTATTGCCAACATCTTAGTTTAGCAGGAAAAATCACACAGGTGTGCCCACACCATGGTCCTGTTCGATTCCTTCATAATAACACTTGACCTCATATATCAAGGATGATCCATGAGAAGCTGTTGGAACTAGATTGGGTGATTCTGCTCCACCCACCGTATTCGCCCGATCTCGCGACGACAGGTTATCAATTTTTTCTCTCAATGAGTAATGCAATGGAGTCAAATACTTTCGCCAATGAAGGCCAGTTAAATTAGTGGCTGGCGGAATTTTTTGCATCGCAACCAGAAGAATTCTACAGGGATAGAATAATGTGCCTTCCTAAACGATGGCAAATGATGGCGATTATTTTGACTAAATTTTTCTAGTATTATAAAACATCCTAGTCAATAAACATTAGAAAAATGGTGAGAACTTACTGCCCAACCTAATATTATTTGAGTTACTGCCCTTTGAATAATTGCAGTTTTCTTATACGACGCTAGTGTGGTAGAGGTAGAGGGTCGGACAACATGCTTTGCGGCATATGGGTACGCCCCTTTACGTTCTGAGTTCAAATCCCGCCGAGGTTAGCTTTGCCTTTCATCCTTACGAGGTCGATAAATAAAGCACCAGTAACGCTCTGGGGTCGATTTATTAGATTTTTCCTTTCCCCAAACATTGCTTGCCTTGTGCTTATAGTAGAAACAATTATTTATGTATGCATTTATGCTTATGTATAACATTTTAAGGCAAACACTGTATAACGACGTTTAATATGGGTTTTATATTTCAAATCTATGTTCATACGCATATATACGTGTGTATAAACTATATGTACGTGTGTATAGATTATATATACGTGTGTGTATGCATGAATATATGTGAGTGGATATATATGTATCGGTATGTTGCCTCATAGTAAGTGTATGTTCGTCTGTTGTGTATAGTTTATTACCTGTCATCATGTTGTACATTAAGCCGTCGATGCGTCCCCAATCAAACATCATGGGTCATTGTGTTCAATAATAAATTATCGATCTATGTGATGGGAACAGCATACAAATCAGATGAGAGGCGGGAGAGCAGAGTAGTGATGTATATATAAGCCTGCAGGTTAATAATGTAGGTTGAGTGTGTTTATATTTATTACATCAATTGCTTACACAGCAATTGGCCTCATAAACATCGCTCCCTCACACTCCTTCACTCTCTTCTTTTCACTAGTTTTCTATATTTCTCGCTTTAGATTTAAACATTGATATCTATATATATATATCTATCTATATTTTTATCTCGATACCTGTCTATACATATCTATATATTTATATGTATCTACATTCACCTCTCTCTCTCTCTCTCTCTCTCTATATATATATATATATATATATATATATATATATATATTATATTATATATTATATATTATATGTATCATTTATATTATATTATATTATATATTATATATTATATGTATCATTTATATTATATATATCATATATTATATTATGTATATATATATATATATATATTATATTATATTATATTATATATTATATGTATCATTTATATTATATATATCATATATTATATTATATATATATGCATATATATATATATATATATTATATTATATTATATTATATTATATTATATATTATATGTATCATTTATATTATATATATCATATATTATATTATATATTATATTATGTATCATTTATATTATATATATATTATATTATATTATATATTATATTATGTATCATTTATATTATATATATATTATATTATATTATATATTATATTATGTATCATTTATATTATATATATATTATATTATATTATATATTATATTATGTATCATTTATATTATATATATCATATTTTATATTATATATTATATTATGTATCATTTATATTATCGGTAGAGGGTCGGACGCCATGCTTTGCAGCAAAGAGTTACGGCCCTTTATGGTCTGAGTTCAAATCCCGCCGAGGTTAACTTTGCCTTTCATCCTTACGGTGTCGATAAAATAAAGTACCAGTAATACACTGGGATAATTGCTGGCCTTGTGCCAAAAGTAGAAACAATTATATATATATTATATTACATATTATATATACCATTTATGTTGTGTTGCTTACCAATGGGTAGAACTGTTCATTACAGTTTAGTTAACGATGATGCAATAAAACTAAGCACTCGACGTTATACAAATCATCCATTGTAGATGTGGTATCCTGTGGCTGGTGCAGGAACGGAGTAAAATATTAATCTAAAATCAAAAGAAAGCCGGGCTGGAAACATTCTGTAAAGTTTTAATATTGCGAAAAAACGATACGCATTTCATTGGCCTAGTTACATCATCGGATAATGATGCAAGTCTTAGACGATTTCATCAGGTGTGGATTGCAAAATTAGTTATATGAGACAACAGGATTATGGCGAACACAAACAGAGAATAGTGAATGGATTTGATTCGGGGATGGCTCGACAATCCGTTGTTATTGTACCAAATATATTCTCTGTTCTCTGTTTGCATCATTATTGGATTATGTAACTAGGCCATTGAAATACGTATATTATTTAAAACTTTACAAAATGTTTCCATAATATATATTATATATATATATATATATATATATATATATATATATATCTTTATATTTGTATCTTCTATCTGGCTATATATATTTATATCTATCTATCGACCTATTTACGCAGCTACCTAACTATCTATACTTCCCTTTCTAAGCGATGAATTGCGGTAGTGTTTGAGCGACCTGCGATCTTCGTTCCGGTTGTTTGAACTCTGAGTTCAAATCCCACCGAGGTTAACATAGTCTTTCATCTTTTTCTCAGTTGATCGACAATGAAGTACTAGGACAGTCCACCGCAACCTCTCTCTTTCTTCTCTTTCTCCTCTCTTTCTCCTCCCTTTCTCCTCTTGTTACTCTCTCATTCTCTCTCATTCTCTCTCATTCTCTCTCTCTCTCTCTCTCTCTCTCTCTCTCTCTCTCTCTCTCTCTCTCTCTCTTTGTTCTCTCTTTCTCCCCCTCTCTCAATTCAAAGGTTCATCTACGGCTCATTACGTCACAATGATTCAGTCTAAAAGTTAGGTAAAGTGTCACGTGACTGTAAATATACAGATGTATACACGTTGAGCAAAAGTTTCAGTTGATGGACTAACTGAATGTTCATCGTCGAAACAGCCCGAGGCCCAGTCACCATATCTTTTTGCTTATCTGCTTCCTTTATACCGATCTCTCTACCTTTATATTAGGCTATCTAACTCGACTTATCTATTCTGTCCCCCCCCCCCTCTCTCTCTCTCTCTCTGTCTCATATACCCCCTATCCCCCTCTCTCTCTCTCTCTCCCCTCTCTATGTAGGTGAGTGTATATGTATATATGTATGTGTGTATAAATATAAATACATATATATGGTGGAGTATAAACACATGTTTGGCATACATGTATGTCGATGTATGTGTATATATATATATATGTGTATATGTGTGTGTTTGTGTTTGGGTGGGGTACTCACATATATATGCACATATATATACATATGTGTGTGAATTCATTTATTTTTTCTTCGTTTAAATTGGATTTTCTATTTCACTTGATATAACATTTCCCCAGATACATCTCCGCCTTTCCACCTTTCCATATACTACCCCCACCCAGGCTCTCTCTTTTCCTTCTCTCTCTTTCACCCTCTCCTTTCTCTTTCTCGCTCTCTATCCCCCCCCCCTCTATATCTCTCCCCCCTCTATATCTCTCCTCTTCTCTATCTCCCCCGCTATCTCTCCCCCTCTATATCTCTCCTCCTCTATATCTCCCCCCTCTATATCTCTCCCCCTCTCTATATCTCCCCCCTCTCTATATATCTCCCCCTCTCTATCTCTCCTCCTCTCTATCTCTCCCCCTCTCTATCTCTCCCCCTCTATCTCTCCCCCTCTCTATCTCTCCCACATTCTCCCTCACTCTGTCCATCATTCTCTGCCTCTCTTATGTTTACACTCCCATCTACCTACCCTTCCACCCCTCCACTCCACTCTCTGCACATGTAAGCAGCGCCGTGAGACGACGGACGAGTCAATGTTTGAATTAGGGGGCGTGTCTGATTACATGAATTACAACTTGGGACAGGCAGCGTGGAGAGTGTGATCGACATGTGATGAATGTAGGGAGTCATATGTTGGGCTGAGAGTAGGGTGACGATGGCGGCAGCTTGTAGTGTTAGAGATGATACAGGTGGTGGTGGAGGTGGTGGTGTTGGTAATGGTGGTGTATTGCCGTGTTAGTGATGATACAAGTGGTGGTGGAGGTGCTGGTGGTGGTAACGGTGGTGTATTGCCGTGTTAGTGATGATACAAGTGGTGGTGGAGGTGGTGGTGGTGGTAACGGTGGTGGATTGCCGTGTTAGTGATGATAGATATGATGCTGATGGTGATGATGGTAGTGGCGGCGGCTTGTAGTGATAGTGATGTTGGTGATGGTGGTAGTTGATTGTAGTGATAGTGGTAGAAATGTAAGAGAGTTTCACTCGTCAGCTCTTCGGTAATGTTCCAGATCTGTACGAAGCGATGAGCTCAACAGAGCAGACTATCAAAACACTAATGTTTTATACAGTGCTGCCACTATCTACCAAACCATGATCAGCTCGTCTTAATGTTTTATCCAGTCAGATCTCATAAATAAATAATTTCATTACTACTACTACTACTACTACTACTACTACTACTACTACTACTACTAATACTACCTAAGAGGCTGTGTCCCCATAAGTGCTTTCAAAGGAAACCACAAGCAGACCCTAATTGCAGAGGGCACAAGCTCTCCTATCCCGATTCTGCTATTGAAATCCAGGACTTAGCAACGGCATTGAACGACAGACCACGTGGAGATCAATCGTTCAGTCGATTTCGGCTGAGGCCGCCGGATGATTACTACTACTACTACTACTACTACTACTACTACTACCACTGCCACCACCATAAATCCACTACCGCCGCCACGAACATCATCAACACATTACCACCACCAACCTCCCACTAATAACACCATATCCAACTACAACACATCCGACACCGCCATCACTATCACCCTCAACCCTACTACCAACAACACTCCCAACCCTATTACAAAATCAAACACTGCCAAAACTACCACGACCACCACCACCAATAAACAAGACCCTCAACACCATTACCGTCACTAACATTACCTACAAACACCAGTACCCTCACCACCCAACCAGCACAATAACAACAATACGCCCAAAACTACCACCACCACCACCACCACCAATAAACAAGACCCTCAACACCATTACCGTCACTAACATTACCTACAAACACCAGTACCCTCACCACCCAACCAGCACAATAACAACAATACCCCCCAAAACTATCACCACGACCACCACCACCACCAATAAACAAGACCCTCAACACCATTACCGTCACTAACATTACCTACAAACACCAGCACCCTCACCACCCAACCAGCACAATAACAACAATACCCCCCAAAACTATCACCACCACCACCACCACCACCAATAAACAAGACCCTCAACACCATTACAGTCACTAACATTACCTACAAACACCAGTACCCTCACCACCCAACCAGCACAATAACAACAATACCCCCCAAAACTATCACTATCACCACCACCACCAATAAACAAGACCCTCAACACCATTACAGTCACTAACATTACCTACAAACACCAGTACCCTCACCACCCAACCAGCACAATAACAACAATACCCCCCAAAACTATCACCACCACCACCACCACCAATAAACAAGACCCTCAACACCATTACAGTCACTAACATTGCCTACAAACACCAGTACCCTCACCACCCAACCAGCACAATAACAACAATACCCCCAAAACTATCAGTATCACCACCACCACCACCAATAAACAAGACCCTCAACACCATTACCGTCACTAACATTACCTACAAACACCAGCACCCTCACCACCCAACCAGCACAATAACAACAATACCCCCCAAAACTATCACCACCACCACCACCACCACCAATAAACAAGACCCTCAACACCATTACCGTCACTAACATTACCTACAAACACCAGTACCCTCACCACCCAACCAGCACAATAACAACAATACCCCCAAAACTATCAGTATCACCACCACCACCACCAATAAACAAGACCCTCAACACCATTACCGTCACTAACATTACCTACAAACACCAGTACCCTCACCACCCAACCAGCACAATAACAACAATACCCCCAAAACTATCAGTATCACCACCACCACCACCAATAAACAAGACCCTCAACACCATTACCGTCACTAACATTACCTACAAACACCAGTACCCTCACCACCCAACCAGCACAATAACAACAATACCCCCAAAACTATCAGTATCACCACCACCACCACCAATAAACAAGACCCTCAACACCATTACAGTCACTAACATTACCTACAAACACCAGTACCCTCACCACCCAACCAGCACAATAACAACAATACCCCCCCAAAACTATCACCACGACCACCACCACCACCAATAAACAAGACCCTCAACACCATTACCGTCACTAACATTACCTACAAACACCAGCACCCTCACCACCCAACCAGCACAATAACAACAATACCCCCCAAAACTATCACCACCACCACCACCACCACCAATAAACAAGACCCTCAACACCATTACCGTCACTAACATTACCTACAAACACCAGCACCCTCACCACCCAACCAGCACAATAACAACAATACCCCCCAAAACTATCACCACCACCACCACCACCACCAATAAACAAGACCCTCAACACCATTACCGTCACTAACATTACCTACAAACACCAGCACCCTCACCACCCAACCAGCACAATAACAACAATACCCCCCAAAACTATCACCACCACCACCACCACCACCAATAAACAAGACCCTCAACACCATTACCGTCACTAACATTACCTACAAACACCAGTACCCTCACCACCCAACCAGCACAATAACAACAATACCCCCAAAACTATCAGTATCACCACCACCACCGCCAATAAACAAGACCCTCAACACCATTACCGTCACTAACATTACCTACAAACACCAGCACCCTCACCACCCAACCAGCACAATAACAACAATACCCCCAAAACTATCAGTATCACCAACATTTAAGTATTTTCACATATCATAGTAGTTTTGTTAGATTTTTTCAGATTTGCTTAACTCTGTTCCATATGTATAGGGTGGTGGATTGGCAGTATCGGTAGAGGCGTCGGGCGCCATGCTTTGACGCATAGAGTTACGGCCCTTGACAGTCTGAGTTCAAATCCAGCCGAGGTTAACTTTCCCTTTCATCCTTATGGGGTCGATAAAATAATGTACCAGTAATGTACTGCGTAATTACTGGCTTTGTGCCAAAAAGTAGAAACAGTTATGTAAACCATGGATCGACAAACATTTTGGTGGCGGGCTGGATGAACATGTATCTAGCAGGCTGGATAGTCATGTATCTAGCAGGCTGGATGGTCATGTATCTGGCGGGCTGGATGGTCATGAATCTGGCGGGCTGGATGGTCATGTATCTAGCAGGCTGGATGGTCATGTATCTGGCAGGCTGGATGGTCATGTATCTGGCGGGATGGATGGTCATGTATCTGGCAGGCTGGATGGTCATGTATCTGGCGGGCTGGATGGTCATGTATCTGGCAGGCTGTATGGTCATGAATCTGGCGGGCTGGATGGTCATGTATCTGGCAGGCTGGATGGTCATGTATCTGGCGGGCTGGATGGTCATGTATCTGGCGGGCTGGATGGTCATGTATCTGGCAGGCTGTATGGTCATGAATCTGGCGGGCTGGATGGTCATGTATCTGGCGGGATGGATGGTCATGTGTCTGGTGGGCTGGATGGTTATATATCTGGCAGCCTGGATAGTCATGTATCTGGCAGGCTGGATGGTCATGTGTCTGGCGGGCTGGATGGTCATGTATCTGGCGGGGTGGATGGTCATGTATCTGGCGGGGTGTATGGTCA
>OZ024740.1:112100946-112105946 GCA_964016885.1 Eledone cirrhosa
CATAACGAAATGATATTTGGATAATTATTATTTTCGTGTTGCTGACAAATGTGTAACGGATATATATTTTGTCTTAATTGAGTAAGCAAATGTAAACAGATTGGAAAGCTCTATAGTGTTATGTACCCATGACTGGCTGACCATCGATTTTCCTCTCCGAGGCACACAATGAGCAGGATGTTTTATGGCACACCAGAAGGCACACATGCATACCTGTCAAAAGGAAAAGCAATGGCCGATACAGAAAGTCACCAGCGTCGTCACAACACATTTTCAAACTGAGAGGAATGGTTTAAGGTGAAATAAAGTTTCTTGCTCAGGGACACAATATACCGCCTAGTCCTGGAATCGAACTCACGACCTTAGGATCAAGGGCCCTAATCCATGCACATTCAGAAAGATACGTCTACGTGAATATCGTAGAAAACTCTAAAATGTATTATCATTCTTCTCTATATATGTTTTATTAAGGATAACTGAGGTGACTATTTCACATCTATTGGTGTCCTTAGTTTGTTGTCACTAGTCACTACTAACCAAATTAGTGGTCAATAAATGACATTGCCTGTTCCATTAGTCTGTAACCAAACATTGATTTAATATATTTGTTTAATTATAAATAAACTTTAAAAAATGTGAAACGTTTGCAAAATTCAGATTTATGTAAATGTCACATTATTAAGGAAAACCGATGTTAAATGGTGATGGTGACGATAAAATATCTTTGCAAATTTGGTACCATTCCTGTCTCTCTCTTCTTCTTTCCCTCTCATTCCACTCTTTCTCTCCCTCCCTCTATCTCTATCTCTCTCGTTAAAGCTAGCTAAGATGACTGACTATTTCACAGCTATTGGTGTGATTAAAGCTTGTAGCAGTCAGTTACTAACCAAGTTAGAGATCACTGAATACATTGTTTGTTTCATCGGTCCATAACCAAACATTCGCCTGTCACTAACAATGACAGACAATGTTTACACATGTGACCAATATTTACACAACAGACCACACATGTTGACACAACCAAACCAATTTCTCAAAGTCACTCTAACAAACTACGTCTCTCACCAATACCACAGTCACTATAACAAACTACGTCTCTCACCAATACCACAGTCACACTAAAAAACTACGTCTCTCAAAAATACCACAGTCACTATAACAAACTACGTCTCTCACCAATACCACAGTCACTCTAACAAACTACGTCTCTCACCAATACCACAGTCACACTAACAAACTACGTCTCTCACCAATACCACAGTCACTCTAACAAACTACGTCTCTCACCAATACCACAGTCACTCTAACAAACTACGTCTCTCACCAATACCACAGTCACTATAACAAACTACGTCTCTCACCAATACCACAGTCACACTAAAAAACTACGTCTCTCAAAAATACCACAGTCACTATAACAAACTACGTCTCTCACCAATACCACAGTCACTATAACAAACTACGTCTCTCACCAATACCACAGTCACACTAACAAACTACGTCTCTCACCAATACCACAGTCACTCTAACAAACTACGTCTCTCACCAATACCACAGTCACTCTAACAAACTACGTCTCTCACCGATACCACAGTCACTATAACAAACTACGTCTCTCACCAATACCACAGTCACACTAAAAAACTACGTCTTTCAAAAATACCACAGTCACTATAACAAACTACGTCTCTCACCAATACCACAGTCACTATAACAAACTACGTCTCTCACCAATACCACAGTCACACTAACAAACTACGTCTCTCACCAATACCACAGTCACACTAACAAACTACGTCTCTCACCAATACCACAGTCACTATAACAAACTACGTCTCTCACCAATACCACAGTCACACTAACAAACTACGTCTCTCACCAATACCACAGTCACACTAACAAACTACGTCTCTCACCAATACCACAGTCACTATAACAAACTACGTCTCTCACCAATACCACAGTCAGACTAACAAACTACGTCTCTCACCAATACCACAGTCACACTAACAAACTACGTCTCTCACCAATACCACAGTCACTATAACAAACTACGTCTCTCACCAATACCACAGTCACTATAACAAACTACGTCTCTCACCAATACCACAGTCACTATAACAAACTACGTCTCTCACCAATACCACAGTCACACTAACAAACTACGTCTCTCACCAATACCACAGTCACTATAACAAACTACGTCTCTCACCAATACCACAGTCACTATAACAAACTACGTCTCTCACCAATACCACAGTCACTATAACAAACTACGTCTCTCACCAATACCACAGTCACACTAACAAACTACGTCTCTCACCAATACCACAGTCACTATAACAAACTACGTCTCTCACCAATACCACAGTCACTCTAACAAACTACGTCTCTCACCAATACCACAGTCACTATAACAAACTACGTCTCTCACCAATACCAGAGTCACTATAACAAACTACGTCTCTCACCAATACCACAGTCACACTAACAAACTACGTCTCTCACCAATACCACAGTCACTATAACAAACTACGTCTCTCACCAATACCACAATCACACTAACAAACTACGTCTCTCACCAATACCACAGTCACTATAACAACTACGTCTCTCACCAATACCACAGTCACTATAACAAACTACGTCTCTCACCAATACCACAGTCACTATAACAAACTACGTCTCTCACCAATACCACAGTCACTCTAACAAACTACGTCTCTCACCAATACCACAGTCACTATAACAAACTACGTCTCTCACCAATACCACAATCACACTAACAAACTACGTCTCTCACCAATACCACAGTCACTATAACAACTACGTCTGTGTGTCTGTGTATGTGTATATGTGTATATATGTGTATGTGAAAACAGTAAACATACACATACACGTACGCCAGGTCCGAACACAGAGGAGTCGAATTCCCACTGTCATCGCTTCCATCTCTCTCGTCCTCCCCATCTCTCACTATTATGGACAATTGGGGTCCCACGCGCCGCAATACCTGCACACACTCACTTTTGTTTTTCTTCTGCTGATCTTGTTCCTGTTCTTCATGCTGGCGTTGTTAGCGTTGTTAGCCTTCTTTTACTGTTTCTCGTGTTCTTTCGCTTTCTCCATCTAATGCTCACTGCCTTCGTCTCTCTTTCTTTCTCGTTCCCTCTCTCGCTCTACTTCTCCCCCTCTCTCCCCCTCTCTCCCTTTCCCTCCCTCTATCTCCCTCTCCATCCTTTGCTCTTTCTCTCTCTCTCACCGTCTCTCACCGTCTCAATGCCTCTCCATCTCCATCCCACTCCATCTCCACCCCCCCCCTCTCTCTCTCTCTCTCTCCTCCTTCCTCTATTCCACTTTCTGAATTCAAACCCACCGAAAATCAACTTTGCTTTTCAACCTTTCCGAGATCGATAAAATAAAATGAAATATCAATCAAGTAGTACTGGAATGATTTTAATGATCTACCAACTGGGCCCCAACTCCCCACCCAACCATTCACCTTCCCACCAATTACTACTGCCCATTTTAGAAACCTTTTCTTTTCCTCTCTACCCTCCTCCTCATCATCATCAACTTCCGTTCCCTCCTCCTCTTCATCATCAACTCCCCCTCCTCCTCCTCCTAATGTCCAGTTAGTCTATAATTACAAAGGTTACGGCCCATTCCCGTCACATTGCCATGACAACCAATAGTTATATTAATACTTGTCTTTTGTTACTGATCTTTGTGTTGTTGTTGTTGTTAATGGTGGTGGTGGTGGTGTTGTTGGTGGTGTGGTCGTTGTTGTTGTTGGTGTCATTGTCGGTGTTGTTGGTTGTGTGGTAGTGTGGTTGTTGGTGGTGGTTGTTGTTGGTGTTGTTGGTATGGTTGTTGTTGGTGGTGGTTGTTATTGTTGGTTGTGGTGTTGATGTTGTTGGTGTTGTTGGTGGTGGTGTCGTGTGGTTGTTGTATTTGTCGTCGTTGTTGTTGTTGTTATTGTTGTTGGTGTGGCTGATGTTGTTATGGTTGCCATAGTTGTCGTTGATGTTGATGTTGGTGTGGTTGTTTTGATTGCGGTTGTTGCTTTTGGTCGTAGCGGTATGGTTGTTGTTGTCGGTGTTGTTGTTGTTGTTGTTGGTGGTGGTGATTATGTTGGTATTGTTATAGATGATGTTGTTGGGGGTGTTGATGGTCATAATGCTTATGGTGTATGAGGTAGTAGTTGTGTTGCTCTTACTATAGATGTTTCTTAACCCCAAAGAGGATGTCTTTAATGTTGACATTACCGTTGTTTAGACCCAGGTCGCCTTCGTCTTGGACATTCTAGTCACAACCATTCCATTATTTTTTTCCTCTGTACAGGGAAAACGATTATCATCGTCATAATCATCATCATCACCAGATTTGGTGGTGAGTGGGGGTCTTCAGATCAATCTAGGTTTGGCATTCTAATTCGCAATAATTCTATGGTGGAGATTCGGAATAATATATAATTGTATATAATATATAATTGTTTCTATTTTAGGTACAAGGCCAGCAAATTAACCAGTACATTACTGGTACTTTATTTTATCGACCCCGTAAGGATGAAAGGCAAAGTTAACCTCGGCGGGATTTGAACTCAGATCATATATAATATATAATATATAATTCAGAATAATAATAAATGAAGACATTCACATAATCAAAATATGTTTTATTATATTTATTTCGAAGGTACTGTGCTGTTTTTTCAGTACGTCCTCGTCAGATAAAATACATGAATTGATGTATGACATACCTCAACTGTCTTGATAGTTCAATTCCAGTATTGGCAGTGATTTATTACAACAAATCTCAACATTTATATACCACAAATAATAACATGATATACTTAAATTTAAAGAAGAAGAGGATGTGGAGTGAAATATGGGTATATGGAGGGGGTGAATATGGGGAAATGCAAGAAGAAAATAAATAAATACATACATACATAAGTATTTAAATGAGTAAATAGAAGTATTAGGGAATAAATATAT
>OZ024740.1:112110946-112113446 GCA_964016885.1 Eledone cirrhosa
GTCAGCATCACACTGGTTTTAATCTAAAATTAATTTTAATAAAGCTGTCTTCACGTGTCTGTGGAATACTCAGCCACACACATGTTAATTCAATGAGAAGATAGTTCAGATGGTCGAACGGCTAAAACACACATGAAAACACAGGCGGATACTCATGCTACATATAATATATATATGTGTGTGTATATATATATATATATATATATATATATATATATAATAAATCAGGAAAGAAGAGTGACACGGTTTGCTATACAAAAAAGGTTTTTAATCTCATTGCTCACAATTGTTTCTCTGAACTGGTGGGTCTAGAGATCGATATCCGCTTATTTTCACGTTACTCGATCGCCAATACAAAGTTATAACCAGTCAGTTCATCGGAGCTTGCGAGAAGTGGACTGCATATAACAATTATTTGTTACCCCGTATATATATATATATATATATATATATATATATATATATATAGAGAGAGAGAGAGAGAGAGAGAGAGAGAGAGAGAGAGAGAGAGAGAGAGAGAGAGAGAGAGAAAACGAAGAATCGGTGATGCATCTAAGGGTCGGAGTCCAACAGACAGAGGATTTCCTTCGAAGCCAATAGACGTACCTGAGGAACTTGCGAATCCAGAGTCAGGTTCGATTCACAAATAAATCGCTCCTCGAGCTGTTCGTCGGAGAAACAATTGTAATACGTTAATAATTTGTGTTTTCGATGCATCACTGATTCTTCGTTTTTCATATTATTATACTCTGCTCCGAAGGATCATAGAGTGCTCAACCGGCATACCGTCTATCGAAGCAACCTTACTATATATATATATATATATATACAGAGAGAGAGAGAGAGAGAGAGAGAGAGAGAGAGAGAAATGGCTTCTACAGGACTAGAACCGTTTCATTCGGGAGAAATCATCAGGGTTTCCTGATGATTTCTCCCGAATAAAACAGTTCTAGTCCTGTAGAAGCCATTTCTATATTAAATATGTATACTCTGGTATGTATTGAGTACCTTACTTACTGTGATTACCCACGATTGAACCCGGGGTAAACTTATATATATATATATATATATATACCACAAGGGCGCACAAGAAAAGGGGACAAAACAAAGACACATACCTGGGATTTACATACAATCATGTAAAAATATTGAAACAAACAAATTTAACAATCGAAATCCCCAATAGGGAGGAGGCACCACAAATGGGTTGTTTAATACCCCGTCGATAGGTTGTTTAATACCCCAACTTCAAGAGCGTGTTGTGCAAGTGCTCCTTTCTTCCTTTTGCTCTCTTCTTCAACCTACAGGTTTATATACAGAGAAGGCCCAATCACTCGGGCCATTTTTGCCACATTCACCCACCTTTTAGTAAATTTACTGGGGTGCAGTGCTTATCTCTCCACTCTTATTCTCCTTCTAAAGTGGTACCTAAAGAAGGGAATGATTTGTTGTCCGGAGAGAAAGGCATCTGTCTTCAGTCCTCTCAATCTCGTCCACCATATAACCTCTTTCCCCATAGCCACTATACAGAGGAAAACCGCCTCTCTTTCGTTTTTGAAAGAAGTTGGCGGTTTGATCCTATCTATGGACTCGGCAGTCAACATAGTAGATTCGTGGTTTACTGAGGAAGGTACCAAAATCATCTGCATTCTATGCTAAGGCAGAGTGTATATATTGTGTATAATCAATTATTTTACGGCGAATGGTTAAGAAGTTTGCTTCGCAATCATTAGGTATTGGGTTTGATCCCATTGCGTAACATCTTGGGTATGTTTCATTCCCTTGCCTTGGGAGTGAAATCGGTTAGACAGAAACTGTCTGGAAGCCGGCGTAGATTATATCAGGAATTCAAAGACCCAGTCTTGTCACACACTGTGTCACAATGAATCTCCCTGAGAATTACGTTATGGTAACACGTTTCTGTGGAATGCTCAGCTTTTACACGTTCATTTCGTGCTTAGGCTGTCCCGATGGACGAACAACTGGTACACTCGCCGTCGAAACTGGTGAAGGTCCATTTCTATTTTACGAATATATGTGTATTGCCATGTATAATGTCTTATGTGTGTGCATAAGGATGCGTGTGTGTGTTAAAACAAATATTTTAAGCATGTGCGTATGTTTGTATCTTCATGTGTATGCGTATTTGTGCGTGTGTATGTATGTGTGTGCGTGTCTGTTTTGGAGATAGTTTATACCTTTGAAGGGTGTGTGTGTATTGTTTGTAGCTTCATATATGTGTGTGTGTGTGTGTGTGTGTGTGTGTGTGTGTGTGTTATGTTCATGTAGCTATGATTTTTTTAAATTTATTTCAGTGTATATATGTGTATGTTTAAGCGAATTTTAGATGGCTATGAGACAGACATAGACAGGGAAATAGTGACATTGAGAGAAAGAGAGAGAGAGAGAGAGAGAGAGAGAGATGGGGTGGGGGGCAATGTTTTGTGAATGTTTAACATTATAGAAGGGTTTTGTATGTTTTATGAAACCTTCAGTATTT
>OZ024740.1:112134173-112136673 GCA_964016885.1 Eledone cirrhosa
AAGATGGAAGCAATACCAACATTAATATGAAAGTTAACCTCTCTTTCAATTGTCATAGTCATTAGAACGTCGGTTAGAATTCTTCGTATTATTCCTTCCTGTTCTAAGGGCGGGGGATTGGCAGTATCGGTAGAGGGTCGGACGCCATGCTTTGCAGCATAGAGTTACGGTCCTTTATGATCTGAGTTCAAATCCCGCCGAGGTTAACTTTGCCTTTCATCCTTACGGGGTCAATAAAATAAAGTACCAGTCACGCACTGGGGTCGATTTAATCGACTTTCCCCTCCCTTCAAATTGCTGGCCTTGTGCCTATATTAGAAACCATTATTTCTTCCTTTTCCCTACGCCCTGAGTTCAAATCCCACCGAGGTTAACATTTCATCCTTGGCAGTGAATACAGTACCAGTCATGTACTGGAGTCGATTCTTCTTCTATATATGTTTCTCATTTCTTCTTTCACGTTCCCTCCTTTTCTGGAAAAAACAATAGGCTGCATTAAAACATAGAAAGTGATAGGTCTCATCGGGTTTTAATGTACATGGCACGCTGTATGTCACTACGGCTCCTATACGACTCCATAGCTAAGGTCACGTGGCATGGCATGCTAGCTTCTCTTGGACTCGTGGTTGCAATCTAAGAGTAGGAGGTACCTATAAAATACCTAATGAACAAGAGAGACAGAGAACTTCTTAAATCGTCAAGATACGAACGAAAATATTGATTATGTAACATTTCTGTGGAAGGTATAACACGCGATTAGTGGCTATTCCCAAAATGCCATTAAGATACTGCCTCTCAATATGGCATGATGCTATAGCAAAAACAATAAACAATACCACCTTTAGACTAAATATAGAAAATAATTTTGTTATTCAACACATATTTACGTTTCATCAGAAAGAATGTCGGTGGAAAATTCCCAATGAAAATGTCCGACAAATGCATATATAAAATATTGTGTGTGATTGTTTACGACAGAAAATATAGATTATGTGTCATCGTAGTGGTCAGCTGTCCTACAAATGTGTACATTTCTATGGAAATCAATGAGAAAGATATGTATGGACAATTGTTAAGTAAGTAACCTATAGCTTTAAAGTCACATTTATACCGATAATTATTGGTGCTCTGAAGATATCAGATGATACTGACTATAATAATTGTTTCTACTTTTGGCACAAGGCCAGCAATTATCCCAGTGTATTACTGGTACTTTATTTTATCGACCCCGTAAGGATGAAAGGCAAAGTTAACCTCGGCGGGATTTGAACTCAGATCATAAAGGGCCGTAACTCTTTGCTGGAAAGCATGGCGTCCAACCCTCTAACGATACTGCCAACCCACTGAGTATAATAATGATGTAGTTGCCATTAGATTATTGATGAAGATGATGGCAGTGGTGATGATGATGATGATGGTGGCAATATCCACGAAGAGATGGTGAGAGCTTTGATGATGATTATGGTGGCAAAAACCACGAAGGTGATGATGGTTAAAATGATGATGATGATGACGGCAACAGCCATATAAAATAGTGATAGCAATCATGATGGTGATGGCAATGAGACTGAGGATGGTGGTGATGGCAATGATACTGATGATGATGGTGATGGCAATGATACTGATAATGATGGTGATGGCAATGATACTGATGATGATAATGATGGCAATGATACTGATGATGATGGTGATGATGATGATGGCAATGATACTGATGATGACGGTGATGGCAATGATACTGATGATGATGGTGATGGCAATGATACTGATGATGATGGTGATGATGATGATGATGATGACGGCTAAGCCATATAGAGATAGTGATAGCAATGATGATGACGATGACGACGACGAAAGCCATACAGAGATAGCCATGGTAATGATGATAACGACAATGATGACGATGATGATGACAATAACAAAGATGGTGGGGATGAGGTTCATTTTGATGAAGTCAATAATGATAATTGTTTCTAATTTTGGCACAAGGCCAGCAATTATCCCAGTGTATTACTGGTACTTTATTTCATCGACCCCGTAAGGATGAAAGGCAAAGTTAACCTCGGCGGGATTTGAACTCAGACCATAAAGGGCCGTAACTCTTTGCTGCAAAGCATGGCGTCCGGTCCGACCCTCTACTGATACTGCCAATCCATAATGATGATGATGGTAAAGGCAATGATGATGGTGATGAGGCTGATGTTGATGACGATGACAATGATAATGATGAGACTGACAGGAATGATAATGATAGTGATGATGATGATAGATTTAATATGTCTCTATTTACCTCCCTTGCTGTCTTCTACATTGCCCTGGGCTCTCACATTTCGTTGGTGGTTTGTCGGGGTTTTTTTCTTTTTTGGTTTTTGGTTTTATTTCATTGTTTTGTTCTCGTTTTTAGTTTTTGAAGATGTTTTTTGGTGTTCTTCCTGTCAGCGACTTTGCCCACACTTCCGTTATACATTTCTGTACAAACACACACACACACAAACACACA
>OZ024740.1:112146673-112149173 GCA_964016885.1 Eledone cirrhosa
GGCAAAGTTATGTACTAAATTTCGTAAACATAAATAATTGCGTAAAAACAAATAATTTAAAATTGACTTCTTTTCAAAGTTGTACTTCCGGTATATCGTCGCCACCACCACCACCACTTCAACTACCATATATATAGAAAGAGAAAGTGTGTGATGGGAGAGATAGAGAGATTATGATTTTCTACTCGCTGACGCGTATGAGTGTGCACATATATACATCTATATGTATGAGTATATAACTATTATGAGTATATAAGTATAATCACGCAAACACAAACTTATAAAAATACACCCTCACGGACATAATTCACACAAATACACATACATTCACACATACTTTCACACAAACATACATACATTCACGCAAACACACACATAGTCATGAGAGCAGCGTTCGGGGTAAAAGAGTGGGTAAAATGATTATTGTGGGTAAAAAGGTGGGTAAAATAATTATTGTGGGTAAAGTGGTGGGTAAAATGATTATTGTGGGTAAACTTGTGGGTAAAATAATTATTGTGGGTAAATGCTAGGTAAAATAATTATAGTGGGTTAAATGCTGGGTAAAATAATTATTGTGGGTAAAATGGTTGGTAAAATAATTATGGTGGATAAAATAATTGTGGGTAAACGCTGGGTAAAATAATTATTGTGGGTAAAGTTGTAGGTAAAATGATTATTGTGGGTAAAATGGTGGGTAAAATAATTATTGTGGGTAAAGTGGTAGGTAAAATAACTATTGTGAGTAAAACTGTGGGTAAAATAATATTGGTTGGTAAAATGGTCGGTAAAATAATTATTGTGGGTTAAAAACTGGGTAAAATAATTATTGTGGGTAAAATGGTAGGTAAAATAACTATTGTGGGTAAATTGGTAGGTAAAATAATTATTGTGGGTAAAAAACAGACCCCTCCCCCCAATAAAAACGAAACGGACTCCCCCAAATAACCCCCCCCTCCCCTCCGCCCGAATAAAAAAGGATCCCCAAATAAAAAACGGACCCCCAAATTAAAAACGCCCCCCTCCCTCCAAAAAAAAAACAGATCCCCCCCAAATAAAAAACGGATACCCCCAAAATAAAAAAACGGACCCTCCCAAATAAAAACTTTTTTTTAAAGAATTGTCCCTCTCATTTTTTCAATGGCACTTTGACGAATAAAAGAAAGGAAAAAAAAACAAAAACAGACCCTAAAATATATTTTCCGTGCTATTTCCAACTCTCTCTCTCCCTCTCTCCCTCTTTCTCACTCTCTCTCTCTCCCTCTTTATCTCTTTCTCTCTATATATATATACACAATGATATTAAATAAATGGAAACTATATTTATAAAACCATATTTATTTTATTATATATATTTCAAGGGCAACCAAGACAACATTGGTACGTTTTCATCAGATAAAATACAAAGTTTGTTTTATAAATAGACATACCCATGAAAATCATACCTTATCGGTTGGAAATTCACTGGATAATGGAAATATATTAGGGATTATTCAAACTTATGTGTGAATATGCAAATGAATAGGTAAATAATTGAAAAACAACCGTTTATTTAAATGACACTGGAGAGAGAGAAAAATAAAAAAATATTACGAGAGAGATAGAGAGAAGAAATTAACAAGAGGATGAATAAAACTCATATAATGTTAGGTTGGGGGAACATATTCAATGGTACGTGTATTTACGATTAATTAGTTGTTAAAATTCTTTGCTAATATAATATTTACTGTTATAAGTAGATAGAAAAATAAATAGATAGAAGAATAGATTTGAAAAATGAATAAATAAATAAATAAATAAATGGATAAATGGATAAATAGATAAATAAATGAATAGATGGGTATATCGTGTTATAGATAATTGATTTAAAGAGTTATGAGGGATATTATTTTTGTATTTAATGTAAGTAAATATTAAGTTAAATTAAATTAAGTTAACTGAGTTAATAAGAATATTTATATTTATATATTTTAAAATGGGCAGATACGGAGAAAACTCCAGTTTTGTTTATTTATTCGTTAGTATGAGACTATTTTGTCAAAATAAGTATAAATGTTAAAGATATATTTAGCCAGAATTAGTTAGTGTTTATAAATCTAATGAAAGATATTGAAAAAATATCAAAAATTCGGAAAAATTAAAAAAAATAATAATTTATAAGAGATAAGTAATTAAAAAAAAAAAAGTAATTTTTAAAATAGATAAAATATTAAAGAAATAAAAAATAAAGAATTAAAAATTATTAAGATTAAAATTACAATTAAAATTAAAATTTAAATTTAAATTAAAAAAATTAGAATTATATATGTATATATTTTAAGAAACTTTAAGAAGTGAAATTATAGCAAATGTTATAGATATGATTTAGAGATATCAATATATTAAAACCAAGTGGATAAGATTGTTATGAAAATAAGTAGAAATATTATAAGTGTAATTATAATTTATATATAGTTCTAAACGTTGAATTCAGGCGATGTCTACAAGAACTAAATAAATTCGT
>OZ024740.1:112164173-112166673 GCA_964016885.1 Eledone cirrhosa
ATATATATATATATATATATATATATATATATATATATATATATATATATATATATATATATATATATATATATATATATATATATTCAAATTTTAAGAAAGCCAAGAATAGGATATTATTTGGATGGTGGATTGGCAGTATCGGTAGAGAGTCGGACGCCATGCTTTGCAGCATAGAGTTGCGGTCCTTTTTGGTCTGAGTTCAAATCCCGCCGGGGTTAACTTTGCCTTTCATCCTTACGGGGTCGATAAAATAAAGTAACAGTAATGCACTGGTATAATTGCTGGCCTTGTGCCAAAAGTAGAAACAATTATTTGGATTGGCAGCACCGGTAGAGCGTCGGACAACATGCTTTGCAGCATAGAGTTACGGCCCTTTACGTTGTGTCTTCAAATCACGCTGGGGTTAGCTTTGCCTTTCATCTTTATGGGGTCGATAAAATAAAGTACCAGTCACGCACTGGGGTCTATTTAATCGACTTTCTCCTCCCCCAAAATGGTTGGCCTTGTGCCTATAGTAGAAATCATTATTCATTTATACATCTCTATGATTGTTTCAACACGGCTAGAATATCGCAGCCTTTTGTGGAGAAACTGGAGATTACCAGTTAACAATTATCTTATTTATGAGTGTTTAATCCCAACCGTATCTCTTCAGGAAATATATATAATAAAATAACCATAAACTTATATCATAACACAAGGTAGTTAAAATTTCAAAGTTTCAAGTGCAAAGTTAGCATAAGCTTGTATAAGATTTTCAAAACATGCAAAATTACAAATACATCAATGATTTTTTTTTTAATATAATTTTAATATTTTTCCCGAAAAGAAAATGTATAATTTTGCATGTTTTGAAAACGTTAAACAAGCTTATGCTTACTGTGCACTTGAACTTTTAACTGCCTGCCTAAATAAATGCTCCTCGCTTTGAATCCTCTCTTTTCCGTGATATTTGTTTTATGTTATTAATTTATTGTTATATAATTTCTTCTCACCAATTTGTTGTGGTAGCAAAAGAGAATATATATTGCTTTCATGCACTGTTTTATGAAATATCGATAAAAAAAAGAGATGATACAAACAAAGTGCAAAAATATTTAATAAAATTGACCAAATTCCATACGACATACCAATGCTTCCTCTGGGCTTCCATTTGCAGAGGTTTTTCGAATCACCTTAGTATCGTTGCTACCCTGAGTTCAAATCCGGCCGGATTTTTCATCCTACCTGGGTCTAGAAAACAAATTACCTGTCAAGTACTAGATTTGATATAATCGGTTTTACCCTTCCATCGATTTGCTGGTCTTGTGTCTTAATTGGAAACCATTATTAAGAGTACTGGATTGGCAGTATCAGTAAAGCCAAACTACTTTGCGGAATTTATTTCCAACTTTCTATGTTCTTGGTTCAAATCCCGTCGACGTCAACTTTACCTTTCATCCTTCCGAGGTCAATAAAATAAAATACCACGCAAAGAACTGGAATCAATATGATCGGCTTTACGCCTACCCAAATTGCTGACCTATTTAAACATTAAAATAGCGGTGGATTAGCAGGATCGGTAGAGTGTCAGACAATATGCTTTGTGATATATAGTTATGGTCCTTCATGTTCTGTGTTCAAATCCTGCCGAGGTTACCTTTGCCTTATTCACATCCTTGCGGGGTGAATGAAATAAAGTACCAGTAACGCACTGGGGTCTATTTAATCGACTTTCCTCTCTCCCAAAATTCTTGGTCTTGTGCCTAAATCAAAACCCATTAAAATCATAAACCATTATTATTATTATTTCCAAATCCAATTGCTGTCTAATGTCGTGTTAATAAGATCGTTCTTAGTGAAATAAAATAAATAAATAAAAATAAAAAACAACAACTTAAAAGCAAAACAGGGGAGGAAACAATACTGTTGTCCATAATGTTAACTATCCAACGATTTATGATCCGAAACCGGTCATAAAACAGGGCAAATTTTGCCATCCATGTGGAATATTCTTGACGATGACCTAATCTAATTAGAGACACAGGACTATGCCTCACTGCTATATACATAGACATTGCGAGTTGTTGTCACGGTCGAATTAGTCTTTCATCCTTCTGGTTGCGGTTGAAGGTGGAAATGGAGTCATGAAACATAAGTACAAGTGATATATATACATATAATGTGTTCGGTGTGTGTGTGTGGTATTAGAAGATACCGGCGACTGCGGTGTTGGATTCTCGTGGTAGGCATGATATTGGAGGTGGTGATGGTGATGATGATATTGGTGTGGGGGGGGGGCTCTGATGATGTTGGTGCTGATGATATTGGTGGTGGTGGTGGTGGTGATGATATTGGTAGTGGTGATGGTGGTGGTGATGGTGATGATATTGGTAGTGGTGGCGGTGGTGGTGGTGATGATATTAGTGGTGGTGGTGGTGATGATGATATTGGTAGTGGTGATGGTGCTGATGATATTGGTAGTGGTGGTGGTGATGGTGCTGATGATATTGGTAGT
>OZ024740.1:112171673-112184173 GCA_964016885.1 Eledone cirrhosa
TATATGTACATAGGCACGCTTATATGAAAGGTGTGTAATTATTTGTATGCAAAAATGTGCCTGAGTGTTACGTGAATAATTGCATGTATGTAAGTAATTGTGTGTATATATGTGCCGTACGACGTGTGGCCTATGCGTATATGTGTAGCATCAGCGACTTTAAGTAAAATGCAAATAACAAAATAGCAACGTAAAATGCAACAAAATACTACTACTACTTCTATTACTACTACTAATAATAATGATAATGGTGACGGTAATGATAAGAGAGAAGTGAATCAATAAAGAAGTGAATGGAATCAAGATTTGAAATGTAAATAGAGAATAGAAATGAGAAAAAACTCTGAACACGTGTTTTTATCACAGGCTGACAGCACGGAGGGAGACGAGGGGGTTGAGTTGGTCTGGTTGTTGTTATTGTTTAGCCCTAGGCTAGTCCTGATCACGCTATGGCCATACCAACGATTGGTGAAGGTAAGGTTCAGGCATTGCGTGTGAATCCTAATGTATACTTTATTATTATTGGCAGTATCGATGGAGGGTCGGACGCCATGCTTTGCGGAATAGAGTCGTGGCCCTTTACAGTCTGAGTTCAAATCCCGCCGAGGTTAACTTTGCCTTTCATCCTTACGAGGTTGATACAATAAAGTACCAGTAATGCACTAGGGTAATTGTTGGCATTTTGCCAAAAGTAGAAACAATTATTTGTATTGGCAGTACCGGTAGAGCGTCGGACAACATTCTTTGCAGCATAGAGTTACGGCCCTTTACGTAGAAACAGTTAATATTTTTTATTAATGTTACATTCTGAGTTCAAATCCCTCTGAGGTTAACTTTGCCTTTCATCATTACAGGGTTGATAAAATAAAGTACCAGTAATGTACTGGGGTAATTGCTGGCCTTGTGCCAAAAGTAGAAACAATTATTTTAGCTGGAAATGCATAAGTTAAGAGAGATTTGGTGAAGCTAGTAACATTGGTGAAAATAGGGGAGATGGAGGTCAAACGCTTATTGGCAAATTTTGAAAGAAACGACAATTGTGTATAGTATTCTGCTGTATGTATGAGTGTGGATGTTGATGATGGGGCAGGGTGGCAAACTGGAGAACTACCCCGGGTGGCAAAATCAACAACCCAAACTGGACAGAGCGTCCATGTAGATGTCTGGTTGTTCTGTTTAGCCCTTTAGCATTTACATTACTCTCTATATACTATTATATTTTCATGGTAAAGGCTTTACCTCACGTAATTATATCACATAATATCGAATCTATGAGATTTTGACATTTATTTTGAGAACAATTCCTTAACATCAGTATGAGCGATCAGTTACAGCCGGTTTGAACAGAAAAAGGTGAGAGAATTCTGGCCGGATACGGCCAGTTTAAATGCTAAAGAGTTAAACTAGTGGAACTGTGCCGTCAATAATGACACAATAGCGTTCGTTGATGGTGTTTATTGTTAGAGTCCAGTAATGATATAGCAGGTTTGCTAGATACATAAACAATAATATAAATGGTGCTTTGATAAAGTTGTGGTTTGTATAAGAGAAACCCTACAGTTTATGTTGATTACTGACACATACAAGGGACTAAGGATACGAATGATATATTAATAATATATTTCTAAAATTTAATTACATAAATGTTCAGCATCCAATTACAACTGACATACAGGATCACATATATTTCAAAGAAGCAGACGACACAGATAACGACAAACAATGACAAACAACAACTATAGCGATTACAACAAAACCTACAAATACACTAATACGAAAACAGTTATAACTAAAACTGACCAAAGACGGAAACCTCCAGCTAGAAATAGCAGCCGAATCTCACGCAAACCACACTTCACTGCTCTATGAGAGGGATGTACATAGTTGTTGAGCGACACATAGATTAATTAAACTACGTTTGAAGAAATGATGGGATGGGCATGGTTGAAATGTCTTTTGATTATATGTCAGAGCTGACCTGTGGCTAAACAACACGAATAAAACCTACTAAAACAATAAAGAAATTATTACAACAGTAACAACAATAATAACAAGGTTATAACAACAGCAACAACAATAACACTACATCAAAAGTAACATCGACATCACCACCAGCAACAACAACTATACCAACAGCAACAGTAACATCTACACCACCACCACCACCAGTGACAACAACTATAACAACAACTATAACAACAAACTGCAATAAAGGCAACAACAACAACTTCAACAATAACAACTTCAACAACAATAACAACAACAACAAAAACAACTACTACAACTACAACAACAGTAACAACAACAACAACAGCAACAACAACAAAATAGCTACTACAACTGCATCAACATTAACCACAACAACTGCAACAACAGCAACAATAACTACACCAACAACAGTAAAACAACTTCAGCAACTAGAACAACAATAACTACAAGCCTACAGCAACAATAACAACAACAGCAACAACAACTACAACAACTACAACAACTGCATCACCATTAACAACAACAACTACAGCAGCAACAACAACAATAACTATAAGCCTACAGCAACAATAACAACAGCAGCAACAACAACGACAACAACTACAACAACAGAAACAACAACAACTGCATCAACATTAACAACAACTACAGCAGCAGCAACAACAATAACTACAAGCCTACATCAACATTAATAACAACAACAACAACAACAGAAACAACATAACTATAACAATATCAACTACATGTACAACAACAACAACAATAACAATAACAACTATAATAAAGATAAGATCTCCGCCCTCTCTTTTAACAGTCCCTCCTTAATTGTTTGTTCACAGCCAGTAGGCATTGCGCATGTCTTCCCTATTTTTCCCAGTTCCCATGGTTCTGTTCCTTGGAATCACCTCTGGTTACAGTTTCTTACCAAATAAATTCAGCTTCGTTAACATACTAGAACGATTCTTCACTGATGCAGAAATGAGGGGAGGTTGCTTGGGATAGGATGGGAGCTAACACTCATATATATATATATATATATATATATATATATATATACACACACATGCTTTTATCTTCACACATGTTATCTCACACGCACACATACATAATGATACATACACACACACAAATATATATATATATATATATATATATATATATATGTGTGTGTGTGTGTGTATATACATACATACATTATGCTCTTGCTCTCTTTGAATCTTTCTTACACAGACACACACTCGAATACATAACAAAAGACCAGCTCTTATAGATGTATTGAGTTTTTCTCCCGGAATGTATGTGTGTGTGTACATCTGCAAAAGAAAAGAATAGGAAAGGAATTGATCGTTAGATCGGACCAAGGAAACAACGTTTCCCATTGCTTATACTGTCGCAACTCCTGGCAGAATGTAGTAAAACTTGAACTCAGAGCACACTGAGTCGGAACAAATACTGAGGCCCAACCGTGTGTAAATATATATATATATATATATATATATATATATCAGGACCCCGACGGCTGAGCTCCGGCCGTTTCGACGACTATATATATATATTTATAGCACGCAAGAGGGTCGGCGTAAAAGTTAATAGGCTGACCAAAATACGGTCATGAAATGACCAAATGAGATTTATTTTTCAACATAGTCCCTAGAAAGAAACAATTCAGTTATTAATACGAAGAGTGGGAATTAATACAAGCAGGGTTTCATAGCTCTAGTGTCATTCTTTCATAATCAGTCTATGAACTTTTCAGCCTACCCTCAAATATCATCAACATCATCGTTTAACACACTAGCATTGGACATTTATATATATATATATATATATATATATATATATATATATATATATATATAAGAATAAACGTGCTGCGTGGTTGCAAAGATCACTGATGAAGGACTAACTTTATTCATATGTAACCCATTTGCAACCACGCAGCACGTTTATTCTCATATTTACACATATTTTTTCCCCCGCTGTGACCCGTCTATTTCGTTCTTACTGCTTCTTCTTTCTCTGTATCTTTACCCTCTCTAACAGTCACTCTCTCTGTTAGCCTCTTCCTCACACTTCACTCACTCACTATCTGTTACTACCCCTCCTCCTCCTCCTTCTTCCCGTTTGACCTGTGCGTAATTCTTTTCTTTCGCACTCTTGGTCAGGCTGGTTCGCTTTCTTTCTCTCTCTCGTCTACGATTTCACAGAACTTACGTTCACCGAATTCACAGACTAGATCCCTTCTTCCTCCCGTTAGACCTGTACGGAATTCCTTCCTTGCTCCCATTCCAACCAGGTTTGATGGTCTTTATTCTCTCTCGTTCACGATTTCACCGAACTTATATTCATGAAAATTTGGGACTTGACTCGTTCTTCCTCACTTTTCGTTGCTTCACCATCTTTGTTTGTTTACACTCTCGTGTCCCCTTTATTTACGTGTCCCAACGACTTTTTTAGCCGTTGCTCGCACCAACCGGAGGTATATGGTCTTTAAAGCGATGAAATACCAATGATGGTTGGAAGATCACTGATGAAGGACTAACTTTATTCATATATATATATATATATATATATATTTAAAGGTTAAACAAGGTTCAATGAATAAATCAAAGAATGAGTTTTACAATAGATATATGGTTTTCCGGAGTTATTAATATTAATTCAAAATATTAACAAGAATAGACATTCGTGTGATCAATTATATTTTATTATACATATTTCAGAGGTACTGAGCTATCTTCAACAGTACGTCCTCATCAGATAAAATAAGATGATGCATGACATACCCTGACATAGTAGATGATTAAGATTCAGTCATGGTAAAATATACTTGATCACACGAATGTCTATTTTTGTTAATATTTTGAATTAATATATATATATATATATATATATATATATATATATATATCAGAAGGACTACAATAGGTTAATCTAACTCCTATAATGATCTCCCTACCACGGTTTCAAGAATAAAAGAAACAATACCACCCATTTCAAATCATTGAATAACCAATATTGGAAGAACTTACTCTAGCCTCGACAACAAAATGGTCTGTATAATTTATGATTAATATATATATATATATATATATATGAATGTATATATAGTGTATTTTGCAATACACTGTATGCTTAATTAAAATCATTTTGAAGTCCTTACGCTATTGTTTTAAAGTAGCGACAATGTCACTTACTTCAATTTTCAGCAAACAGGGGAGATAACTGACAGAGCTCTGTTTCGTACTTGCTGGTACTTATCAAAGCTCACCACGCCTCCTGTTTGCCGAAAATTATGAATGTTGGATTCTTATAGAATTCCAGTAATAATCAGGAACTGATTATACAGAGCGGTTGCCGGTCCAGCAAAAATTGAAAATTAGAATTGGTGCTCTGAAATAGCGATATATATATATGAATATATATATAGTGTATTTTGCAATACACGGTATGCTTAATTAAAAGCATTTTGAAGACCTTACACTATTGTTTTAAATATATATATACACACACATACACTAGGCCACACGTATAGTTTTAAATCTCCAGACCAGTTTACCACACGTAAGGAGACGTGTGTTTGTATTCTTTAAGGAATTCTTTTTCATTTTGGAAACATAGCTGATTCAATTTTAGTAGTTAGTTACCATCAGTTTTCCTCCCACCCAGCTTACAGAAAGTTCAATATAGATGCCATAACACAGCTAATACCCCTGCTCAACACAGTATAAACAAGACAAGTAGAAACTGACTATATAGATTTTTTGATAAAAACATCAAATAGTTCTTTGAAAAGACAGTCTTAAGCTGTTTCAATTAAGATCTATGATGATACCTTTGAAATGTTGAACTCTTCTTCAGACGTTGTCTCCAACTGTTCCAAAATGTATCCGTTCTTTTATCCATACTTACCATTTCTTGGTTTCTGTTGTGATTTGTTTGCGTTGGATTTGAAAGCTTTATGATAATTCTAGAATGTGTTTACCAAAGGGTATTAGACATTATTTATAGATTCCAACTGCTTCTTTCAATTATTCACTTTAGAAATTTATTGTTTTCGTATTTTCTGTTTATTACAAATTCGGTAAAGATAAGGCGGTTGATTTAACAGAGTGATTAGAACATTGGATATTTGTTCTGGCTCTGTTCGCTTTGTGTTCAGATACCACCAAGGTTCATTTTGCTTTTCATCTTTCATGGTCGATAAAGAAAGTATTAGCTTACTGCTGATACGGCCTCTCTCCTTCCAACTGTCACATCTTCGATGATTGAGGGTGTGTCTGTCTTTTGTCGCGACTAATTAGACACCGAAAACCCATAACAAAGGCACAGTATAATTACTACCAAATCATACTTGATTGTGGGTGATGACCGTAGTCATTTAGTAGTTCAGTAAATATAGTCATTGCAATCCTGTTTATATATCTAAAGATTAACCCTGCCCTACTCGAATGATTTTTCTCTGAATTTGAGATGAATAATTGCAGTTTTCTTATACTTCGCTAGTGTGGTAGATTGGCAGTATCGGTAAAGGGTTGGAAAACATGCTTTGCGGCATATGGTTATGCCCCTTTACGTTCTGAGTTCAAAGTCTGCCTATTATCCTTACAGCGTCGATAAATTAAAGCCCCAGGAAAACACTGGGGTCAGTTTAATCGACTTTCTCCTCCCCCGCAATCGTTGGCCTTGTGCCTAAATCAGAAACCATTATTACTGCGGACGATTGGCAGTATTGGTAGAGGATCGGACTCCATGCTTTGACGCATAGAGTTATGGCCCTTGCTATTCTGAGTTCAAATCCCGCCGAGCTTAACTTTGACTTTCATCCTTACGGGGTCGATAAAATAAAGTACCAGTAATGTACTGGATAATTGCTGGCCTTGTGCCAAAAGTAGAAACAATTATTACTGGATCTTCTAATGTCTAGTTTCAGCAAGGACCTTAGACAAACAGTACTTTTATAATTATATCTGCATTGCCTCACTGGGCAGTCTTTTGTAGGAGAGCAATTTGTGTTTCGGGGTGTTTGTTGAAGATGTCCTCTTAGCTTTAGTGGTATCAAACTCAATCTTCGATGACAACTGGAATGATTTTGATGTTGTTGGGTGGCATTGACTACAATCTTGTGATTTCGATCTTCATATCAGTATTGTTACTTTTTCAATTTCTTTCTTGTGTCTTGGGATAGTAGCACCAATAATCTGAGATTATTGCGGTGGATTGGCAGTATCGGTAGAGGGTCAGACGCCATGCTTTGCAAGCAAGGAGTTACGGCCCTTTATTGTCTGAGTTCAAATCCCGCCGAGGTTACTTTGCCTTTCATCCTTATGGGGTCGATAAAATAAAGTACCAGTAATACACTGGGAAAATTGCTGGCCTTGTGCCAAAAGTAGAAACAATTATTACCTATTTGGTGGATTGGCAGTATCGGTAGAGCGTCAGACA
Organism: Eledone cirrhosa; assembly: GCA_964016885.1. NCBI lineage: Eukaryota > Metazoa > Mollusca > Cephalopoda > Octopoda > Eledonidae > Eledone > Eledone cirrhosa. The sequence goes on from OZ024740.1 coordinate 112,179,108, forward strand.
CCATGCTTTGCAGCATAGTCATGGCCCTTTACGTTCTGAGTTCAAATCCTGCCGAGGTTAACTTTGCCTTTCATCCTACGGGTTCGATAAAATAAAGCACCAGTAATACACTAGGGTAATTGCTGGCCTTGTGCCAAAAGTAGAAACAATTATTACCTATTTCTGAATATAACTACAATATCAGTTTTGTGTTCAAGTCTGCGGTCCACTTCGTCAATGAAGTTCCAAAATATCTTAGTTTTTGTCTCTGTCACCAAGGACACGTCTAAGATATACTGGAACCACTTATCAGACATTTGATAGCCATATTTTTTGCACATTGGCCAATGAAGTTACATACAAACCGTATCGTGACTTTCATACACTTTTTTGAAATCGCATTTTCCCCACGTTCACTATGTGGGTGACACTTTCTGTATTAATTCCACACAGACGGCACTTTAGACTTTCACCAAGATGATATATTCCTTTAATTATTATTGCTATTATTATAAATAATAATAATAATAATAATAATAACATAGATAAATAAGAAAGACCAAAACATTAGATATATATAAACAAAGGAAATAAAAATGATTGATAGATATACAGGCGATAAATAGATAAGATAGTGTACAGACAGACAGCTATCGAGATACGTAAACAGACACGTGTGTATGTGTGTATGCATGTATGTATGTATTATTCATGTATGTATGTATGTACGTATGTATTATGCATGTATATATGTTTGTCAAAAGAGAGACATGCATACAGACAGATACACAGATATAGAGATAAGGAAGCAAACACTTGTATATGTGCGTATATATGTGTGTGAAGAAAGACAGACAGTCTGACAGACATAAAGATATAGAGATAAATAAGCAGACACTTGTGTATATGAGTATGTATGATTATGTATGTGTGACAGGAAAGAGAGACAGACACAGAGACATACACAGATATAGAGATAAGCAGACGATTGCGTATGTATGTACGTATGTGTATATGTATGTATACATGTATGTATGTATGTATGTACGTATGTATGTCTATATGTATGTATGTATATATGTATGTATATATATGTATGTATATATGTATGTATATATGTATGTATATATGTATATATTATGGTCAGGTCACCAGTTGGTGCTACTGGTAACATGTATCCCAGTACAACCTGTCTCATGGTCGGGTCGTTGGCGACTAAACTGGCAACCCCACCAAGGTTTCTTGGTGAGGAGGGTGACTTTGGACATCCTGCAGGACTAAAAACAAAACCTGTCAAAGGGCAAAGGAGCTCTTAAGACTCAATGGCCATCCAAAATCACCGGGAGAGATGACCCCTTAGCCTTTGTCAAGGCAGAATTCTAGGAGAAGGAAAACTCTGATATAATACCTGCAACCCTGATGGTATCCAATGATGTTGACTTGTTCTTCTTTTTGGTAAATATCATCTTGGTTAAGAGAGTGGGACTGGCTTTGTGCAGTGCCTTTTGCTCACTATAAAAGCTTCACGGCACAGGCATTGCTTTATATCTGGAGATCTCTCTACAGTTGTCGTCACATGGTACCATGGGCCCAGAACTATGTGTCAATAATTGTCACAAGTGTAGTGTTTGTACCAGAGTTTTCAAGTCGCTGGCTGGACTAAAAAGTCACACTCGTTCAGCGCATCGGTAGGGGTTCTCCTACATGGATATAAAGTAGTGGCCGTACTCGAAAACGAGTTGGCAGTCACCATATACGTATGTATATATGTATGTATGTGTGTATGTACATATGTATGTATATTTGTAAGTATGTATATTGTGTGTGTATGTATATATGTATGTATATATGTGTACACGTATGTACAAATAGATGTACTGTATACATTTTTTATGTGAACAGTGAAGCAGATATACAGATATACTGATAAGCAGACGCGAGTGTGTGTGTGTCTGAGTGAGTGAATGTGTGTGTGTGTGCGTGTGTCTGTGTGTGTGTCTAAATGTGTGCGTGTGTGTTTGTGTGTATATGTGTGTATATGCGTGTGTGTGTGTGTTTGTGTCTGTGTGTGTCTGGGTGTGTGTGTGTGTGTGTCCACCACCACCAATACCACCACCAACACCAGCAACACCAGCAACACCACCACCGACACCACCAACATCACCAACACCACCAGCACCACCACCAACATCACTAACACCAACACCAACACCACCATCATGTCTGAATATGTGTGTGTGTCTGAGTGTGTGTGTATATGTGTGTGTATGCGTATGGGTGTGTGTGTGTGTGTTTGTGTCTGTGTGTGTGTGAGTGTGTGTGTGTGTGTGTGTGGAAAGAAGGAGCGAGAGTGGCTTATTAGTAAAAATGGAACAGTAAAAAAAAAATATATGGACCTGATTGATTGATAGTTTAAAAACAAACACACACAAAACTGGACCGAAAAATAAAAATATATACTAAAAATAATAAAAGAGAAAGACTTAAAATAAATAATTAATACGAGGGTGAAAAGTAGGGAGATAGATGGAGATAAAGTCAGGATATGGGTGATAATGGCGTTTGTGTATATATGTGTGTATATGGGAATATATGTATGTGTGTCTATATATGTGTGTCTGTATATGTGTGTCTCTATATGTGTGTCTGTATATGTGTATATATGTTTGTATATATGTGCATGTGTGGTATGTGTACATGTGTGTGTATGTTTGTATACACACACACATATATATATATATATGTGTATAAGTACGTACGTATGTACGTATATATGTATATATATGTACGTATGTATATATATATATGTGTGTGTGTGTGTATGTGTATTTGTGTGTGTGTGTATGTGTATGTGGGTGAGTGTGTGAATATCTATGTGGGTGTCTGTATGTGTGTGCAGTGTTGGGTGGTCACTTGGATAGCGAGGAACATTAGCAGAGGAAACCCATTCTTTTAACTAGAGGCCAAAGATGTCAACGTCTGCTTACTTGCTGCTGCTGTTGCTGCTGCTGTTGCTGCTGTTGTTGCTGCTGCTGTTGCTGCTGCTGTCTATGATATGGAGAGCACTTAACCACTTACAGCCAATTTCACAGTTTCCACACTAACACTGCCGTCATCGTCACAACCCTTCCGCCATTTTAGCAATGTCATCTTTGTCACTGCTACATACCAACAACAACATCATTAGAGCAAGTATCATCATCGCCACAACCAACACAGCTAGCTTCACTTTCATCATGATGATGGTGATTGTTGTATTGGTGGTAGTGGTAATGGTGGTGGTGGTGGTAGTGAATGTTGTGTTAGTGGTGGTGGTGGTGGTTGTGGTGGTGATGGTAATGTTGTTGCTATTGGGAGTGGTGGTAGTAATGATAGTATGATGATGGAGGTGGTAGTAAGAGTAGGCTGGTAATGGTGGTTGTGATAATGATGGTGGTGGTAGTAAGAGTAGATATTGGTAATGGTGGTTGTGATATTGACAATGGTGGTGGTAGTTTAATGTAAGTACAACTGTATATCTAAACATAGTTTTTGTTTAATTCTTAATGAAAGAATTTACTTCACATCCTCGAGAATTCGGGTTCAAATATCACTGCCTGACAGATTGAGCTAATATCTCTTGGAGTCTCAAGTTGACCAATAACTACCAGTAGGAAATGGTAAATAATAAATATATTACTACTGAATGCATGGCTTAGTGGTTAGAGCATTGGGTTTGCAAACGGAAGGTTGTGAGTTCGATTCTCGGACCGGGTGATGCGTTGTGTCATTGAGCACGACACTTTATTTCACGTTGCTCCATTTACTCAGCTGTAGAAATGAGTTGCGACGTCACTGTTATCAAGTTGTATTGGCCATTGCCTTTCTCTTGGCCATCATCGGTGGCGTGGAGAGGGAAGACTGGTATATATGGGTGATTGCTGGTCTTCCACAAACAAACTTTCCCGGTCTTCTACTTCGGAGGGAAATTTTCTAGGTGCATATCCCATGGCCATTCGTGACCGAAGGGGGTCTTTACCCTACTACTGAACTAAAGGTTAGCTAAAAGTGATTTGAGTCACATACATGAGTGTGTGTCCATGAAACATATACACATACTCAAGGTCCGAGCACAAAAGAACCAAACTCCCACAGTCACAGCCTCCGCTCTCCCCATCTCTCATTATCATGAGCAAATGAGGGCCTACACGCTGGACGTCCCGCAGCCCCGGCTGACAGAATGGAGAAAGTGTTTCCCCGGAGGATGGTGAGGGAGTCGCGCTGAAAGAGCCATTCCAGTTCATGAGGCTCACATCTGCGGGTAGTCAACTCTGTGCCAATGGTAGTGAGCAGGGAGGTGGCTCTGGGGCCAAGGACACCAGATGTCTCCACTGCCACGGGCTCGATCGCAAGCCTGTCGGAGAGCGACCGATATTTTGAGAGTTTACACTCCTTGGCCCGAAATGCAGCAGAGCCTGGGTTAGTCGTAGACTGCAACCAGGTTGCCACCGGAGTGAATTTTGTTTAACGGAAACTGCAGAAGCCCGTTGCATATGTGTTTATATACCGTAAGTTAGCAGTTCGACAACAAGAGATCGGTATAATAGGTACTAAATCTGCAAAAAACCACTGTAGTAAATATAATCGAGTCAATTTATTCAAACCTGAGTCCCAGCATGGCCGCTGCCAAATGTTTGGGTCTAATAAAAGAGCAAAACTAATTAGAACCATTATTGATATATTTCAAAGGGCGGTGGATTGGCAGTATCGGTAGAGGGTCGGACGCCATGCTTTGACGTATAGAGTTACGGCCCTTGCCATTCTGAGTTCAAATCCCGCCGAGGTTAACTTTGCCTTTCATCCTTATGGGGTCGATAAAATAAAGTACCAGTAATACACTGGGTGATTGCTGGCCTTGTGCCAAATGTAGAAACAATTATTGATATATTTCATCTAAATCTATTTTCTTTAAAATAAGGATGCGCCTTATACGCTAGTGCGTAGTGTTCCTTAGAAAATACGGTAGATAAGACAGCCGTAAGAAGAGTGTGTAAGGAAGAGAATGTGTAGAAGGAGGGTGATCTCAAAAAGAGTGTTTGGGGAGCTGA
>OZ024740.1:112189173-112191673 GCA_964016885.1 Eledone cirrhosa
TCTTTATGTACTGAGTTCAAATCCCATCGAGGTCAACTTTACCTTTCATCTTTCCGTGATCGATAAAATAAATTATCACTCAAGTCCTGAGGTCGATATAATCGAATACCTCATCCCCTCAGAATTGCCGACCTAATGCTTAAATTAGAAACCATTATAAACTTTATTGTTGCCATGTCATCTTTATCGCCGTTGTTTAAATCGATATTGTCATTGATATTGGATAGCTTCAACCTCAGTGAACAATGAAATTATAAATCATAGTTTGATCAATGGTTTATTTATTTCTCGTCGCAAACATCGAACCAATGTGAAATATGCATCCTGGGGGAGTCGTGGCGGCACTGTAGTGATAGAAGGCATTTCTTGGTCATTTTAAACCCCGTAGAAGCCATCTCTCTCCAAATACGAATACAGCCGACTTCTTCCAGAGAACGAGAAAGGGGGGGGGGGTGAAAAAAGACATAGAGGAAGAATCAACCCCAGTACTGGACTGGTGCTTTTTTATCAGCTTAAAAAGTTGACCTCAGCGGGATTTGAACTCAGCGCACAGTGGTAGGAAAACCGGTAGTTGTAGAATCAGTTGATAGGTATTCGCTAACAACATTGTCTTTCTTAACTCATCGGAAGGTGATCTGTGATATGAACCGAATAGGTTTGCTACTCTTACCTATGGCCATGAATGTTGGGTAATGACCGAAGGAATATGATCGCAGACACAAGCGGCCGAAATGTTGTTCCTCCGAAGGATCTTCGGGGTAACGTTACTTGATAGGGTGCATAGTGGTAGACTCCCGGTAGAATCGCTTAGAATGTCTAAGGAAAGAATTGTAGCATGACTTTTACGGGCAAAACCAACCGACAGGAGACGCAGAGTTAGACCATGATTACTGTAGTTAGATAACATCCATAAGCTCGGTTGTTCTCGCTTGGGGATCCAGCTGGAGCATTTGGAGACGGTTGCTTTTGACAGAACCCTTTGGAAGGCGTGTCTGCTGACTCTATCTCCACAACCCTCTCAGGAATAAATGGGGGGGGGGGGTGCAAAGAGTAAAACGTAACTGTGCAATGAGAGTTGAGTAATATTATAAAGAGTGGTCAAATATCTCAGCAGAATTTCAGTAGGGCTTTTAATAAGGAAAAACTTGTATAATCTTCTATAAGTCTTTGGAACATAATCTTTTTCTCTTGTTCCTCTGCAAGCCAAAAGATGACACGGCACTTGTTTATGATCCCGAAGTTGTCATGCAACCTTAGAAAGGTGCATTTTACTGATGTACGTAGTAAATCTACAGACAGATAGACAGACAAATAGAAATATAACACGAAATTTCAAGCAAATGTCACAGCGATGAGAGTATTAATTATTACGATGGCGGGGATTGCTGGATGGACGAATAGATAGAGAGCCAGATAGACAAATAGACAGGAAAATGGACAGACAGTTAAATAGATAAGAGATAACAATGTCAGATAAAGACGGATAGATAGACAAACAGATAGATAGATAGATAGATAGATAGATAGATAGATAGATAGATAATGTCAGATAAAGATGGATGGATAGACAAATAGATAAACAGATAGATAGATAGATAAATAGATAGATAGATAGATAGATAGATAGATAGATAGATAGATAGATAGATAGATAGATAGATAGATAGATAGATAATGTCAGATAAAGATGGATGGATAGACAGATAGACAGACAGAAACAATCTATAAAAGATGAACTAAAAACAATAAGACACGCAGACCTACAAAATGACAGAATGAAATATGAACAATACAGTCACACAGACAAACAGACATTTGGACAATGGTACAGACAGACAGACAATGGAACGCTCATTCCATTCCTGACTAAACCTGAAATATTTTATCTAATACGACAGCCACAAGTTTTCTCAGTCTCACTTACTCCTGCTCTACCTCCTCCTCCCCTTTCTCTCCTCTACCCAACCTAAAAGCCGTTCTACTATATTCTATTCACTTTTACTTTTACGATACGTGTCAGCTCTTTTACCACTAACAATCCACCACTAACAACATTACTTCCAACGTTGTCGTGTTGTCTTCTCTTTAATATTAAAACATCCTCTCACTACATTTCATCAGTACTATGATCATGAAAAAGAGGAGGGAGTGGATCATCATCATTATCATTATAAGCATCACTAGTATCAAATACCTATTACATGCCCAAACAGACGCTTGTTCATCTATTAATGCATCTATCTGTTTATAAATACATACTCTTTTATAACATTTTACTGTTTTAAGTCATTAGCAGCACTTGCAAAAGTTTACTTGATCATCTTGACCCAGTCGTTATTCTAAAGTCTGGTGCTTATGTTATAGATTACTATTTGCAATCATTAGGTCCTGTGTTCGATCCCACTGTGTGGTATCATGAATAAGTGTCAGTTACCCAAGATTCGAGTTGACCCGAGCCTTTTAAGTGTAATTGGATAGGAAGGGGCTGTTTGGAAGCCCG
>OZ024740.1:112196673-112206673 GCA_964016885.1 Eledone cirrhosa
TTCCCGCAGCAGCCCAAAGCGTCCCGTATCTCAGTGTCCGTGATCGGTCTTTCGCAGAACTCGGCGTCCGTGTTCGAGAGACGCGGCAGGCCGTCGAGGTATGAACTAAAGTCCATTGCCCCGTTCGGCTCACCGTCGTTCTGCTCAAACAGTCGCGCAAAGTGCTGCTGAAAGGCTGCGCACATTTGCTTGTGGTCAAGTAGCACGCGTCCGTTTTGGTCTTTCAAAAACCGAATCGTGGACTTGTTGCCAATTTTTGCCTCCGCCACTCGGGCCCAGCTGACAGCTTTCGCTCCTTCGTTTCCTAGAGCACGTGTTTTGCTTCTGACCACGCAGCCTTCGTGTTTCGCATCGAAGAACTGGTCCAGTGCCGTTCTCGACGCTAACACTCTAGCCGCGTTGCCACTTCTAAGTGCCTCCTCTACCTTGGCTACTAGTTCTCTTTCTATTCTGTTTTTCTCTAAGGCTAACTCTCTGCTATACCCTATCTATTCTATTCTAATTGCTTTCTTGAGAGAGTACCACCATCTATTGTTGACGATGGCTCCCGTTAACTGTTGCTGGACTAGTCTACTTATCCGTTCACTGTAAGCTTTACGTGCCGGCAACGACACGTTCAGCTTCCAGTATCCGGGTCCCTGTCTATGTGTTCTATCACGGTTGACTAAGCAGACGACTAATTTGTGATCTGAATAGGCAACCATGTGCATTCGTGGACAGCTTAACATCTCCTTGTCCCTTTCTCTAATGAAGAACCTATCTAAATACGATCTAGATGTCCCGCTGCGGTTTGCCCACGTCCACTGTGGTGCAGTCGGGAAATCCAGTCGATACCTGTCGGCCAGTTGGAATTGGCCGATTAAAGTTTTGAGGCTGTTGCACCCCCCTCTACTGGGACATGCTCCCACATAGTCCCATCGTGCATCTAGGATACCATTCCAGTCCCCCACTAAAAGTAAGGAGCGAGACGTTCCCAGAAAAGACTCTAGACGCTTAAAGAAGTCTGGCCGTGATTGCGATTGCCCGGTCGGGGCATAAACGGCCACCAGTCTGAAGGCTCCACCTCCAATACTGTTCACGTCTAGGACTACCAGTCTACCATCCGGGTCCAAGTGTACTTGCTGTACTTCGACGTCCAGGTTCTTCCGAAACATGACAGCCACTCCACCTCCACCTCCTGGCTAAGAGAGAGATGCGTAGATCTCAAAGTCGTCGAAGATGGAGGTTAGTTGCTGCCCGTTGTGGATCCTGGACTCGGTGATGGCTATCACATCCATACTGTGTGACCTAAGGTCGTTTAAAAGTTAGCCCTGTTTCTAGGGCATCCCTAGGCCTCGCACATTCACGCTTACATCTCGTAAACTAGCCATGTTTGTGAAGAAGAGTTAGAAAAAAAGGACGAAAAGGTGCACTTATCTTTTCGTTTCCTGGAGATCGGGTTGTTCATTCTCCATTTGGGTGCTGGGGTGGGGAAACATTTTAACAAGACGCGGTTGATGTGTTTCTGGCATGGGTTGCCCACGTCCTGTGAAAATTTATGTTTTAGGTCACTATAGGTCTCCATAGAAACCCTTATAAGTTTAAGGTGTGGAGACGATTCTGCTTTGACGAAAGTTTTGCCCTCCGTCTCCACCTTAGGGTTTTGGGAGATGACCACCATCAAACTCTTGTTGTTTGTGTTGATGTATGCGTATTGTTGTTTGTGTTTTTGTTGTGTTGTTTTAGTTTGTTGTTCGTCCGGGAGTTTTCTTTTTATGGTGGGTGCTTGTGTTTGGGGTGGTGTTGGTATTGGTTTTGCTGATAGGGGGATGTTTGACTGTGGTGTTGGTTGTGTTGTTGTTTGTGTCTATGGTTGTATGTTGGTGTTGGGGATTGGAGTTTTGGGGGTTTTGTGATGTCTCTTTTTTTATTTTTTAGATTTCGGAGGCTCCACCTCTTCTTCACTTAAAGAAGGAGAAGCAGCCTCATCTGTCGTTGAATAATCATCGTCAGGAGTGTGGGGTATGTGTATGTTGGGTGATGGTGGTGTTTCGATGTGTGTGTTTGTGGTAGGGTTTGATGGAGTGGTATGGGGTGGGGCTGTGTTCTTCATGGGTGTTGTCTGTGTTTTTTCTGTTGTTGTTGGTTGAGTGGCTGTTTGTTTTGGTGTGTTTGCTTGTTTCGTGAGTTGTTGTTGTTGTTGTTGTTGTTGTTGTTGTGGTTGTTTTGGTGTTGGTGTTGGTAACAGTGTTTTCTTTTGTATTGTTTTGGTTGAGGGTGTTTGTAAAGGGCAGGAGGCATTTAGGTGTGTGGTGCTATTGCAACGAAAGCAATGTGGTTTTCGTCCCTCAACTGCAATGTTTATGTGGCTGTTGTCGTCCACCAGCTCTTTTTCTGGTATTTTGGAGATTCTTTCCGGGCTCATTTGCACCAGAATCTCCAAATCTGTACCAGACCAGGTGTGTCTGGTTGACTTTTTGATGGAGAGAATAGTGTCTTTTCTCTCCTCTAAAAATCCTGCCAATATCCACCAAATATTAATTGTTTCTACTTTAGGCACAAGGCCAGCAATTACCAGTGCATTACTGGTACTTTATTTTATCGACCCCGTAAGGATGAAAGGCAAAGTCAACCTCGGCGGGATTTGAACTCAGATGGTAAAGGGACGTAACTATGCTGGAAAGCATGGCGTCCGACCCTCTACCGATACTGCCAATCCACCGCAAATATTGATATTTGGTGGTATGTTTGAAACTCTAATTTTTGTGTCCTTTTTCCCAGGTATGTAGGTAAAAAGGTGTATTTTTGTGACAGTATTGGCGTCACTGAATATCTTTGTGCAAGGGCCTCGCTTTTGAGGAGTACCGAAATACTCCCGTACTGTTTGGCCCTCTGCATAAAGTCAATGTCTAGCAATATCTCTTTCAAGGTTGCCTCAATTTCCCCTTGACTGAGGAATGTTGGTCGTTTTGTTTCATTTGAAACAGTTATGAAAGTAATTGTCCTTCGAAATGTTTCCAGACGAATTTCTGGGGGGTGAGTTTATCTGAAACCCACCGTTTTCACTGACAATGATAAACTCCTTTGCTTCAGAGAGCATCTGTTTTGCATTGGAGATATCGAGATCCTTGAATTCTTGTGTCTTGATGACTGTTTGCGCAAAAGTTTTTTGGTGATGTTGTTGTTGTTGTTGTTGTGGTTGTGGTTGTGGTTGTCGGGTTTTCCGTCTGTTGTTGTGTCAATGGTTTTATTTTCTGTTTTTTTTTCCGTCTGTTGTACTATGTGTGGTTCGATCTTGTTTTTATTTTTGTTGTTCATATTGGTTTCCATGGTGACGCGAATACATGCTGACTTAGAAGTAACGTTATTATTGCTTGCATCATTACGGGATCGATAAAATAAAGTACCAGTAATGTATTTGCTGGTCTTGTGCCAAAAGTAGAAACAATTATTACTTGTGACTGTTTCTGTATAAGTTAATTTGTTGTTGTTGCTGTTGTTATTGTTGTGGTTGTGGTTGTGGTGGTGGTGGTGGTGGTGGTGGTTTTAGGGTTTTCCGTTTGTAGTTGTGTCAATTGTTTTTTCTGTTGATGTTGGTGTGTGTTGTATACTGTGTGGTTCACTGTGTGATTCAATTTTGTTTGTGTTGTCTACTTGACTTTCGTTACACAAAACTGTTGTTAACTGCCTCGATACAGGCAAACTTTTTAGCAACATTAAAGTCTATTTCTTCTTTTCTTTTTCCTTCTTCAACATTCGCTCGTGTTCTTTGAACGCTTGCCATAGCTGATGGCAAAATATTAAAAATTTTTAAACAGTTTTCAAATTAAATTTTCGCCCCTGTGGGGGCGAACAATGAGATTACCACCCAGCTGACAATTCAGCCTGGGGGTTAATCTACAAAACAATGTGTTTTTTTTAACAAGAATTTCTGTTTTTTGTAAATAAATTGACAGAAATTTACCAGCAAAATTATGTGCGTCCAGCTACCAAGAGAGATAGATAGATAGATATGTTTCTTTATTAGCCACAGGGGCACAAAAGAAGGGGACAAATACAAAGGGGGAAGTTTACATACAATAAAAACGTGTAAAATGTTATCACAAAAGCAATTTAAAAATTAGTCGATTTTCCCCAATAGGGGGAGACAGTTTATATGGGTAACACATACCCCCGAAAAAATGTGCAACCCTCATCTCCAGGAGTACGAAGAGTTTGTACTCCTTTTCTCTCCTCCTCCTTTTCCTCAACCTACAAGCTGATATAGAGAGAAGGCCCATTCACTCGGGCCATTCTCGCCACTTTCACCCACCTTTCATAAAACTTGTGGGGTACAGCACCTCTCTCTCCATCCTGATTATTCTTACAAAGTGGTATTTGAAAAAAAGAATCAGTTGTTGGCCGGAGAGAAAGGTGTCTGACCTCAGCCCTTACAACCTTGTCCACCATACAACCTCTTTCGCCATATCTATCACACAAAAGAAAACCGCCTCTCCTTCGTTTTTGAAGGAGGGTGGCGGTTTGATCATGACAATGGACTCGGTGGTCAACCGGATTGGTCCCACCCGCGACAATAGTCGTTCTACATAGCGCCACAGGTCGGTGACACCCGGGCAGTGTATGAATGCGTGCGCGACGGATTCTTCGTCTCGCAAGCACCTCGGACAGATCTTTTTTGCAGGGTCCCTGCCTGGGCGCCCATGTCAGTAGAGCTTGTCTCGAACTGGTAGAGCTCCTCGGTAGCACTGCCAGGCCAGGGACTTTTGGAAGTTGTCCATCGGTCCCGGGTGGAAGGTCCTACCCAACAGACTGGCCAGTTCATCTTCCTCTATGCCTAGAGTTTCACCGAGCGCGTCGTCGAACTTGCTGCGGATCAACCCTCTATAGAATGACGAAGTGGAGTCTCCACTGATCGCCGGGTCCGCCTGCCAGAGGGCTGTGAGCGCCTGAGCACATTCGATGTGCCAGTCGCCCATTTTCCTCGGTCTTTGCTTGACCCAGGACTGCAGCTCGGTCAGCGAGACGAGTCGTGGGAAGGCTCGCCTCACGAACGGGGCCCACACCGGTTGTCCGGTGAGGAATACGTAGAGATGCCGCAGCCTGGGCGCGTTTGCGCATCGTCAACCACGGCACCCCCAGCCCTCCGTTAGAAGGGTGTTGGCAGCAGATGGATCTTCTCACCAAAGGAACCCGCCTCTTCCAAAGGAATTGGAAGAGCGCGCGCTCCATTTTGGTGAGCGTTTTGGCTGGACCAGGCACGACGGTCAAGCGGTAGTAGATGACGGACGCTATAAAAGTGTTCGCCACCTCCGCTCGACCTTTCAAGGATAGTTTGCACTCGGCCCACTTCTGGGTGAGTGCAAACACCTTGGCCGTCACTTCGTTCCAGTTCTTCACCACCTGGACCTCCTGAGCAAACCAGACCCCGGGCAGCTTTACCGGTCCTTCCGTCCAGCGACCGACGACGCCATCGGAAGGCATCGGTTTGCCTCTCCACGATCCGAGTTGCAAACCGATGGACTTGTCCCGGTTCAGCTTCGCTCCTGTGAAACCTTCGTATTCCTTCAGTAAGTTGCCGACTTCCTCGATTTGCGAGGTGCTCGACACCATTACTGTCACGTCGTCGGCGTAGGCCGACGCCGCTTTCCGCAGTCCCGGTTCCAGAGGGATGCCCTGCAATAGCTCCAACTTCCGCAGTAGTGGCTCGAGAGTCAGTACGTACAGAAGGGAGGAGAGAGGGCATCCCTGTCGAATGTATCGCGTAATATAGAACGGTTCCGAGAGGTAGCCGTTCACCTTGACCCTTGAGCAGATGTTGCTGTTGTGCATTGCAGCAATCCAGCCCCTGAACACGGGTCCGAAGCCTGCCGCCTTGAGCACCGCATCCAGGTAACGTTGGTCAACCCTATCGAAAGCCTTAGACTGATCCAAGTTGATCAGGGCCCCACCGAAGCCGGGTTTACACCCTACCCTCTCTATGATGTACCGCATGAGGTGGAGGTTGTCGTGTATGGACCTGGTCGGGATTGCGCATCTCTGCGCTTCTCCCACCAGGTTCCCGACGACAAGCGCCAGCCTCTTTGCCAACACCATGGCCAAAATCTGTAACTCTGTGTTTAGCAGAGTTATGGGCCGGAAGTTGCCTATGTCATCCCCCTTATTCTCGTCCTTCCTGACTAGTGTGACTACGCCCCCGGTTACAGAACTGGGAATTCTCCCGTTCTGTTGCCAGTTGCAGTAGACCGTTTCCAGGAGACCGGAAAATAAGTCCGGCATCGCTACGTAAAATTTGTAGAGTAGACCGTCGAGACCTGGAGATTTGCGTTTGCCGCATTGGCTCAGCGCGTCCCCTATCTCAGAGGCTGAAATCGGCTTTTCGCAGAACTTTGTCTCGCTGTCCGAGAGTCGCGGTAGGCCGTCGAGGTATGGACCGAAATTCATAGCCACTCCCGGCGCGCCGCCCCGCTCGAACAGTTGAGCAAAGTGCCGCTGAAAGGCCGCACAGATCTGCTTCGGCTCACGTATCACGCGTCCGTTTTGGTCCTTCAAAGACCCCGAATCGTGGACTTGTTGCCACTTTTTGCCTCCGTCACTCGAAACACCAGCTAACAGCTTTGGCTCCCTCGTTTCCCAGAGCACGTATTTTGCTTCTGACAACGCAGCCCTCGTGCTTTGCGTCGAAGAACTGGTCCAAGGCCGTTCTCGTTGCTAGCACGCTGGCTACGTTGCCACTTCTAATTGCCTCTTCTACTTTATCTACCAGTTCCTTCTCGGTTCTATTTCTATCTAATGCTAATTTTTTACTAAAAAACTAACGAGTCTACTCTAACTGCCCTCTTGAGAGAGTACCACCATCTGTTGTTGACAATGGCCCCTGTCAAGTGCTGTTTAACTAAAGTGCTAATCCGTCTACTGTAGGCTTTGCTTGTCAGTAACGACAAGTTCAGCTTCCAGTAGCCGGGTCCTTGTCTATGGGTTCTATCAAGGTTGGCCATGCAGGTCACTAGTTTGTGATCTGAATAGGCAACCATGAACATTTTTGGACAGCTTAACATGTCCCTATCCTTATTTCTAACTAGAACCCTATCTAGGTACGATCTAGATATTCCGCTGCGATTACTCCACGTCCACAGTGGCACAGTCGGAAAATCTAGTCGATATCTATCGGCCAGGTCAAATCGGTCGATTAACTGTTTGAGGCTGTTACACCCCCCCCCCTTTATCGGGACATACTCCCACATAGTCCCAACGTGCATCTAGGATTCCATTCCAGTCCCCCACTAAAAGCAAGGAGCGGGACGTTCCCAGAAAAGTCTCTAGACGTTTGAAGAAGTCTGGCCGCGGTGTCCCGGATGGGGCATATGCAGCCACCAGCCTGAAGGCTCCACCTTCCCTACCGTCAACGTCTAGGACCACCAGTCGACCCTCCGGGTCCAGATGTACCGTCTGTGTTACGAGGCCCAGGTGTTTTCGCAGCAAAACGGCAACCCCTCCCCCACCCCCCGGCCGACAGAGAGATGCGTAGATCTCAAAGTCATCGAAGATGGGGGCTAGCTGTCGCTCGCTGTGGATCCTGGACTCGCAAATGGCTACTACATCCACACTGTGCGACCTGAGGTCGTTTAAGAGTTTGCCCTGTTTCCAGGGCATCCCCAGGCCGCGTACATTCACACATCCAACTCTTATATTGGCCATGTTGGTGCTGAAAAGTTAAAAGAGGAAAAGAGATCACTCACCCTTCGTCTCCTGGGGACCAGGCTGCACGATTTCCATGGGGTGTTGGAGGGTTGTCTGGGTGGATGGTGGTTTCCGGCGGGGTGGGGACGGAGATATTTGGTGGGGTGGGGTCTGGCGGGATGGGGGTGTCTGGGGTGGGGAGACATTTGAGAAGGACGCGGTTAAGTGGTTTCACGCAGGAATTCCCCACATCCTTTTCAAATGTTTCTTTTAGGGACCTATAAGTTTGTATAGGGACCCTAATCAGTTTTAGGTTCAGTTTTTTGTTATTTTTAATAGAGTGGGCGAAAGTTTTCCCTTCGGTTTTCACCGAAGGGTTGTTCGTGATGATCTCCATTAGTGTTTTGTTTTCAGTGTTTATGTAAGTGTAAGTGTAATTTTCCTGTGCTGTGTTTGTTTTTGTCTGTAGTTCTTGTGTGTGCTTTCGTTTTGTTGTAGGTATTTTGTTTTCAGGGGGTGGGGGTTTTGTTTGTGATGTTTTTGTTGTTTGTGATGGTGGTTGTATGTTTGTGGTAGTGTTTGCTGTTTTTTTGCTTTTGTGATGTCTTTTCTTTCTTTTCGAGCGATGGGGTTCTCCCTCGTCTTCACTGGGTGATGGCGAGATAGCCTCATCTGTTATATCGTCTGTGAGATTGGGGAGGGGTATGTCTTGGGGAGCTGTTGTGTTTGTATGTGATTTTGCAGTGGTTTTAGGTGGAGTGGGGTTGGGTGGGACTGTGTTTGTTGTGGTTATTTTTGTGTGTTGGTGTTGTTGTTGTTGTGGTGGTGTTGGTGGTTGTGTTGTTTTGATGGGTGTCGGCAGAAGAGCCTTTTTTTACTCATTAATTTAGGACAGGAAGCCCTCAGGTGACCCCTGCTAAAGCAGTGGTAACATGAAGGCCACCTACCCTCAACCGAAAAGTTTATGTAGGTGAGTCCGTCCAGGAGAACACGTTGTGGGATCATAGCTATTCGCTCTGGGCTCATTTGCACCAGAACTTCAATGCTAGTCCCATTGAATACATCTATGGGGGACTT
The DNA here is from genome assembly GCA_964016885.1 of Eledone cirrhosa. Classification (NCBI taxonomy): domain Eukaryota; kingdom Metazoa; phylum Mollusca; class Cephalopoda; order Octopoda; family Eledonidae; genus Eledone; species Eledone cirrhosa. The sequence goes on from OZ024740.1 coordinate 112,205,407, forward strand.
TCCTACTGACAGTATTCTGTCTTCATCAAAATTGATGAAGCCGCACAGTATCCACCATATATTCACCTTTGGTGTGTCACTCGTGATTTTAATATTTTGTGTCCTTTTTCCCATGTATGTAGGGAAAAAGGTATACAGGTTGGATACAATTGGCGACACAGAGTAATTTTGGGCCGTCAATTGATCCTTCATGAGTACCGAAATACTCCCAAAGAGTTTGCTTCTTTGAATGAATGAAATATCATTCATTGAATTTTTGAAAACCAGTTCAATTTCTTTCTGGGACAATTGGACTGGTTTTCGGGTAGAATTGGAAACTGTCCTAAAAACTATCGTTTTGAGAGCAGTTTCCTTGCGGATTTCTACCGGAGAATTGATGCTGAAAGCACCATTCTTTTCGAAAGTGACATATCTCCTAGCGTCCTTTAAAAGTTGTTCGGCATTTGTTATGTCAAGATATGTCAGTTCCTCCTTTTTCTGAACTGTCTGTGCAAAGGAGATTTTCGGTTTCTTTGTGGAATTATCCGTGTTGGTGGTGTTGTCATTATTGTTGTTATTCTTGTTGTTATTCTTGTTGTCACTGATGTTGATATTATTCTATTTTCTTTGGTGTTGGTGTTGGTGTTGTTGTTGTCTTTGATGCTGGTATTATTGGTGTTGTCTTTATTTTTCTCTTTGTTGTTGTTGTTGTCATTGTTGTTTTTATCATCATTATTGGTGTTGTTGTTGTTATTTTTGTTGTCATTGTACTGTTTGGTGTCATTTGTGTTGTTTGGATATGAATTTGTTTTTACAATTTCATTTCGTCTTTCCATCTCTATAGTATCTAGGGAAGAAGACGATGTTGACTGCGAGCTATGTAGTCTTACCGACTCTCCACCACCATTATCGTCGAACGCAGCGTTCATAACGTAATCAAACTTCTTACGATATTTTTTCAAAATTTCGATGGAGAAAAAATTTTCAAACGAATATTTCGCCCCTGTGGGGGGCGAAAATGAGTTGACCCACCACCTGAAAGTCCAGACGGGGGGGGGGGTTAAGTTACACAATAATATAAAATTTAACTGAAAACTCGCGTTTTTTTCTGACATAAATTAACGGAAACTTCTCTGCGAAGTTACACACGTCTGGTAGAGAGAGAGATAAATAGATAGATAGATAGATAGATAGATAGATAGATAGATAGATAGATAGATAGATAGATAGATAGATAGATAGATAGATATATTTCTTTATTAGCCACAGGGGCACAAAAGAAGGGGAC
>OZ024740.1:112214173-112216673 GCA_964016885.1 Eledone cirrhosa
TCGTTTCTCTGTCTGTCTATCTACCTATCTACCTACCTACCTATCTATCTATCCTTCTATCTATCTATCTATCTATATATCTGTCTGTCTATCTACCTATCTACCTACCTACCTATCTATCTATCCTTCTATCTATCTATCTATCTATCTATCTGTCTATCTACCTATCTACCTACCTACCTACCTATCTATCTGTTTGTCTATCTATCTACCCCTTTAATATCACTCTCTTTATCTCCCACAATTACATTTTTCTTTCTGATTCTATCAAAACACTATTACTACAACCCTCATGTTTCTTCTAATGCCACCCCCACCCCATTACCACACATTCCCCTCCTTGTCCTTACCCGCCATTACTTATCGATTACTTACAAACCAATTACTCGTTATGTTTTTTTTCATTTGATCCCTTACCGAACACCACCTCCCTCTACCTGTTTTTTCTTAACACCCTCTCTCTTTCTCTTCTCTTTCTCCCTCCATCATTTGTACGGCGGCGGCCGCCATTTTTTTAAATGTCTGATCTTTGAATCGATTCAGCCTGCGTATATGTGTGTTCAGTATTAAGGCACACACACACACACACACACACACACACACACACACATATATATATATATATATACGTGTGTGTGTCTGGCAGTGTGTTAGGGCAGAATTACCGTCTCTCCAATTATGTTGTTTAAAGAGAATGTTGTTGTATTGGTGTCTATAATGTAATGTAAGGTTGTTGGGTGTACATATTTTATTGGTTGGGCCCTCTAAGTGTGCGCTTGGTTGTGGTCGTGTGTGTAGATGTTTCGCTATTACTGTATAAGTGCATGTGTGCTTTGATATAAATTATTTATACACACTTGTATATGTATGTATATGTGTATATATATATATATATATATATGTATATATATATATATATATATATGTATATATATTATAAAATGAAATGACAGGAAGCCAAATATGTTGAATTTCTGAAATAGCATGAAATACTGCAATACGGTGTAAAATTGTTCACCCATTGTGATATAAAAATAAAACAAAATGTTATCAGAAATTGTTATTTGTAAAGTTATCTTAAATAGATCTTGATTGTGGCTACACAACCAGCTAGAAATAACAACTTGATGTTCCTCAAAACACTTAAGCTAATCCGTATATCTGAAACCTTCATGGTTATAACAACTTTGATGAAAAATTTACTTAATATCCGAATTGACCGTGGGCTAAACAACAGCAGCGTATCTCATTGTCAAGTGTGTGTGTGTGTGAATATATATATACAGGTATACAGGAAAAGAGTCAGGACCCCGACGGCTGAGCTCCGGCCATTTCGACTGTTTCCTGACTCTTTTCCTATTACCCACTCTACTACCCTAAGTATCGAGTACTCTGGTGCGTTGTGGTCCACCTGGTTTCTTATCATACTTTCTTTGTTATATATATATATATATATATATATATATATATATATATATATATATATATATAATATTAATTCAAAATATTAACAAAATAGATATTCTTGTGATCAATTATATTTTATTATACATATTTCAGAGGTACTGAGTTAAGTTCAACAGTACGTCCTCATCAGATTAAATAAGATGATGCATGACATACCCTGACATAGTAGATGGTTAAGATTCAGTCATGGTAGTATATATATATATATATATAACGAAGGAAATGTGGTAAGGAACCAGGTAGACCATAACGCACCAAAGTACTCAATACTTAGGGTAGTAGCGTGAGTAATAGGAACGAGTAGGACCCCGACGGCTGAGCTCAAGACGTTTCGACGGCTAATTCGAATTAGCCGTCGAAACGGCTTGAGCTCAGCCGTCGGGGTTCTACTCGTTCATATATATATATATATATATATATATATATGAGAGAGAGAGAGAGAGAGAGAGAGAGATCAGAATGGAGGCGGTAAAAGCCAGTTAGACTATTACTCACCAGAGTACTCGATACTTGAGGAAGGAGAGTGGGTAATATGAAAAATTCGGGACCCTGTCGTTCATGCTTTGATAAACATACCTACCCACAGCCCTAGGTAAAGATGATTTAATACATTTATGGGAACAAAGCAGAATTAAAACAACTGACTATACGAAAAAAAAAAGAAGGAAAAAAAATTTAAAGACTTTTTTATATGCAGACTGTACAATGGATGGAATTCTACTCTCTTCCTCTTTAGCTCTCGTGATGCTGACACAGTGGGGTTACATTTTGGCTCTGCCAGCATCTCGGATAAATTCCCTCGATAGAATTAGGACTGACCTCCACCGTAGATAAGCCCCGCCGGCCCTTGCTACGTGGAGTTTGTAGAATTTCTTTGGAAAATAACACGTAATTTCTGTGTGCGATGCATCAACTGCGTATAGGGCGCACCGATGAAACTCTACAGGTCGGGGCATACTTTGTGTGCCCACTATGTAACATATTGTGTCCACTCTGATCTGCAGATTCATATTTACCACATACGATTCTTGTA
>OZ024740.1:112221673-112229173 GCA_964016885.1 Eledone cirrhosa
AATATATTCTCTGTAATTACATATAGTTTTCGTGGAGTGTAAACTATGCTTCAGCAAAATGATTTTTTTGTACATATGCGTCATCATCATTATCATCGGATAGGGTGAATAACCCGGGAGAACTCCACTCACCAGATGCCACTGTTCTCCATCGTTGTTTTCAGGTCTTCGATTGCCAAACCAATATCTTTAGCCAATTAGTCGATATAAGTCATCAGAGGACGCCCGATGCGAGAGTGTCCATATACTTCAACATAGTCCTTTCCTTACTATGTAACTCCAAATAGATGATTCTAGAAATATTCTGAACACTTTGAACGACTAAGAACTAATTACTTCTGTCTGTTAAGTTTTTATAGCTTTTAAAATGACACCTAAATATTCCGAGATATTTCTTTTGAAGTGTTAAATTTTCAAATGTACGAAACTTTCAATTATTTTGTATTTTCGTACACCTGCTTTCATATCTTTTAATAAACATATTTATAGGTTCTCTTCAAAATCAGTTTGTGTGGCATCATTTTATCTTTTCTTCTCTATCAACCACATTCCATATTTTCCTGATAAAACTTTTATTGGCAACCAATAGGAAACTTTTGTTCTATTTTATCCAATGAGCACTTGTTAAAATATTGAACTATTTTCACTACTAACTTTTTCTTTTTTTTTTATAAATGCACCAAATTTTATGTTCGATTTCTCATAATTGTTTCTACTTTTGGCACAAGGCCAGCAATTATCCCAGTGTATTACTGGTGCTTTATTTTATCGACCCCGTAAGGATGAAAGACAAAGTTAACCTCGGCGGGATTTTAACTCAGACAATAAAGGGCCATAACTCTTTGCTGCAGAGCATGGTGTCCGACGCTCTACCGATACTGCCAATCCACCAATTGCTTGGAAATTAGCAATGAGAAACGCCGAGTAGCGATTAGAGAAGTTTCGGTTTCTAATAAAATATATGCACACAAATATATATATATATATATATATATATATATATATATATATATATTATCAAGAAAACGAAAAATCAGTGATGCATCTGGACTTAGTTTATTTCGTGTTACAAATGTTTCGCCGGCATGTAGCTCGAGTCATGGTCCTTGTATGGATCTGGCTGATTCTACTTCTGCGGGTTCTTTCAAACACGGGTGTTATGTCCGGAGCAAATTTTATCACTGGGGTGTTGTCATCAAAATAACACCCTCAAAAAACCCTCTATCCACTCTTGTCATGCCATTTTGAGGGTGTTGTTTTGATTTTAACACCCCAGTGAAGTAGAATCAGCCAGATCCATACAAGGACCATGACTCGAGCTACATGCCGGCGAAACATTTGTAACACGAAATAAACTAAGTCCAGATGCATCACTGATTTTTTGTTTTCTTGATAATATCTACACTCTACTCTGATGAATATCGAGTGCTAATTTTGGCATACCGCCTACGGAAGCACCATAGCTACCACTATACACAAATATATATATATATATATATATGTGTGTGTGTGTGTGTGTGTGTGTGTGTGTGTGTGTGTGTGTGTGTTTGTGTGTGTGTGTGTGTGTGTGTGTGTGTGTGTGTAGAATGATGTGCTCATGCGCGAAGATGCTATAAAAACTATATTATAAAAGAAGTGTAGCTTAAAAATAAGGTGAAGACCTTATTGACTGCTATAAAGAAACGAACCCCATATCTCCCAGATATGCATATGTATGTGTGTATGTGTGGGAGGGCTGTGTGTGTCCGTATGTGTGAGTGAGTTGCCTGTATATATATCACAGCACAGACGAATACGCGTGCGCGTTTGAGCACGTGGAATAGACGTAATTTTGAATCAGTAATGATTTATCGCTGTCTCTCTCTCACTCTCTCTCTCTCTCTCTCGCTCTCTCTCTCTGTCTCTCTCTCTCTCTCTCTCTCTCACTCACTCACTGTTACTCTTTCTATCTCTTCTTCTCCTTTCTTATGTCCCCCTTCTTAATTATGTATCTGCATGTAAGTATGTATAATAGTATGCATGTGTGTCTATATATCTGGCACACTCTTATATTATGTATCTTTTTAGAAATACACACCATCTGGTCATTTTGTTGTTTATAAGAGAAAGAAGTGATATTGTTGGGGACTGTGATAGTAGTGGTCGTCGTCGTGGAAGCTATTACAGATTATTTGGCCGCCCCTTTACTATTTCTTTTGTATATAAACAGACACACACAGAGATAGTTTTGAATAAATTTAGTCTATATAAACACACACACACACACACACACACACACACACACACACACACACACACACACACACACACATGCACACACATTATTTTAAATAGATTGGCAGTATCGGTAGAGGGTCGGACGCCATGCTTTGAGGCATTGAGTTATGGCCCTTGCCATTCTGAGTTCAAATCCCGCCGAGGTTAACTTTGCCTTTCATCCTTACGGGGTCGATAAAATAAAGTACCAGTAATGCACTGGGTATTTGCTGGCCTTGTGCTAATAGTAGAAACAATTATTTAAAATAAATTTATTATATATAAACATACCACACACACACACGCGCGCACATATATATATATATATATATAAAGAGAGAGAGAGAGAGGGGGAGAGGGGGAAGAGATTTATATCGGATATATGTGTCTGCGTATATATATATATATATATATATATAATAGCTGATTAAATACACACGTGCTTTTTCTCCATAAACTTGTTCTTTCTTTCCTCTTTTCACTGTCTACCTTTCTATTACATTTCGTCTTATGTTTCTCATTCTATCTTCTGATGAAGGTCTAGTTTCCGAAACGCAAGAGCTCTTTCCTACTTTATCAAGCGTTTAAGTAATACTGTGTTGTCTGCTTTGCTGATTCCGTCTACCTTTCACATACAGTGTGTATGTAGCGAAATTATCTAACTGGTAAATCTGTGGATATGAAACGCATCCCACTAAAAATAGCTTTAACGCCATAACCGGAAACAGTTATCATGAAATCCCTGTGCATTTCAACCAAATCAAGCTGACCCAAACCTCTTCGCACTCTGCTGGTCATTGACACAGTTAAACACATCATACCCGGCTGTAGCAGTCACTAGTCATTAAGACATTGCTGGAAGAAATTCGTTATGTTCAGACATGGGGAGAGATGGGCTCCGCCAGACTTAAAATGCCCGAGAAACGCCAGTACGATGCAATACGACTCCATCAGGATTTACGGCACCGTGAGATATATATATATATACCAACAGACAGAAATATTTATTTTCTGTTGCACGAGCCGGCAATTTTATGTGGTACTCTTAAGTTAAATCGTGTGAAACCACAGTCGGTCTGAGAGCTGAAGAAGTTAAAAGATGTTTGTGTGATCTTGTCTCATCCATTTTCTTCTTTTGCTCCTTTTTTCCTAACATTTCTATGAGCCAACACACTTCTAGCCACTGATTTCTGTCCTTTGAGGTAAAAGTTTTACCTGATGCTGTCATTGATGGCCTTTTGCTGTTCTTTTCATTATACTATATATATATATAATGATAATATTAATACAAGGATGATTTGTTAAGCCTTCATTACGTTTATTGATTGAGTCGGGCCAGATCGATACAGATAGAACCTCGAGCTGATCAATAGCGAAACGCGCGTCACCAATCAACAAACGTAATGAAGGCTTAACAAATCGCCCTTGTATCATTATATTACACTCTGTCTAGCTCTACACCTCGCCACTGACGTGAATCTAAACATCGAGTGCTCACCTGGGTGAACCTACATTAAAATCACGTTACACTCCCTGGATACATATATATATCAACAGTCGATCGACTTTCGTCAAATTGGACCGAGGAAAGAATGTTTCCATTCGTCTTTCCAATTGCTAATGCTCTCTATCGGTTGCAACTCCAGGTAGAAGGAGCAATGTGAAATAAAGTGTCTTTCTCAAGGACATAACGCATCGCCCGTCCAGGAATCGAACTCACAACCTCACGATTGCGAATCCAAAACTCTAACCACTCAGAACACTTGCCTTATATATATGCGAAAAGTAAACGGAAAACAACACAGCAAAATGATACACATACATAATATATATATATATATATATATATATATATATATCTGAGACCTCTCTCAATTTCAGATTTCTGTGTATTTATATAAAGCAACCAATCAATTCATCAGATTATATTTGTGTTTTTGTTACATATCTCCCCATCTCATCACCTATATATTTATGCATCCATCCAGCCATCTACCCACCAAGCCATCACCTCTTTATTCATTTACCCATCCATAAATTCATCCATCCATTCAATCAGCTATCCACCAATCACCCATCATCCAACCACTATCCCCCACATCAATCACTCCCCAGACCAACCTATGCTCATCGTTCATCGATTCATTTTTTCACCCATCCATCCATTTAACTCTTTATCCACCTATCCGTCATTTTATTTGTCTATCACTCTCACAATTTGTCAATCCAGCCTTACACCCAATCACCTATCTACCCATCATATATCTATTTATCCTATCCGTCTATATATCTATCTATATATCCACCTATCCAACCACTATTCTCTTTCCGACTTCTTTACGAATCGATCCATTCTCGTTATCCATCCCACCTTAACATACACCCGTTCATTCATCCTTCCATCTGTCCACCCAGCCATCTAACTAACCCACCAGCCATTCATCCTAATATCTACCCACATATCCACCTATGCAGAAAGCGATTCATCGTTCCAACTATCCACCCATCCATCCATCCTTCTAACTATCGATCTATCCATCTGTCCATCCAGCCATTCATTCTTCCATCTACCCACCCAACCACCCATACATCCATGCAGCCATCTATCCATCCGTTCATCGTACTATTCACATAGCCATCTATACACCCATCAATCAATCCCCTACACCTCCATTACTCCTCTGACACTCCTCTCCATCCATCTACACTTTATTATTTAAACCTCGTTAGAAAAGCAAGCGATTCTCATCATTCTGCCTATTTCACTTTTTGGCTCGACATTTAAAGAGAAACCTGGCAGAAGTGTGCATGAATGCCACAGTGCATCGATGCGAAAGGGAGGAGAAATAAAGCTCTTAAAAGTTTGAGGGAACAAACTGTGCATATGTCTTTCCCTCTGATAAGCTGGTTGAATGTTATTTAGCAAAGATCTGGCTGCTATTTTTAACAGGTAAAGTGACCGCATACAGCTTCTTGTTTCACGACATCCAAATATAACCTAGCTTGATCCAGTGTGTTGACTGAAAAAGTGAGGTTCTATCGTAACTTAATGCTAGACTGACTAACACAGAGAGGAAGGGGGAGTTCTCTTGTCAAAAAATACTGTTTTATTACATTAATCCCAGTTCAAAACTTTGTTGGGTTTTGTTTATTATTGCTTAATATTGGGGCTTAAAGACTTTTAGTGTCTCTTTTGTTCATTAGGAATGTTACAGCTATCTATCTATTGCACTTGGTTTGATTGTGTTAAGCAACTGAGAGTACAGGACTATCTCTCTGGAGACGACACCAGTTCGTCGCAAAGTTAACTCACGGCTGGTGGTATTTATTTTCAGATGAGTGGACTAGAGTACCGTAAAATGAAAATCACAACATACAACCCGGTCCAAGAATCAAACCACTTGGCTGCGTGCTTTCGCTGATAACTAGTACTGGTACTGCAATTGGAATGTAGGATATTGTTTTGGAAAAGGAAAGTTCCAACTACCATAAATCTGTTAGAAATTCTTCGAATAATCTATCTTTGTTCAAAGTACTTTAGTATAACATTATGTCCATGCCAAGTTTTAGGTACCATCTGTTGGGTGAGAGTAAAAATAAGGATCATTAATTTAAAGGTTGGGTCTTAGGAAACAGTTTTTCTACTATGTATGGAGGGCATGCTGACATGGTTTAGTGGTTTAAGAAGTTCGCTTCACGATCATGAGTTCCTGGGTTCGGACACCCTGCATAGCATTAGACAATTTCTTTACCATTGTTTCGGGTCGACCCAAGCCTTATGAGTGAAAGTTGGAAGACGAAAACCGTTTTGAATGCCGTCAGGTCCACTGTAAATGTAATTCAAAAGGCCCAGTTTTGTCACACACTGTATCACATTGAATCTGACGGTGAATTACGTTAAAGACACACATGTCTGTGGAATACTCAGCCACTTAGGCGTTAATTTATCGTTTCGTTGACCGAATAACTTGAGCATTCGATGGTTTAGGTTTTGAGATAGATAGATGAATTTTGCATGGATTAGGTAAAAGTAAAGGTAAGGTAAAGACCACCTTCGATCACAAATGACTAGAAAGTACCCCTCCGAGGCACAAGTCCGGGCAAGTTTATTTGGGGAAGACCAGCAGTCACCCATGCATTTCAATGCCCTCTCCACGCCACCGATGTTGTCCAAAGGAAAGGCAATGGCCGATACATCTTGGCACCACTCATTTATACAGCTGAGTGAACAGGAGCAACGAGAAATAAAGTGCCTTGCTCAAGGGGACAATGCATCAATCGATCCGAGAATCGAACTCACAGCCTCCCGTTAAATGAATAAATGGATTGATGGATATTTCACACGCAAAAATGCACGCACGCACACACACACACACACACACACACACACACACACACACACACACACACACACACACACACACACACACACACACACACACACACACACACACACACGCGCGCGCGCGCGCGCGATACAGCAAAAAGCTTCCATAAAATGAAGTGGGGAAAGAATCCAATGTAAAAAAGACAAAAATATGAAGGTATATGCACTTAAGTGTGTGGATATGTATATACATATATATGTGTGTGTTGTGTGTGTTTCTATATATTATGTGTTTACATGTATAGGTATATATGCGTGTGTATGTGTGTGTTGATATATACATATATATGTTTTGTATAGGTGTATATGTGTAGATATATACATATATATGTTTTGTATAGGTGTATATGTGTGTGTATATATATATATATATATATTCATACACGTGTGTGAGCAATGCTCTTGGAGACTTTGTTTATATTTGGGCCATGCATATATATACTGATTGCAAGTCTCTGTGTATTTTTGTACATAATTGTATACGTCTGCATGTGCCTGCTTTTTTATTTGCCAATTGAAATGAGGTCATGCAATGCACCTACAAAGGATCTTAATTTTAATTTATATAGTCAACATAGATGAATTTAATTTCATTTGTTGAAATACTTCTATCGGGGACAGAACGTATTTGATTTGAAACGTTGGGGGCATATTAGATATTTTCTTTGGGGGTGAATGATAATTGTGTTTTCTTAATGACGCAAAAAGTTCGTTTTGCAATGGCGAGATCCCATGTTCGATCTCATTGTCTGGTGCATTGAACCTTTTCTTATAACCCTTTCTAATAGCCTGAAGGTGGTCTAAGGTTTGTGAGTTAGTGACATATATCGGCGGCGGAATGTCAGAGTCGAATAGCA
>OZ024740.1:112234173-112236673 GCA_964016885.1 Eledone cirrhosa
ACATATGTAAGTGCTTATACAACAGGGAAAGGAACACTGGCATGGTTTCGTTTGAGTTTGGCCATTTACAGTTCAGTGTGTGATCTACCTGGCGAGTTACAGCTTAGTGTGTGGACTACCTAGCCTTTAACAGTTTAGTGTGTGGTCTACCTGTTTTGTTTTTTTTTTACAGTTCAGTGTGTGGTCAACTTAGTCATTTACAGTTTAGTGTGTGACCTACCTGGTCATTTACAGCTCAGGGTGTAGTCTTCTTGGTCATTTGCAGTTCAGTGTGTGACCTACCTGGTCATTTACAGCTCAGTGTGTGGTTTACCTGTTTATTTACAGTTCAATGTATGGTCTACCTGGTCATTTACAGTTCAGTGTGTGGTTTACCTGTTTATTTACAGTTCAATGTGTGGTATATCTGGTGACTTACAGTTCAGTGTGTGGTCTACCTGGTCATTTACAGTTCAGTGTGTGGTCTACCTGGTCATTTACAGTTCAGTATTTGGTCTACCTGGTCATTTACAGTTCTGTGTGTAGTCTTACCTAGTCATTTTCAGTTGAGTGTGTGGTCCACCTAGCCGTTTATATTTCACAGTGTGGTCTACCTGATCATTTACAGTTCAAAATGGCACGTCTTTAGAAACCCTTTAACAGCAATATAATGGGTAAAATGTGTTATAGTGGTGTTATTGGCTTCAAATTGAAGAGGATAATGGTGTTGATGTTTATTTATATAGACAAGTCAGGAACAACCAGGTGAAAGAAGTAAGTACTAGAAAGCACAAGTAATAAACTACATCAGCTGAGGTCTCCGTAGACAGGTCATATGATTACACACTGTAGGTTAAGGATATTGTGGTAGACTACACGCTAAAATAACGTATGTGTGAGCAGAGAGATTGCATGTAAGGTAGAGAAAAAAACATTGTATGAGATAGAGAGAGAGAGAGAAATTGTGTATGAGATAGAGAGAAAAAGACTACATGTGAGAGAGAGAAAATAGATAGAGATACTGTGAGTGCGTGTGTAATAGATAGAAAAATACTGTGTGTAAGTTAAAGAGATAAATTAGAGATACTGTGCATGTGATATAGAGAGATAGCAATGCTGTGTGAGTGAGATAGAGAGACGGGAAAAGCAAGCAAGAAAGATAGACTCTTTGTGAGATAGAGAGTGATAGAGAGCTTCAATGTGGTAGAGAGAGATGGGGAGCGGGAGAAAGCTGAAGTAAATTACAAACAATCCAAGAAACAAAAGAACAAAGAAAAAAGCTACAAAAATACAATAACGAAACAACTGTATAAAATAAAAGAGACACGAAAGAAACTAACAAAAAATGGTTGGGCTGAGAGAGAGATGTTAGGTAGTAAATGAAGGATAAGGAAAGTGTTGAAGTGGTAAAGGTGGTGCTTGTATGGAGTGGTGAGAGGAAGGTCTCGGAGTTTACCACTTGAAAGTCCGTTGTTTTTACCTTCAAAGGGAACTGAAAAGACGTGGAAAGACAGAGAAAGACAGAGAATGATAGGGAAATACATTGAAAGACATCCAAAGGCAACAATGTAAATAATGGGAGTGTTTTTAGCCAGTAATTGGACGGTAAATAACCATTGTGTTTGTGGGTAATTGTATTATGTTGTTGATATATATAAATGTTTACAGTATGGTAGTAGTAGTAGTAGTAGTAGTAGTAGTAGTAGTAGTAGTAGTAGTAGTAGTAGTAGTAGTGGTGGTGGTGGATGGGGAAAGAACAGACAGATAGTTAAAGAGCTAGAGAAATGTATAGATACATAGATGGATTAATTGCATGCATACAATGTCCCGTCCAACCCATACCATCTTACAAAAAACTGGCGTAAAGGCTGACAACGGTCGAGTGGAAGTAGTAGTCATAGTGTTGGTACTAGTAATAGTGGTAATAGTGGTGTTAGTAGTAGTAGTAGTAGTAGTAGTAGTAGTAGTAGTAGTAGTAGTAGTAGTGGTGGTGGTGGTGGTGGTGGTGGTAGTAGTAGTAGTAGTAGTAGAGGTGGTGGTAGTAGTAGTAGTAGTAGTAGTAGAGGTGGTGGTGTATACAGCTGACATCTGCACAGGTTTCTTCTACAAATGTTCTTTAACAAAGCTATATTCACTTTTACTTTATTATTAACACTCACTGTTCAACTTTCATTAAATACATCAGCAATATCAATAACATAAATTACTACATCTTTACATTCACTGTTCAAATTTCAATTGTTTCAATATCGATCAACTCAGGGTACAATCATAATGACCGGAGCCCGACTCTTCCTCGGCACCTCATCAGATATGCGAGTTTATATGTGCATAGTTTATATAATATATATGTATGTGTATGTATGCATGTATGTATGTTCTTCTGGTTTTATAATTTCACAAAGTTTTACTAATACAGAGAGAGTCGGTTTCTAACATAGACACAAGACTCTCTCATTGGAATTTACACAGCATCAACTAGGTAGATATGTATGTATGTATGCATGTGTAGATATGGATG
>OZ024740.1:112241673-112256673 GCA_964016885.1 Eledone cirrhosa
ATATATACGTTTATGTATTTGTTTGGCAAGATTCTTGACGTAAAATCCTGTGTTAAAACTAATATTGTTATATTTGAGGATAGTCATTTTCCCAATTTTGCCAATAAAAACACATGCACTTTTTGACTTTTACTTCAGCTTTATTATTGGTTTGTTTGTAAAAGCACTTTCAAGATGGAATAAGCAAAGAACACATATCATTGAGGAGGTCACAGAATGTGTGACGAAAGACCTTTGACATAATAACCAACAACTAATAATAATAAAGCTAATAAGTGTAACCACTGGCTCAACCATTCACCATTCAGTCAAACTTCCCAAAAGACAGCCTCACTATTTAATCTCTGGGTTGTGTGTCTTTATATATGAATTTGCTTTTAAGAAAACGTGGAGAAGGAAAATGTGAGAGCAACAGAAAGAGACAATTTGAAAGGAGTGAGAATGGGGGTTTGTGAAGAAGAGAATAGACTGGCTGTAGGAGGATAGAAATGAGAGGGTAATGGAGTTGAGTTTTGAATTTGATTGGTTGAAGCCTTATAGTTCTTTAATGGAGAATAGAGAAAGAGGGAAGAAAGGCGTGTAGTAGGCAGATAATCAGATAGATAGATAGATGGATAGATAGTCTGGTGTTACCCAGTTCCAGATGCGGGGGTGAAAACTGAAGCTGGAGGGTCTATGGTGAAGTGAGAAGCCCCAGTTGTTCGCCCTATGGAGAGAGATTAATGAGAGGAGATAGTGGGTATTACAAATATATAGAAACCAAATGACCAATCTTAGTGGGCGTTTTGCTCTGTATATATATATATATATGTATATATATATATATATATATATATATATATATATATATATATATATATATACAAATATAAATTCAGCGAGAATCGTATTTCGGCGGGTAGAAAAAGCGAAACGAAACGCAAATTCGTAGATATGCTGGCAAGCGCTCCAATAGTTAATAAAACTAGAGCTATATATATATACTGAAGTAAAATTAAGTGGAAATATCCAAGAGTAAGAGCACTCAGTCGATAGGACGAGTTTAGTATAAATAACTACAACAGTGACATAGACAGGTACTCAAGTTTCGTTGGGTTCTGGCCCCAATTTCTTCAGCCTGTCATGAGAAAGGCTGGACCCAAAACCCAACGAAACTTGAGTACCTGTCTATTTCACTGTTGTAATTATATATATATATATATATATATATATATATATATATATATATATATATATATATATATATATATATATATAGGGAAATGTTCAAGATCCCGGCGGCAGAGCTGAAGCCGTTTCGACGGCTATTTCGAAATAGCCGTCGAAACGTCTTAAGCTCTGCAATCGGGGTCTTGAACATTTTCCTATTACCCACTCTACTACCCTAAGTATTGAGTACTCTTGTGCGTTATGGTCCACCTGGTTCCTTACCACACATCCTTCGTTATATATATATATATATATATATATATATATATATATATATATATATATATATATATATATATATATATATATATATATGTGTGTGTGTGTGTGTGTGTCCAGAAATAGCCGTCGAAACGGCTTGAGCTCTGCCGTCGGGGTCAGACATTTTCCTAATATATATATATATATATATACACACACACACATGTATGTAAATGATTTAAGACCCATGCATGATTAGAAGAAAGCGGTGGTATTTGGCAGAGTCGTTAGAACGTCGGAGAGAATATTAGAATATTGCACTATTCGTTCCGGCTCTCTGATCTCACCGAAGTCAACTTGACCTTTCATCCTTTCGAGGTCAATAAATAAGGTATCAGTCAAGTACTAGAATCGATTCTTCCCCTGTCTCTCCTTTTTACGTTCATTCTCTCGCTCTTCTCTCTCCTTCTCTGGAAGAAATCGGCTGTGGTCAGGCCTGGAAAGGGATGGGTCTTGCTAAGTTTAAAATGTCCAAGATATATCGGAATATAATGACAACGCCCTACGCCTCCATCAGCAGTTCAGGGCTATGGATAAATAGATAAGCACAACCTGATAGAAATGTAACTGTTTCTACTTTAGGCACAAGGCCAGCAATGTTTGTGGTGAGGAGGAAAGTCGATTAAATCGACCACTGGTACTTTATTTTATTGACCCCGTAAGGATGAAAGGCAAAACTAACCTCAGCAGAATCTGAACTCAGAACGTAAAGGGCCATAACTCTATGCTAAAAAGCATGGTGTCTAACGCTCTACCGATACTGTTAATCTACCACCCTCTGATAGTAATATTATGATGGATAGTTAGCAACTGTTGGAGAGAACTTTTTTCACTGACATTCCAGCCGTAACATCCTCGTCAGTTGTTTTCCCTATGTGTAAGAACCATATTATCTAATCTCATTATATTTGTTTATGATATTGATAATGTTGATGGGGTTCATGTGGGTGGTGTTTATAATGTTGATGATAGTGATGATGTTGCTTATAATGTTGATGTTTTTGGTGAAGATGATGTTGATGTTTTTGATGATGATGATGATGATAATGTTGATGTTTTTGATGATGATGATAATGTTGATGGTGTTCATGCTTATGATGATGATTATTTTGAAAAAGTTTATGAAGTTATTGATGATAATGATGATGATGATCGTCATCATTATCATCATCATGGTGAAGATGTTAACGATATTGATGCTGATGTTGAAGATGATAATAAATATAATGATGATGATGTTGTCATTAACAGCCTGAGAAAAGTAACAAGAATGCTACAGACGGTATTGTGATAACGAGAGTTAGTGAAGGTGGCGCTGCTAGTAAGAGAGGACTTAAACCACACGACAAAATACTTAAGGTAAGACATATATTACTTCTTTCCCTCTCTCACTCATCTCTCTCTTTCTTTCCCTCACTCATCTCTCTCTTTCTCTCTCTCACTCATCTCTCTCTTTCTCTCTCTCACTCATCTCTCTCTTTCTTTCCCTCACTCATCTTTCTCTCTCTTTCCCTCTCTCACTCATCTTTCTCTCTTTTTCCCTCTCTCACTCATCTCTCTCTTTCCCTCTCTCACTCATCTCTCTCTTTCTCTCTCTCACTCATCTCTCTCTTTCTTTCCCTCACTCATCTTTCTCTCTCTTTCCCTCTCTCACTCATCTTTCTCTCTTTTTCCCTATCTCACTCAACTTTCTCTCTTTTTCCCTCTCTCACTCATCTCTCTCTTTCTCTCTCTCACTCATCTCTCTCTTTCTTTCCCTCACTCATCTTTCTCTCTCTTTCCCTCTCTCACTCATCTTTCTCTCTTTTTCCCTCTCTCACTCATCTCTCTCTTTCCCTCTCTCACTCATCTCTCTCTTTCCCTCTCTCACTCATCTCTCTCTTTCTCTCTCTCACTCATCTCTCTCTTTCTCTCTCTCACTCATCTCTCTCTTTCTCTCTCTCACTCATCTCTCTCTTTCCCTCTCTCACTCATCTTTCTCTCTCTTTCCCTCTCTCACTCATCTTTCTCTCTTTTCTCTCTCTCACTCATCTCTCTCTTTCCCTCTCTCACTCATCTCTCTCTTTCTCTCTCTCACTCATCTCTCTCTTTCCCTCTCTCACTCATCTTTCTCTCTATTTCCCTCTCTCACTCATCTTTCTCTCTTTTCCCTCTCTCACTCATCTCTCTCTTTCCCTCTCTCACTCATCTCTCTCTTTCTCTCCCTCACTCATCTCTCTCTTTCTCTCTCACTCATCTCTCTCTTTCTCTCTCTCACTCATCTCTCTCTTTCCCTCTCTCACTCATCTTTCTCTCTCTCTTTCCCTCCCTCACTCATCTCTCTCTTTCCCTCCCTCACTTATCTTTCTCTCTCGTTCCTTCTCACCCCTCTCCCTCTCTTTCTCTCACTATCTCTCTCATATATATTCATTTATTCAGTGTAAGTTTGTCATTCTGTACATGTGTATATATGAATGCATGTATGTATGCATTCTAGCCGTGACCATCCCGTTTTTTTACATATCTAGGACTACATTATCCAAAGTGCTCTTCTAATGGAGGAGATTTGGCTGTTCTTTATAGCTGGGCGTTCAATAAGATGGAGGCTTCTATTGGCGGTGAGACAAGTTGATTGTGGCGGCGGCGGCGGCGTTTTGTGGGATGTCCTGAGTAGACGAAATTCATTGAACCATGACATAATGCCAGTCTGGCTCCAACTACCCAACACACGTCTTCACACATACATACAAACACACACGTTCTCACACATACATGCAAACACACGTTCTCACACATACATACAAACACACACGCACAGACACACACACACTTGCATAGATACATATACGTGAATATACACTTGCATGAAGACCCACACGCAACAACTCTCGTACATACACACATCAACTCATACGTACACAAAATAAACACACACACGCACATACACACACACACATGCAACTATTCACACACATTGACACACATACTCGCACATATTCACGCACATACTGGCATAACATGACATACAGACATACATACACATAAATAAAATCACACTCACATGAACATACGCACACATAAAATTATACATATAGACATATATTGACACATACACACAGTCACATACACACACATATACACAAACTTAAACACACACACACATGCATGATAGGGGGGCAAGGATGTGACTGTGTGTGGTAGCAAGATGTGGAAACCCCACAACGCCTACCGAACACACACATACACATACATAGAATGAAATACACTCCCACAAACACATATTCACATACATGGGGTGTGGAGAGCAGCCCCTCAACGCCCACCTAACAGGTAATTAATCATTCATGGGTCAGAGAGTCGCTGTAGTTGGAGAATAAAAATATTGGAAGAAGAAAGAAAAAGACAGTGAAACAGGGATAGATAGCACGATAGATAGATAGATAGATAGATAGATAGATAGATAGATAGATTTCTTTATTAGCCACAAGGGCGCACAAGAAAAGGGGACAATACAAAGACATGCCGGGGATTTTACATACAGTCGTGTAAAAAATATAAAAACAAACAATTACAACAATCGAAATCCCCAATAGGGGGGAGGCGCCACAAATGGGTTGTTTAATAGATAGATAGATAGATAGATAGATAGATAGATAGATAAATAGATTTATATACATATATACACAGGCGGATAGACAATAAATAGATGGATGGATAGATAGATAGTAGAGAGATAGAGAGATAGATAGATAGATAAGTTTCTTTTATTTGCCACTAGGGCATCAAAAGTGGGACAAGTACAAAGGGGGGAGTTTACACAAAAAGGCGTCCTCAATAAGGAGGAGGCAATAACAAAATATAAAAATAAAATAAGATATAACAAAAAATAAAATTTTTAACAAAATCCTCAATAGAGAGGAGGCGCCTTGGGGGGTCGCACACACCCCCGAAAAAAGTGTGCAACCCTTTTCCTCAGGAGCACAGAGAGGGGGTGCTCCCTCGTTCCTTCCTCTTTTCCACCTACAGGCTTATGTAAAGAGAAGGCCCATTCACACGGGCCATTCTCGCCACTTTCACCCACCTTTCATAAAAACGACTGGGGTGCAGCACCTCTCTCTCCATCCTGATCCTTCTTCCGAAATGATATCGGAAGAAACGGACCAGTTGTTGGCCAGAGAGAAAGGCGCCCGACCTCAGTCCTTTCAGACGCGTCCACCATACAACCTCTTTCGCCATGGCTATTACGCACAGAAACACCGCCTCTGCTTCATCTTTGAAGGGGGGAGGCGGCTTGATCATTACAATAGACTCGGTGGTCAACCGGATCGGTCCCACCCTTGACAGCAGTTGTTCGACATAGCCCCACAGATCGGCTACGCCCGAGCAGTGTACCAATGCGTGTGCAACGGTTTCCTCGTCGCACACGCATCTGGGACAGATCTTTTTGGCGGGGTCCCTACCCGGGCGCCCGTGTCTGTAGAGCCTTTCTCGAACGGGTAAAGCCCCTCGGTAGCACTGCCAGGCCAGGGACTTCTGGAAGTTGTCCATAGGTCCCGGGCTGAATGTCCTACCGAACAGGCTGGCCAGTTCGTCCTCCTCCATGTCTAGGGCTTCTCCGAGGGCGTCGTCGCACCTGCTGCGTACCAGCCCTCTATAGAATGTTGCGGTGGAGTCTCCACTGATAACCGGATCCGCCTGCCAGAGGGCGGTGAGCGCCTGGGCACACTCAGTGTGCCAGGCGCCCAGTTTTCTCGGTCTCTGCTTGACCCAGGATTGTAGTTCGGTGAGTGAGACGAGTCTGGGAAAGGTTCGTCTCACAAACGGGGCCCACACCGGTTGTCTGGTGAGGAATACGTAGAGGTGCCGTAGCCTTAATGCGTGTTTACGCATCATTAGCCACGGCATCCCCAGCCCTCCTTTCGAAGGGTGTTGACAGCAGATGGATCTCCTCACCATAGGAGCCCGCCCCTTCCAAAGGAATTGGAAGAGCGCGCGCTCCATCTTGGTGAGGGTTTCCCTTGGGCAGGGCACTACGGTCAGGCGGTAGTAGATGACGGACGCTATATAAGTGTTCGCCACCTCCGCCCGACCTTTCAGGGATAGTTTGCAACTGGCCCACTTCTGGGTCAGTGCAAACACCCTGTTCGTAACCTCCGCCCAGTTTTTCTCCACCTGGAGGTCCGGTCCGAACCAGACCCCGAGCAACTTCACCGGGCCCTCCGTCCAGCGTCCGACGACGCCATCGGAGGGCATCGGTCTGCCCCTCCACGTGCCGAGTTGCAAACCGATCGACTTGTCCCGGTTCAGCTTAGCCCCTGTGAACTTTTCGTACTCCTCCAGTAAGGTGCCGACCGCCTCGATTTCGGAGGCCGTCGACACCATTACTGTCACATCATCGGCGTAGGCTGACACCGCTTTCCGCAATCCCGGTTCCAAAGGGATGCCCTGCAACAACTCCAACTTCCGCAGTAGTGGCTCGAGAGTCAACACATACAGAAGGGAGGAGAGAGGGCACCCTTGTCGGATGGACCGCGCGATTTTGAACGGCTCCGAGAGGTAGCCGTTCACCTTGACCCTAGAGCAGATGCGGCTGCTGTGCATAGCAGTGATCCAGCCCCTGAAAACGGGTCCGAAGCCTGCCGCCGCTAGCACCGCATCCAGGTAACCATGGTCGACCCTATCGAACGCCTTAGATTGATCCAAGTTGATCAGAGCCCCACCAAAGCCGGGTTCGTTCCCAACCCTCTCTATGATGTATCGCATGAGGTGGAGGTTGTCATGGATGGACCTGGACGGGATAGCGCATGTCTGCGCATCTCCCACCAGGTTGCCCACGACAAGCGCCAACCTCTTTGCTAGCACCTTGGCCAAAATCTGTAACTCTGTATTTAGCAGAGTTATGGGCCTGAAGTTACTTATTTCGTCCCCCTTGTTCTCGTCCTTCCTCACTAGCGTGACTACGCCCTTGGTCACAGTACAGGGAATTCTCCCGTTCTGTTGCCAGTTGCAGTAGACCGCCTCGAGGAGATCGGGGAACAAGTCCGGCATAGCTAGATATAATTCGTAAGGAAGACCATCGAGACCCGGGGATTTGCGTTTGCCGCATTGGCCCAGCACGTCCTCTATCTCAGCGGCCGAAATCGGCTCCTCGCAAGACTTCGCCTCCCTGTCCGAGAGGCGCGGCAGGCCGTCGAGGTATGGACCGAAGTCCACGTTTCCAACCGGCTCCCCGCCCCTCCCGAACAGTCGGGCAAAGTGCCTTTGAAAGGCCTCACACATCTGCTTAGGCTCAAGAATCGCCCGTCCATCCAGGTCTCGCAAAGACCGGATGGTGGATTTAGTTCCACTGTTGGCCTCTGTCACGCGGGCCCAGCTAACAGCTTTGGCCCCCTCGTTCCCTAGAGCACGTATTTTACTTCGGACAACGCAGCCTTCGTGCTTCGCGTCGAAAAACTGGCTCAAAGCCGTTCTCGACGCTAGCACTCTGGCCACGTCGCCGCTTCTAATTGCCTCTTCTACTCTATCTATTAGCTCCCTTTCCTTCCTATTCCTATCCGCAGCTAGAACCTTACTAAATTCAATCGAGACTACTCTAATCTCTCTCTTTAGAGATACCCACCACCTGCTGTTGACGATCGCTCCAGTCAACCGTTCCTTAACTAACGTACTAATCCGATTCCTGTAGGCTCTACTTGCCGGCAAGGACAAGTTGAGCTTCCAGTAACCGGGGCCCTGTCTATGCGTTCTATCAAGGTTGACCATGCAGGTCACCAACTTGTGGTCTGAATAGCCAACCATGAGCATTTCTGGACAACTTAAAAAGTCCCTGTCCTTATTTCTAACTAAAAATCTATCTAGGTACGATCTAGATGATCCGCTGCGATTTGACCAAGACCAGGTTGGCACCGTCGGAAAATCTAGTCGAAATCTATCGGCCAGGTCAAATCGGCCGAGTAACCCCTTGAGGCTGTTGCACCCCTCTCTATCGGGACATGCCCCTGCATAGTCCCAACGTGCATCCAGGATACCATTCCAATCCCCCACTAAAAGCAGGGAACGGGACGTCCCTAGAAAAGACTCCAGACGCTGGAAAAAGTCGGGCCGCTCTGTCCCAAAAGGGGCATATGCGGCTATCAGCCTAAAGGCTCTACCTTCACCACTGCCAAGGTCCAGCACCACCAGTCGACCCCCTGGGTCCAAGTGAACTATCTGTGTTGCAAGGCCCATATGTTTTTGCAGCAGAACGACAACCCCACCCCCACCTCCGGGCTGACAGAGAGATGCGTGCATCTCAAAGTCGTCAAAGGTGGGGGCTAGCTGTCGCATGCTGCTGATCCGGGCCTCGCAGATAACCATCACATTTATAGATTGTGACCTGAGGTCATTTAGAAGCATTGCTTGCTTCCAAGACGAGCCCAGGCCACGCGCATTTAGACACCCTACTCTTAGCACAGCCATGTTGGTGGTAAAGAGAAAAGGCACTTACCTCTCTGCGTCCCGGGAAACGGGCCGCTCAATTTCCATGCTGGTTGGGGATGGGTTGTTGGGTGGGGTTGTGGTTTGTGGAAGTGAAGGGGCATCGGTGTGTTGTGGGGTTGGGGTGTTTGTCGTTGAGTGGGTGTCTGGGTGAGGTGGGGGGGTGAAATTTTTTAGGAGGACGCGGTTGATTGGTTTGGCGCAGGGGGGGCCCACGTCCTCCGTGAAATTTATTTTCAGTGTTTTGTACAAGTGCATTGGGACTTTTATCATTTTCAAATGAGGTAGTCCCACAGCAGTTATAAAGTTTGGCCCTTCGGTTTGGACCGAAGGGTTTGCTGAAATTGTTTTCCGTAATTCTTTGTTGTCTGTGTTCATGTATGTGTATTGTAATGTCTTTTTTTGTGTAGCAGTTAGTGTTGTGTGACAGGGAGGGGTGGTTTGTGTGTAGTTTGTGTTCTCTTGGGGGGGATTAAAGTTAACATGTGTGTCTGTGGTGCGTCTCCTCTTCTTTCTTTTTACTTGTTGGAAGGGATCTTTTTCGTCTTGCGACGAAAGAGGTTCGTCTTCCTTGTTGGGTGGGAGGGGTATGTTTTCTGGTAGTGTTTGCGGTGTGCGTGTTTTTGTATTTGTTTTGGGTGGGGAGGGATTGGGTGGGACAGTATTCTGTGTTATTTTTTCACGTGTTTGTTGTTGTTGTTGTTGTGGTGGTGGTGGTGGGGTTGTTGGTTTTTGTTGTTGTTGTGGTTGTTTTTGTTGTTGTAGTTGGGGTGGTGTTGGTGTTGGTAGCAGTGTTTTTTTCTGTGTGAGCTGGGGACAGGCAGCCCTCAGGTGACCTCTATTGCCACAGAGGTAACAGGAGGGACGCCTACCCTCCACAATAATGTTGAGGTGGGTACGGTCATCCAGCATGACGCGCTCAGGGATTTGGGCGATGCGTTCTGGCCTTATTTGGGTCAGAACTTCGATGCTCGTTCCACTGAACGCGTCGCCGGATGCCTTCCCTATTGAGATGAGGTTGTCCTCGTCTAAATTGAGGAAACCGGTTAGTAACCACCAGTAGTTTATGTTTGGGGTGATGGTGGTTATCCATATCCTCTGGGTTTTTTTACCCATGTAGGTAGGGAAGAAGGTGTAGTGTGTGGACCGAATTGGCGACACAGAGTATTTTTTTGCCGCCAATTCGTCTTTCATCAATATGGATAAACTCCCATAGAGTTTATCCTTTTGTATGAAAGTGATGTCTCTCATCGCGTCTTTCAAGACTAACTGAGTTTCCGCTTGAGATGGTTGCGCTGGTTTCTTTGTTTTATTTAAAATTGTTCGGAATACGACAGTTCGTAATTCCGTCTGTCTTTTTAGCTCCGGAGGTGAATGTATAGAAAACGATCCGTTTTCGCCAAAAGACACATATTTCTTGGCTTTTTCCAGCATTTCTTTTGCTTTTGAAATATCTTCCAGCACATAAGCGACTGATAATTTAGCCGTTTGTGCAAAAGATATTTTGTTTTCGTTTTGGATATTAGTATTGTTTTGTTTCTCGTCGTTTGAGTTGTTTTCATCTTTGTTGTTGTTGTTGTCTTTCTCGTTTCGTGTGTGGATACTTGTGACGTTTGTGTTGTTGTTGTTTTTGTTGTCTTTATTGTTGCTGTTGTTGTCGTTGTTGTTGTTGTTGTTGTTGTTTTCAAATTCTTGTGTAGTTGTGGCTACATCTAGTGGTCGGTCAACAGGTGAAGACAATTCTTCCTCTCTCTGACCTCTGCCTTTGGCATCTGCTGCTGTGACAGTGGCAGGGGGAAGCTGTGAGTATGACTTCCCCTTTCCTTCTTTGATTGATGGTGAAGATGATTCAGCCATTTTTCTCAAAATAGGGTTTTTCGAAGTTTTTCGAAAGATAAAATGTTCACAATACTATTTCGCCCAAAGGCGCAGAATATTTTGAGAGACCGACCAGATCAAAATTTGACCTGGCAGTCCCTCTACAAAATGATACAAAAATGAAAGTTTACAGTTTACAATTTCCGTATGAATTTAAACAAAAACTTACCGAGCGAGCTCAGCACATGTGTCCATCAGATAGATGGATAGATAGATAGATAGATAGATAGATAGATAGATAGATAGGTATGTTTCTTTATTAGCCACAGGGGCACAAAAGAAGGGGACAAATACAAAGGGGGAAGTTTACATACAATAAAAACGTGTAAAATATTATCACAAATGCAATTTAAAAATTAATCGACTTTCCCCAATAGGAGACATTACATATGGGTAACACATACCCCCGAAAAAATGTGCAACCCTCATCTCCAGGAGTACGAGGAGTGAGTACCCCTTTCCTCTCTTCCTCTTTTTCCTTAACCTACAGGCTGATATAGAGATAGATAGATAGATAGATAGATAGATAGATAGGCAGACAATAGATAATAGGGAGGTAGAAAGTTAGACGATATATTAAGGCGGGAAGGAAAGAAGAAAAAGCAAGAAAAATCAGAAAGCCAAACAGAAAGGAGAAGAAACACAAAAAGAAAGAGAAGTAAATAAATATGACAAATAAAAGAAAAAAACGATAAAATTATATCAGCACTTCTACCACCACCCCCATCACCATCACCCCTACCACTGCTACCACCACCCCCATCACCATCACCCCTACCACTGCTACCACCACCCCCCATCACCCGTCACGCCCACCACTACTACCACCACCCTCATCACCATCACCGTCACCCCCACCACCACCCTCATCACCACTACTACCACCACCCTCATCACTACCATCCCACCACCACCACCACCACCACCGTCACCCCCACCACCACCCTCATCACCACAACTACCACCACTCTCATCATCACCACTACCATCACCGCCACCATCACCGCCACCACCCTCACCACTACCACCACCACCATCATCACCACTACCATCCCACCACCACCACTGTCATCCTCACCACAACCATCACCACCATCACCCCTACCACCCTCACTACCACCATCACCACTACCACCACCTTCACCTTCATCCTCACTACCACCATCACTACCACCACTCTCACTACCATCGTCGTCATCACCAGTATTACCACCACCCTCACCACCACCACCACCACCACCCCAACAACAACACCACCACCACTACCACCACCACCACCACCACCGCCAACACCACCACCAACACCACCAACACCACCTCCACTACCACCACCACCACCAACACCACCACCACTACCACCACCACTACCACCACCAACACCACCACCACCACCACCGCCAACGCCACCACCACCACCACCACCACTACCACCACCAACACCACCACCACCACCACCAACACTACCTCCACTACCACCACCAACACCACCACCACCGCCAACACCACCACCACCACCACCACCGCCAACACCACCACCACCACCACCACCGCCAACACCACCACCACCACCAACACCAACACCACCACCACTACCACCACCACCACTGCCACCACCAACACCAACACCACCACCACTACCACCACCACCACTGCCACCACCAACACCAACACCACCACCACTACCACCACTGCCACCACCACCAACAACACCGCCAACACCACCACCACCAACACCACCGTTCCACCACCATCACCACTACCACCACCACCACTGCCACCACCAACACCAACACCACCACCACTACCACCACCACCACTGCCACCACCACCACCAACACCGCCAACACCACCACCACCAACACCACCGTTCCACCACCATCACCACTACCACCACCACCACTGCCACCACCACCACCACCGCCAACACCAACACCACCACTTCCACCACCACCACCACTGCCACCACCAACACCAACACCACCACCACGACCACCACCACCACCACCGCCAACACCAACACCACCACTTCCACCACCACCACCACTGCTACCACCACCACCAACACCACCACCACTACCACCACCACCACCACCGCCAACACCAACACCACCACCACTACCAACACCACCACTGCTACTACCAACACCAACACCACCACCAACACCAACACCACCACTTCCACCACCACCACCACTTCCACCACCACCACCACTGCTACCACCACCACCAACACCACCACCACTACCACCACCACCAACACCAACACCGCCACTTCCACCACCACCACCACTGCTACCACCACCGCCAACACCACCAACACCAACACCACCACTTCCACCACCACCACCACCACTTCCACCACCACCACCACTTCCACCACCACCACCACTGCTACCACCACCGCCAACACCACCAACACCAACACCACCACTTCCACCACCACCACCACCACTTCCACCACCACCACCACTTCCACCACCACCACCACTGCTACCACCACCGCCAACACCACCAACACCAACACCACCACTTCCACCACCACCACCACCACTTCCACCACCACCACCACTTCCACCACCACCAACACCGCCACCACCACCACCAACACCGCCACCACTAATATATGTGGTCAAGAGATCTAATGCCAGCCAGCATCCAATTTAACACAGAGCAAGGAAAGAGTTAACAGCTGAACTGAGAAAGGAGAGGGGGAAGGTGAGAGAGAGAATAAGAAAGTGGGAGAGAGAGAGTGAAAATATGGAGGGGGGTAAGTAAATGATAGTGAGAGGAAGGATAATAGAGAAACTGGGAGGGAATGTGGAGAAAATAAGAGAGAGAGAGTGGGTGTGTCTGAGAGAAAGAGAGAGAGAGAGAGAGAGAGAGAGAGAGAGAGAATGAAAGAATGAGAGAAAATGATTAAGAGAGAAAATGAGACAGTGAGAAAGAGGGAATAAGAGAGAGAGTGTGACAATAGTAATGAAGGGCGGTGTTGATGGTGTTGGTGGTGTTGGTGGTGCAGTTAGGCCATGTATCCCCCCCTCCTCCTCTGGGGTGAGGATGTTGTTGGTGGTGTTGGTGGTGCAGTTAGGCCATGTATCCCCCCCTCCTCCTCTGGGGTGAGGATGTTGTTGGTGGTGTTGGTGGTGCAGTTAGGCCATGTATCCCCCCCTCCTCCTCTGGAGTGAGGATGTTGTTGGTGGTGTTGGTGGTGCAGTTAGGCCATGTATCCCCCCCTCCTCCTCTGGAGTGAGGATGTTGTTGGTGGTGCAGTTAGGCCATGTATCCCCCCCTCCTCCTCTGGGGTGAGGATGTTGTTGGTGGTGTTGGTGGTGTTGGTGGTGTAGTTAGGCCATGTGCCCCTTCCCCACCTCCTCTGTGGTGGTGTTGATGTTGTTGGTGGTGTTGGTGGTGCAGTTAGGCCATGTATCCCCCCCTCCTCCTCTGGGGTGAGGATGTTGTTGGTGGTGTTGGTGGTGTTGGTGGTGTAGTTAGGCCATGTGCCCCTTCCCCACCTCCTCTGTGGTGGTGTTGATGTTGTTGGTGGTGTTGGTGGTGCAGTTAGGCCATGTATCCCCCCTCCTCCTCTGGGGTGAGGATGTTGTTGGTGGTGTTGGTGGTGTAGTTAGGCCATGTGCCCCTTCCCCACCTCCTCTGTGGTGGTGTTGATGTTGTTGGTGGTGTTGGTGGTGCAGTTAGGCCATGTATCCCCCCTCCTCCTCTGGAGTGAGGATGTTGTTGGTGGTGTTGGTGGTGTTGGTGGTGTTGGTGGTGTTGGTGGTGTAGTTAGGCCATGTGCCCCTTCCCCCCTCCTCTGGAATGAATACATTTCTTTATTGTTACACCACCACCACATACATATTGTCATTGAAGAGAGTCGACCGTTAGTGGTGGTGGTGGTGGTATGATGGCGATAGTGGTGATGATGATAGGGGGGTGCTGGTGATGGTTGTGGTATTATTGATGATGATGTTTGTAGCGATGGTGAACACTGATGATAATGGTTTCTTATATAGGCACAAGGCCAGTAATTCGGGGGGGGGTCGATTAAATCAACCCCAGTGCGTGACTGGTACTTTATTTTATCGACCCCGTAAGGATGAAAGGCAAAGTTGACCTCGGCGAGATTTGAACTCAGACCGTAAAGGGACGAAACTCTGTGCCGCAAAGCATGGCATCCGACCTTCTACCGATACTGCC
>OZ024740.1:112259173-112269173 GCA_964016885.1 Eledone cirrhosa
GGTAGTAGTGATGATAGTAGTGGTGGTGGTAGTAGTTGTAGTTGACATTGTTGTAAGCGTTAATATTGTAATTGTTTTT
The DNA here is from genome assembly GCA_964016885.1 of Eledone cirrhosa. Classification (NCBI taxonomy): domain Eukaryota; kingdom Metazoa; phylum Mollusca; class Cephalopoda; order Octopoda; family Eledonidae; genus Eledone; species Eledone cirrhosa. The sequence goes on from OZ024740.1 coordinate 112,259,253, forward strand.
ATTTGTTGTTGTTGATGTGATGGTGGTGGTGGTGGTGGTGGTGTGGTGGTGTGGTGGTGGTGGTGGTGTGGTGATGGTGGTGTCGTGGTCGTGATGTTGGGGGTGGTGGTGGTCGTCGTGATGGTGGTTGTGGTGGTGGTGGTGGTGTCGTGGTTGTGATGTTGGTGGTGTGGTGGTGATGGTGTCGTTGTGGTGATGTGCTGGTGTCGTGGTGGTGATGGTGCTGGTGTCGTGGTGATGGTGGTGATGGTGGTCGTCGTCGTCGTCGTGTGGTGGTGATGGGGGTGTTGGTGGTGTGGTGGTGGTGTTGGGTTTTTTTACTTGGCGTTGATGGTGGTGAGGGGGTTATTGTTTTTTATTGTTAGGGTTGTTATTGTTGCTGGTGTGCTGTGTGTGTGTGTGTGTTCCTTCTCGATCTATTAAAGTCTTACTGTTAATTAAAACGATCCAATTAAGTAAGGAACTGCTGAATAGATAGAAATGTATAGTATATAGACAGAAGGAGGGGGGAGGTGGTGAGGAGGGGGGAGAAGAAGAAGAAGAAGAAGAAGAAGAAGAAGAAGAAGAAGAAGAAGAAGAAGGAGAAACCGTTTCTTACAAGAGAACTATGGAATGAATCGATATATAGCTTACAATGGCTTATACTTTGACACTTGCTGCCACGCTCAACAGCTCAATATATATATATATATATATATATATATTTCGTTTCTGAATTTGTTTAGCAAGATTCTTTATCTGAAAACGTGTGTTGAAACCGATATTGTTATACTTTGGGAGGGTCATGTTGCCAATAAGAAAACACACGCACCAGTTGCTTTCACTTCAATTTATTATAATAAATTTATAAATTTAGGAATTTATAAATTTCCGGTTGGTTGGTTGGTTTCCACAACCAGATGATTGTTTATATATTGTCCAAAGTTCTTTCGTCACACATTCTGTGACCTCTTCAGTGACTGGGGATTCTTTTCTTTGTTTCTGCGGCTCTCCTTTGTTCTGTCCTACGCCATCTTGTTTTTGTGTGTGTTGTGTGCTTAGTTTGCGCATGTGTTTACATCCGGGTGTCTGTGTGTGTTTATATTTGTTTATTTATTTGTTTATTTACATGTTACTGGTTGGTTGTTTGTTCTATGTGCGTGTGTGTTTTCATTTTGTCCTTAATTGTAAGTTGTGATGTTGCTGTTTCCATTCATGTTTTCTATTTAATTTTGGTTTTTACATAGAACATAAGGGTAAATTAGAGACATAGAAATAAAAATAGAATCTACACACAGAAAAGACGCAATGTTTCGATAAATCACAGAGGCAATAAACATAAATGAACTCCAACCAAAATTGTATATGTATATATATATATACATATATATACACACACATATATATATACATGCATATATATATACATATATATACACACATATATATATACATATATATATACAATATATATACACACACATATATATATATATACATATATATACACACACATATATATATATATATATATATATATATATATATATATATATATATATATATATATATATATATATATGGTGGCTGCCAACTCGTTTTCGAGTACGGCCACTACTTTATATCCATGTAGGAGAACCCCTACCGATGCGCTGAGCGAGTGTGGCTTTTTAGTCCAGCCACCGACTTGAAAACTCTGGTACAAACACTACACTTGTGACAATTATTGACACACAGTGCTGGGCCCATGGTACCATGTGACGACAAGTGCAGAGAGATCTCCAGATATAAAGCAATGCCTGTGCCGTGAAGCTTTTATAGTGAGCAAAGGCACTGCACAAAGCCAGACCCACTCTCTTAACCAAGATGATATTTAGCAAAAAGAAGAAAAAAATCAACATCATTGGATACCATCAGGGTTGCAGGTGTTATATCAGAGTTTTCCTTCTACTAGAATTCTACCTTGACAAAGGCTAAGGGGTCATCTCTCCCGGTGATTTTGGATGGCCATTGACTCTTACGAGCTCCTTTTCCCTTTGACAGATTTTGTTTTTAGTCCTGCAGGATGTCCAAAATCACCCTCCTCACCAAGAACCCTTGGTGGGGTTGCCAGTTTAGTCGCCAACGACCCGACCATGAGACAGGTTGTACTGGGATACATGTTACCAGTAACACCAACTGGTGACCTGACATATATATATATATATATGCATATATATATATATATACATACATATATATATACATATATATATATATATATATATATATATATATATATATATATATATATATATATATACATACATTTGTATATATATTTATACATATGTATAATAATATATATGTATATATATATATATATGAGTGTGTGTGTGTGTGTATATATATATATATATATATATACACGTATATGTATATATGTATGTATAGATATACACGTATATATGTATATATATATATGTGTATATATATACACGTATATATATATACACGTATATATATATATACACACACACACATATACATACATATATATATGTCTGTGTGTGTGTGAGTATGTTTATATTTTTGTGTGCGTGTGCATACATATGTATGAATTAATGTATACGTTTGTGTATTTGTATACATGGAGACAGTCTGAAATCTACTAAATGAGCACTCAATACATACAATAAATGTAGTAGAAGAGGGGTTCTGAATGTGGGCGCTACCACCATCCGGAGGGCATTGGGGAGATCCAGTGTGTCGCTGAAGCCTAAGGAGATGGTGGGGAGGTAGAGATGATATATTTGGGCTGAGGAGTCCAAACTGTCCAAGTACCGGTTTGCGGTCGTACACTTGGCAGTGGAGACTTCTGGTGTCCTTGGCCCTAGGGCTACCCCCCTACTCACCACCACAGGCGCTGGGCTGGCCAGCCGGAGGTGTGAGCCTCACGAGTTGGAATGGCTCTTCCAGCGCATCTCCCTTACCATCCTCCAAGGAAATGCCTTCTCCATTCTGTCCGCCGAGTCTGTGGGGGAGGCCAGCACGTGTGACCCCATTTGCTCACCAAACGGAGACATGGGGAGGACCAGAGAGATGGAGGCGATGTCAGTAAGAGCTCGGCTGTTCTTTCATGTTTGCTTAGGTTACAATTGCATTGTGATAGAAGCAGTAAAACTAGGAATACTTAATACTAACTGGATGTATATAGCGAAGTATATTAGGTATCAAATGATACATATTATATATATATATATATATATATATAGTAAAATAAAAAATATATAATATTTATACATAGTGTATATTATATTATTTAATATATATTATTTATAATTTGCGTGTAAGCAGGTCTCTCTAGAAATAGGGTTGGAGGAGCTGAGGGTATTATGTGGTCGTGAGAGGCGCGGTGGCCCAAAAAGTTTGAGAACTTCTAGGGTAGAATATAGAATTTATTTTTACAACGAAAAAGGTTTCGTTGTAACTTCAAGGTTTCTCATACTGCTGGCTTCGTCAGATGGCCGACTACATCATCTTCCATAATCTACGCCTTTCGTCTTCACTGTCGTTATGATCATTGTCTTCATCAACTTCGCTATCCTCATCATCATCATCATCATTGCCATCATCCTCAGTGTCATCATCTCATCACCATGTTCATCATATACTTCATCATGCAACTGGTAGTAGTAGTAGTAGTAGTAGTAGTAGTAGTAGTAGTAGTAGTAGTAGTAGTAGTAGTAGTAGTAGTAGTAAAACCCAATAGTAATTATGATAATGGTGATTGTGATTGAGTTTCGATTGTTTACTTATTTTGTTAATTACATACTAGCTACACCCTCAAGTTTTATCGTTTTCTAACCCTAACCCAAACCCTAACCCTAACCCTACACTTATCCTAAACAAATGTCTTAGACGTTTACTTAACGTCTTCAGAAACCGAAAAACAGACGTGTAGAGTAAGAAACGAGAAAGATAGAGAGAAACATTGAGAGAGAGAGAGAGAGAGAGAGAGAGAGAGAGAGAGAGAGAGAGAGAGAGAGAGAGAGAGAGAGAGAGAAGAATGGAAAAGTGAAACTGAAAGTAGAATGATGTGAGTTAGAGAGAGGGGGGGGGGGGGATATAATTTGAAAGAATCATGATGGGAGAGAGAGTGAAACAATAGTACTACAATATCATAAACAACAGTACTACAATACTATAAGACAATGAAGTTACTGTTGTCTTTCTTAGATAAAGAACTTTCTAAGAAATGAACTTATTCCCTTCTTGAGTTGAGAAAACTCAGGAAAGGAACGTCTTGACATTTGAACAGAATCAGATTTTAATTAACAGATTAATTTGTATTTTAATTGCTGTGTTTCAAAGACGATTCCTCCTAAAAAATATGTAGTTAATGACTGAAACTCTCTACAACCTCCTTCAACCTTTTAGAAATAACACCCATATTACATCCTACCATATTAGGAAGGAAGGACGCTTCGGCAAATTTAGTCCTAGTTCAACGGTTCCCAACCTGAGCTCCACGGAATTCTGGGGGACGACTGTGAGCTAAGTTTAAAATTTCTTGTACTTTGTTATAAACATAGTATACACACGTTTTCGATATCTATTTTTCTATTAACAATTCTCTCTTCCAGTTGTTATTGTCAAAGTATAACAAACTGGAAGCGAGGAACTGGAGGAAAATTCCTTTAAATTCATTTAAATAAAAAGGGTCTTTGCTAGAAAAAAATTAGGAACACTGCCCAAGATATATTATTTTCGGACGCCATGCTTTCCGGCATAGTTACGTCCCTTTACGGTCTGAGTTCAAATCCCGTCGAGGTTAACTTTGCCTTTCATCCTTACCGGGTCGATAAAATAAAGTACCAGTAATGAACTGGGTAATTGCTGGCCTTGTGCCAAAAGTAGAAACAATTATTTATTAAGGTAAATAATGTGATATTTCCCAGTTTAACACGAGCTACAATGTTTTGAACTATTATTATATGGGTTATATTTATCGGAAATGGAATATCCATCGCAGAGGTGTCGTCATTATATAAGGGCGGTGGATTGGCCGTATCGGTAGAGGGTCTGACGCCATGCTTTGCATCAAAGAGTTACATCCCTTTACAGTCAGAGTTCAAATCCCGCCGAGGTTAACTTTGCCTTTTATCCTTACGGGGTCGATAAAATAAAGTACCAGTAATATAGTGAGATAATTGCTGGCCTTGTGCCAAAGGTAGAAACAATTATATATGGTGAGTCCATCTAGCTCTATATTTGGATATGGAGAGAAAGAAAGGAAGAGAAAGTGAGTGATATACAGAAAGAATAGGCTCCAGTGCTGAACTGGTACTTTGTTATCGACCTCGAATGGACGAAAAACAATTTTTTTCTTCAGACACATTCAAACTTAAATCTCAGAGAACAGAAACAGATACCCGCAAAGCAGTCCATCCGACGTTCTAACGAATTTCGATAGACTTACGCCCCGCTAAATTTTCAGGTAAATGTACTTGGATATTGTTTGAGAGAACTCACATGCTGGTAGAGTTGGTCTTTAAATGAAATATGCATTAAGCCGATATAAGATACAGTTCTAACATTTTTTATTTGTATATTTTTTCTTTTTTTTTCTTTTAACAATATGATGCACGGGGCAATTGTTTTCTTTTTAGTTTGTTTGCTTTTAAGGATTTTGTGGTTATGTAAGAGTATGATTTTATTTTTATGATAGAAATGTTTGTGGTGGTGGTTGATTAACAAAATCATTAGAGCGTCGGACAAAATGTTTTACGGCTTTTAATTGCGGTTTTTTACGTTTTGAGTTCAAATCCGGCTCTGGTCAACTTTACATTTCATCTTTCTGGGATCGATAAAATAGATTACCAGTCAAGACTGAGATCAATTTAATCAATTTTCTCCTTTGCCAAATTGCTAGCTTAGTGCTTACATTCGAAACTATTTTATATGTGTTTGTGGAATTACTGGCTGTTATATTTTTCCTGTTGAATAATTTCTGAAAGTTGTTGAAGTAAGTGTTTATTGATAAAAAAAATGAAGTAGGTATATAAAGGTTACTCGTAAGGTTTTGTATAGGTCAACCATAATAAGGAAGTAGCGACTTATATATATATATATATATATATATATATATATATATATATATATATATATAAGTGACAATAAGAATTGCAGCTTTTTGTGAAACTTTATTGCATATTACAATTGTTTCTATATCGATCAGCTCGGGTTTGATCAGGCGATCGGATCCCGACTCTTAAACGACACTTCTTCAGATATGCGAGTTTACATGGGTGTTCCTATCCAAACTGCCAATTAAGAGTCGGGATCCGATCGCCTGATCAAACCCGAACTGATCGATATAGAAACAATTGTAATATGCAATAAAGTTTCACAAAAAGCTGCAATTCTTATTGTCACTTTATATATATATATATATATATATATATATATATATATATATATATATATAATAAATCAAAGAACGCTTACATACTTATACAATTTTTATTCGCTAACAATGTTTCATCCATACCGTGGGGCAGGAATCCTCAGAGCGTAATAAATAAAAATATGGTGCTGAATATATTGCGGTTGTCTGTTTTTTTCTTACTGCTTCCCCTCTCTCTGTATCTCTCACCTTCTTTTTACCCCCTCTGCCAGTCACACTCTCTCTCGACTAGCCTCTTCCTCACACTTCCACTCACTCACTCTCTGCTTCTCCCCCTCTCTCACTTCCTCCCGTTTGACCTGTGTGAAACCCTTTCCTGCTCACATCTCACCCATGTCGGATGGTCTGTATCTCTCGTCCATGAATTCACCAAGCTTAAGCTTATAGATATCATGTACTTGTCTCTTCCTATCTTTCCGTTGCCATACCATCTTTGTTTGTTTACATGTCTGGCTCGCTTCACGCTATTTTACTTGTCCCAATAACTTTATTTAGTTATTGGTCGCACCAACCAGAGGTATATGATTTTTAAAGCGATGAAATACCAATGAAGGTTGGAAGATCACTGATGAAGGACTAATTTTATTCATATATATATATATATATATATATATAAGACAACGTGCTTTGTGGCATACAGTTACAGCTCTTTACGTTCTGATTTCAAATCCCGTCGTGGTTAGCTTTACTTTTCGTTCTTACGATGTCGATAAAAGAAAGTACCAGTAACTTTCGCCTCTCCCAAAATTCTTGGTCTTATACCAAAATCAGTAACAATTATTATTTTTGTTGTTAGCCGGGAAATGTCGGTGGATTGACAGAAGTGTTAGAGCATTGGACAAAACGTCTTGTATTTTGTGCAGTGTTTTACAATCTGAGTTCAAATCCTGTCGAGGTCATATTTGCCTTCCATCCTTCTAGAGTCGGATAACATTTTTAAAAATACTAATCAAGTACTGTATCGATGTAACTGAGCCTACCCAACCTCACCAAAGAAAGTAGGTTGTTTACAATATGCCCAGATTAGGGACCCTTGCTATTATTGTTATATGAAAAACGAGAGACAAACGAGGGGAGCCAGTAAGGAGCCGGTTTCGATTCCCGCATGATTACTCATTACGTGCTATTTGGAAAGGCATGTACATCTCGGAATCTACATTCTCAATCTCCTAGCATACAAAAGGTATGGCAATGATTCTGATATCTGTTTTAAATAATTGAAATGATGATAATCGGTGGTGGGAGGATGATGGGAAAATTGAGGATTATGATGACGATAATGATATAATGATGACATTCGCTATATACGACAATAGTAATGATTAGTATGGTGAGGGTGGTGAGGGTGATGGTAGTGGAGAGCAGGTGACGGAGGAGGAAGACAATTGTTGTGATAGAGGCGTTAGTAATAGTGGGTGATGGTGATAGTTGTGGTTTCGACGATGGATATTATTATTATTATTATTAGTAGTAGTAGTAGTAGTAGTAGTAGTAGTAGTAGTAGTAGTAAATAAGAAGTGAAAGAGGAGATATTTTAAAAGATAAACAAATATTTAAATAGAATTTTTTTTTTTTTAAGTAGTAGTAGTAGTGTGCTGGCGATGGTGTTAGTGGTGGTATTGGTGGTGGTGGCGGCGGTGGTGGTGGTGGTGGTGCTGATGGCAGTGCTTATAGTGGTGGTGGTGTATCAGTGATAATGATAATGAAGAAGCAGCTGAGTAGATAGACATCAGGTGTCACCTGTCATCAGTGTGGGGCTCTTTTCTTCCTCCTGTGACTCCATGTCACATACACTTAAACACATGTTTCCGATGTTTTGTTCTGTTTACGAAGTCAGCTGGATGCAGAGATGTGTATATAGGTGCGTGGGTGAGTATGTATGTATGTATGTGCGTGTGTGTAAATATGTATATATCAGCGCGTGCATATTTATTATATATACATATGTGTATATATACATATATGAGAGTGAGAGAGAAATACATAGATAATTATATATATATATCCATATAGTTCGTCTTACGTAATTGTTTTTTTTCTGTGTGCATTTTTGCTGATTTATATATAGAGAGAGGGAGCGAGAGACGGAGAGACATATTTTCACACACACACACACACACATGTATGTACGTTTATATAAGTATGTATATATATATATATATATATATATATATAGGAAAAGAGTCAAGACCCCGACGGCTGAGCTCCGGCCGTTTCGACAGCTAGATCAGTTCGAATCTAGCTGTCGAAACGGCCGGAGCTCAGTTGTCGGGGTCCTGACTCTTTTCCTATTACCCTCTCTATTACCCTAAGTATTGAGTACTCCGGTGCGTTATGGTCCATCTGGTATTTTACCACACTTTCTTTGTTATATACACACACACACACACACACATTCAAACAAATATTATTTGCAATGTAAGGTACTCTTTTATGAAAAAAAAAAAAAAAACATACAAATTTACACTACGGGTTATATCTTTCCATCTCCAGACAAGTTTTCATCGATCTCATGGGTTTGCAGTCTTTTTTAGCCACCATCAGATATATTACTAGTTTATAGCAATAAGACGACTTTGGTGCTGGCAAATACATAAACATGAAGAAGGAAGGACGTTGCACTATCATCGCTATATAACTTAATATCTGTAACATATGAGTGAAAGAATTCATAGATTAAAACATAAGAGTGTAGTCTAATCGGTCAATAACACTTCAGTGTGAGGTCAACCTGTCTAATAACAGTTCGGAGTGTAGTCTACCTGTTCATTTACAGTCCAGTGTAGTATCTGTCCATTAGCAGTTCCGTGTATGAAATACCTGGTAATTTACAGTTCAGTGTGTGGTTTACCGGGCCATCTACAGTTCAGTGTGTGGTCTATCGGGTCATCTACAGTTCAGTGTGTGGTCTATCGGGTCATCTACAGTTCAGTGTGTGGTCTACCGGGTCATCTACAGTTCAGTGTGTGGTCTATCGGGTCATCTACAGTTCAGTGTGTGGTCTACTGGGTCATCTACAGTTCAGTGTATGGTCTATTTGATCCTTTACATTTCTGTGTATAGTTTACCTGGTCATTAAAGTTTAATGTGTGATCTACCTGGTCATCTACAGTTCACTGTGTGGTCTACCTGGTCATTTACATTTCTGTGTGTGGTCTGCCGAGCAATTTGCAACCACATGTGTGGTCAACCTGGTCATTTACAGTTCAGTCTGTAGTTTATCTGGTCATTTATAGTTCAGTGTGTGATCTACATGGCAATTTACAGTTCAGTGTAGGGTCTACCTAGCAATTTACAGTTCAGTGTGTGGTCAACCTGGCCATCTACAGTTCAGCAAGCCTTGTAGCTGGTCATTTACAGTTCAGTGTAGTTTACGTCAACTACAAAAACTTTATACTGCATGATGATAAAAACCTTTGGAAAAATGTGGCATACACTTAAATCGTCAAAATCAATATCATAATGATCAATCAATACTAATTACAATAATGATC
>OZ024740.1:112284173-112286673 GCA_964016885.1 Eledone cirrhosa
AGTCAGAAAGAAAGGTGGAAAAAAAGATAGCAAAATGAAAAAAGATAGACAGACAGAGAGCTAGATATAGACAGGCGTGTGTGTGTGTGTGTGTGTGTGTGTGTGTGTGTGTGTGTGTGCGTGTGCGTGTGCGTGTGTGTGTGCGTGTGTGCGTGTGTACAGTATTAAATTTCTTCATTAGAGTATTTTCTGTGTCAACAACTTCAAAGGGACATCACTCCCACAACACTACAACTGATTGTGTGGGGGTGGGAGTTGTATTGAGCGTCAATCACATTGAAAGGGATAGAGTGAAGTGAACAACGACCCCTTCTAAATGTCTGTTTGTATATATATGTGTGTGTGTGTCTGTCTGTCTTTCTGTGTGTGTGTGTGTATATATATATATATGTGTTATATATATATATATGTGTTATATATATATATATATATATATATATATTTATATATATATATGTGTGTGTGTGTGTGTGTGATTCCACAATACACAGGTAGGAAATTGTATACTGTTGTGTAGAAGACGACCGCTCTACCGCACACGTCAGTCTCCTTCTCCCTTTCTTCATCTTTCTATTGTTACACAGTAATCATTTGAATTTGATCCATAGTTTGTGTGTCTGAGAGGTGTCAGACACGTGGTTTAGTGGTTAGAGTGTTGGAATCACGATCATAAGGTCGTGAGTTCAACACCTGGACCGAAAGCGCGTTGTGTTCTTAAGCAAGACGTTTCATTTCATATCGCTCTTCATGGTAGAAGTGAGACTCCCATGAATGGTTTTATAAATATAGTTTCCATTTATTTAATATCATTGTATATATATATATATATATAGGGAATGCAACGTCCAGTTACTGTAGGTTCACCAGACATATCAAATCGTCCTTTTTATTATTATTATTATTATTAGGGCGGTGGATTGGCAGTATTGGTAGAGGGTCGGACGCCATATTTGACGTATAGAGTTACGGCCCTTGCCATTCTGAGTTGAAATCCCGCCGAGGTTAACTTTGCCTTTCATCCTTACGGGGTCGATAAAATAAAGTACCAGTAATGTACTGGGTAATTGCTGGCCTTGTACCAAAAGTAGAAACAATTATTATTATTATTATTATTGTTCTTTGAGTCTCAGTCATTGATGTTATTTAACTGGAAAGTTTGTTGAAATGAATATCAAGCGACTACCTGCAGCCTCAGATATTCAGGACGTATCGGAGGGTTCTTGCTGTTCCCAGCAATCATGCTTTTGAAGTGTTCCAAAAAGCGGTTATTATTATTATTATTATTATTATTATTATTATTATTATTATTATTATTATTATATAGAACATTTTATACAAAATCATTGAGGGGAAGTTTACCGTAGAAGCATTATTCCCTAGGAATAACCAGAGATAAAAATTCTTCTACCGTAATCTTCTCAATGATTTTGTATAAGATGTTCTATATATACATATATATACATAAACACATAGTATATGCTTTCATATACACCCCTCCAGGGGCGTGTGGCTGAGTGGTTAGAGAATTGGATTCGCAATCGTGAGGTTGTGAGTTCAATTCCTGGACCGGGCGATGCGTTATGTCCTTGAGCAAGACACTTTATTTCACGTTGCTCCTTCTATCTGGAGTTGCGACCGATAGATAGTATTAGCAATTGGAAAGACCAACGGAAACATTGTTTCCTCGGTCCGATTTGACGAAAGTCGATCGTTTGAAGATTCACCCCTGATGAACCACTCTGCAATACCACTTCTGATATATATGTATATAATAGGTGGATTCCTGTTGTATATCGGGAGATGACAACCGTTACAAAAAGTACTCAGTACGCTAATAGAATATAGGCATCTACAGTACACACACACACGCACACACACACACGCACACACACACACACATATATATGTGTATGTGTGTGTCGGGTTTAATCGGGGGTAACCACAGTAAGTAAGGTACTCAATACATAGCAGAGGATAAATATTTAATATAGAAATGGCTTCTACAGGACTAGAACAGTCGACTTTCCTGATGATTTCCTTCGAATGAAACAGTTCTAGTCATGTAGAAGCCATTTATATATATATATATATATATATATATATATATATATATATATATATATATATATATATCCAAGGAGTGTAACTTGGAGTTACTGTAGGTTCACCCGGGAGAGTACTCGATGTTTAGGTTCACTTCTGTGTCGAGGTGTAGAGCTAGACAGGGTGTAAACAATTATAGTAAAATAAAACAAAGACGAGTTGTTACTCCTTCATTACGTTTATTGGTTGGTGACGCGCGTTTCGCCACTGGTCAGCTCAAGGTTCGATCTGACCCCTTATAATGGTAATGAAGAATCATTTTTTCATTACCATTATAAGGAGTCTGACGAGCCGTGAATTACAGAGTCGGGCTAGATCGATACAGATGGAACCTTGAGCTGACCAGTGGCGAAACGCGCGTCACCAACCAATAAACGTAATGAAGGAGTAACAACTC
>OZ024740.1:112291673-112316673 GCA_964016885.1 Eledone cirrhosa
TATTCTATTCTTAATAATTGTTTCTACTTTTGACACAATGCCACCAATTATCCCAGTGCATTACTGGTACTTTATTTTGTCGACCTCTTAAGGATGAAAAACAAAGTTAACCTCGGCGGGATTTAAACTCAGATCATAAAGGGCCGTAACTCTTTGCTGGAAAGCATGGCGTCCGACGCTCTACCGATACTGCCAATCCACCAATATTCTATTCATAATGATGATCATTATTTCCGGCCCTTTACTTTCTATGTTCAAATCCCGACGAGGTTAACTTTTCCTTTCATCATTACGGGGTCGATAAAATGAAGTACCAGTAATGTACTGAGGTGGGGGGGAGATTTAATCACTTTCCCCTCCCCTTCAAGTTGTTAGCCTGGTGTCAAAAAATAGAAACAATTATTATAAGAATTGGTAAAAGTAGTTTTTAGATTTAATTTATATTTAGGTAAGAACTCTTTTTCTGGTTTCAGTCATTAGACTCGGCCATGCTGGGGCACCACTTCGATCATATCGATCCTAATACTAACTTTCTTTCAAGGCTGGTACTTTTATTCGTCTCCCTCGCTCTCTCCGTCTCTCTCTCTCTCTCCCTCCCTCTCCATCTCTCTCTTCGTCTCTCTCTCTCACTCTCTCCGTCTCTCTCTCCCTCTCTTCCCCTCCCGCTCCGTCTCCGTCTCCCCCCCCCCCTAATTCTCATATATATATGATTAAAATCAACTTGCTTCCATGCAATTTACTAAGTGCAAGGGAAATAACTCTGTCAGTTCATTTGCGTAGTTACCTCCTCTTGATAAATGTCATTCGGTGTGTTTTATCATTTATCGTATGTTAGGAAAAATTGAAATAACAATAAAACAACAATAATTATTTTTTCGATCTCTAATTTATGAGAGATACACACACACACACACACACACACACACACACACACACACACACACAGTGAGAGAGAAAGAGTGAAGTGTGGGTGGGTATTTATGTATAAACATTAAATAAACGTGGGAAAGGGGACGTGAACCTGGTTGGTTGTCATTTGTGAAGTATCTAAACCCTTCCAACGAAGGACCAAGCCTTGAAACGTTACTATATTATTATTAGCAGTATCGGTAGAGAGTCGAACGCCATGCTTTTCACCAGAGAGTTACGGCCCTTTATGACCTGAGTTCAAATCCCGCCGAGGTTAACTTTGCCTTTCATCCTTACGGGGTCGATAAAATAAAGTACCAGTCACGCACTGGGGTCAATTTAATCGACTTTCCCCTTCCCCAGAATTGATGGCCTTGTGCCTAAAGTAGAACCAATTATTATTATTACAATTATTGCTTTTGTTGTTGTTCGAAAAGGCATAGTGGTTAAAGTGTCATAGTAAATGATTCGTTAATTATTCCGACTGACCACGTTCTGATAACATAGCGACATATTGATAAAATAACTTATTTAATTTGTTGCTTTTTTTTTTTCAGGTAAGTGCCTCACTTGTATGGCTTTTAATATATCGGTGGTGTATAACATTGAGGTGTTTGGAATATATATACCCAGCAACACAATTCATTAAAATGTGAATTAAGGTAAACTCATCAATTTTCTTTGGGGGTTTGTATTTATATATTTATGTATTATTACTACTGCTGTTATTATTGTTGTTGTTGTTAGGACGGTAAAATGACAGAATTGTTAAAAGCAACGTGCTCCATGCTTTGCGGCATATAGTTACGTCCCTTTGAGTTCTGAGTTCAAATCGCGCCGAGGTTAGCTTGGCCTTTCATCCTTACATAAAATAAAGCACCAGTAATGCATTGGGTTGATTCAATCGACTTTCCGTTCCCTAAAATTGCTGGCCTTGTGCCTTAACCAGAAATCGTTATTGTTGTTGTTGTTAGGATGGTGAAATGACAGAATTGTGAAGAGCGTCGGGCACCATGCTTTGCGGCTTATTAATTACGTTCCTTTACGTTCTGAGTTCAAATCCTGACGGGGTTAACTTTGCCTTTCATCCTTACGGGGTCGATGAAATAAAGGACCAGTAGCGCACTGGGCTCTATTTAATCAACCATCCCCTCCACTTCAAATTGCTGACTTTGTGCTTAAATTAGAAACCATAATTATAATTGTTGCCATTTATAAGAGTGATCTAACATTAGTTTTTTAAAAAGGAAAGAAAGAAATCTAATATCTAAAAGATGTACAGTGATAATGTGATCGAGTATCAAAGATATGATTCTGAAAATCCACAGACATTTTCTGTTCAAATCAAATCTAGGCCAACTTTGCTATTTATCCTTTCAGAGTTGATAAACAGAAATAGCAGTCCAGGGTAATGGATTGGTGGCATTGTTAGAGAGTTGGACAAACAAAACGTCTTGTAATGTTTGTTCTGGTTGTTTGTGTCCTGAATTTCAAATTCTGTTGTTGTCTACACGTGTGGTAAATTTAATCCAGTATCCGATTTAATACCATAACCTAGTCCTTGGTACCTTTATCGGAGTCTACTCTGTTGCAAGCGAGGCCTCCAGTTTGAGGATATCTTCCTCCATCTCTCCAGGCGATCTTGAACGGCCTCAAAAAAGCTATGTACACTGTCCTCCCGTCTTTGATGAAGCATTAAAATAAATTAGGAATTATTAAAATATTTTCTAATTCAGCTACAAGGCCAATAGATTGAGGGTAAATAAAGTCAGTTATATCAGCCCCCTGGCGTTTCACTGATACTTCTTCATTTTATCAACATTGGAAGGATGGACAAAATTAACATCGGCGTGTTTTGAACTCAGAACGTAAAGAACCAGAATAAATACAGCATTTCTTCCGACAATTATAATATTCTGGAGTTATTGAGATCAAAGACAAATTTATATGAACGTTCAAATTGAACATGGTAATCTAGAGTTTAATGGGTTTAATAATTGTTTCTACTTTTGGCACAAGGCCAGAAATTACCCAGTACATTACTGGTACTTTATTTTATCAACCTCGTAAGGATGAAAAGCAAAGTTAACCTCGGCAGGATTTGAACTCAGACCATAAAGGTCCGTAACTCTATGCGTCAAAGCATGGCGTCCGACCCTCTACCGGTACTGCCACCGCCCTTAATTAAATGGGTTTAATAATTATATTCCAGATATAGAGAAGGTGGCCCAGTCTATAAGTTAGTGGACAGACGTCTGTTGAGTCGCAAGTTTAAATCTGTTTGTGGCAGATAGAAAATATCATAACCTTGGTTGGTCTCGCCAGAGAATCCACCGGGATCATTTAGAGACGGTGGCTTGCGAGAGGACCCTCAGGAAGGCATGTTTGTGGTCACTGCCATCATGACCCTTTCAAGAATAAAATGAAAGAAAGAAGAGACAAAACATTGTGTGTGTGTGTGTGTGTGTGTGTGTGTGTGTGTGTGTGTGTGTGTGTGTGTGTGTGTGTGTGTGTGTGTGTGTGTGTGTGTGTGTGTGTGTGTGTGTGTGTGTGTGTGCGTGCGTGCGTGTGTGTAAATCATAAAGCGAGTCTAAGGGAGGCAACATTCTAAGTGAATTAATAAGAGTGAACCATTAAGAGTGTATGTGATGAATAAGAGGAAAAACCATTGAGTCACAGAGATGGTTTCACTTGAAGATTTTCTCTTTGTTTAAAGTACCTTTAGGCAAGTTTTATTAACACACACACACACACACACACACACACACACACACACACACACACACACACACATGAATGGGAGATATGGTGATGAACGTATCCCAAAGTAAGGCAGTTTTTCAATATGTTTTATACTACAAAATCATCACAGTCTTTAGTTTTTTAATACCTGATATAGCTTAGATAATTGTTGTAACATTCACTACACGGTGAGTGTGTTTGCATGTATGTGTATGTGCGAGATAGATAGATGTATATATATATATATATATATATATAGAGAGAGAGAGAGAGAGAGAGAGAGAGAGAGAGAGAGAGAGAGAGAGTGTGTGTGAGAGGGGGAGTGAGAGAGAGAACGTGTGTGTGTGTGTGTGTGTGTGTGTGTAATAACTGCGTCAATGTGCATGAGTTCAGTTTCGGCAAAAAAAGAACTACTGGATCCGGAGTGCTCTCCCTTGCACCATGTAATTTTGTTTGCGTTTTTTATTTATTTATTTATTTATTGGCATTATTTTTCATGCAGCATTGATTCTGTGTTGAAAGGAAGAAAGAGAAAGTTGTTGGATCCAGAGTTAAACTCTCCGATAAACAAAGGCAGAGACCTGGCTTCAATTCATAACTCTGGCGGTCAATTTAATTAACTTAAATGTCTGAATATCGCATCTCATACCCCCCCCTCTCTCTCTCTCTCTCTCTCTCTCTCTCTCTCTCTCTCTCTCTCTCTCTCTCTCTCTCTCATATATACATAGCCTCTTAAGGGGCTATCTAAACCTATATAGGTGTAGCAGTGAAGATACAATATACAGCTGCAACTTCGATTATACTCACTATTATTATTATTATTATTATTATTATTATTATATATATATATATATATATATATATATATATATATATATATATATATATATATATATATATAATTGGAAATCAGTAAAATCAATCTCTGGCCGTTTGCAAGTAAATTCGGCCTACTTATATGAAATGATAAGTTAGCAAAGCACTCGATAAGATAGAGCCTTAGAGTAATAACATACGTTTAAATAGCTTGACAAATCGAACATTGTGGTAGGCGAATCTTATATATATATATATATATATATATATATATATATATATATATATATATATATATATATATATTTATATATATATCAGAATGGAAGCAGTAAAAACCAGTTAGACCATCACTCACCAGAGCACTTGACACTTGGGGCAGTAGAGTAAGTAATATGGAAAAAAAAATATATATATATATATATATATATATATATGTATGTATGTATGTATGTGTGTGTGTGTGTGTGTGTGTGTGTGTGTGTGTGTGTGTGTGTGCGTGTATCTATTCTCTATATTATTCATTTTATTATTGATACCTTAGGGCTGTGGATTGGCTTGGCAGAATCGGTAGAGTGTTGGACACCATGCTTCACGGCATAGGGTTATGCCCCTTTACGTTCTGAGTTCAAATCCCGTCGAGGTTAACTTTGCCTTTCATCCTTACTGGGTCGATCAAATAAAGTACCAGTAATGCACTGGGGTCGATTTAATCAACTTTCCCTCAAACTGTTGGCCTTGTGCCTAAATCAGAAACCATTATTGACACCCTTACTGTTAGTTGAACCTGAACATTTACTACTTACAAAGTCTTCCTTTCCTGTTAGTCTGCCTGTTATCCCACTACACCTCTTGTGTACCCAAGATTTAGATTGTGTATACTGTATAGAGTTTAATGCCTTCTCCTTTTCTACATATCAAGCAAGGCCACTTTCCTGATGAGATTAGTGCCCTATTTTCTTTCCTACTTATTAACATTTTGGTTTTTGCTAAATTTAGTCTGAGCCCTTTTGATTCTAAGTTCTGATTCCACAGCTGGAATTTATTCTCTAGTTCTTCCACAGATAATTGGCATACAGAAGTCCCCATGGGTAACCAGTCTTAAACTCCTTAGTTATGGCTGGGAGACTAGGATAAATATAAATGGGCTAAGAAGGGAACCCTGATGCATTACTACCTCTACCTTAAATTCTTTACTAAACTCTCTTCCTATTCACACTTTACTTACAGCTCCTCTGTACATGACTTGCATTGCTCTTACAAGCCACTCTTCTACACCTAGTTTCCTTAAAGAAACCTGATGAACGGTTGGGGTACTCTGTCAAAGACTTTCTCTGTAACAACAAAAGCTACATATAGAGGCTTACTCTTAGCTAAGATTTTCTCTTGTAGTTGTCTTATTAAAAAGAGGGCATCTGTGGTGATCCTCCCTAATATGAAACTGAATTGCATCTCATCTAATTTGACACTTTCCCTAATTAGTTGTGCTAGAACTCTTTCTGTCACTTTCTTAACTTGGTCTGTTAGTTTTATTCCCCTGTGTTGCTCCTTTCTAGAGCATCAACTTTGCCTTTGTAGCAATTAATGATTTTGTTGCTGCACCAGTCATTGAATATGGCCCTGCCCTGTATTATACGACTGATTATGTGGGTGACTAGCTCATCTCCTACTGCCCCAGCTGCTTTCAGCATTTCAATGACTATCTCAAACAGACATGTGGCTTTACCATTTTCATCTCCTTGATTGCTTCTTTGACCCTATATCTGTCAATTTTGATGGCTGGTCCCTCTGTTGGGTTAGCTGGGTGTAGTCTCCCTTTCTCCTATTCATTCTCCACATTTATTAAGCTCTCATAGTAGTATTTCCAGACCTCTTTGAGCATCAGTGATGTTAAGTGCATCAGCGTCATTTCAAACACACTTTTCCCCAACACTGTCACACTACCTTACAATACAGAGCACCACATGCTTCAAGTCATTAGCAAACCTCCTTATTTCAGCCTCTTTTTGTGCTATGTATACCTTTCACCTAGCTTCTCTTTTATCTACCAGGTACAGATCTTTGCTACCACCATTTTTCCAGTTCTTTCATGCCTGTCTCTTGACTTTACTGGCTCTCTCTACTATGCTGTTCCACCACCAGGTCACCCTCTGTCTGGCTGGTACTTTTCTCCAGCCACAAGTCTTTTCAGTAGTCTGTTGTAGTTTATCACATAGGAACATCCAATTGTCCTCTATGTAATATGTGTCTAACTCCTCTTCCTTCTCATATGCAAGTAAAGCATTCCTGAACCTACACTTAACGGAAAGGTCTTTAGCTTCCAAACTCTACTCCTCCAGATTCTCCTGTGTTTTCCCTTCTGTTTTAAGCTTATTTTGATGTCGCTAATATCTAACTTGTGTTGAGCAGTGCATTCTTCTCTGGAGAAGGTTTAATATTTTTAACCATCTGTCTATCTCGTTTTATAACAAGTACAATTTGACTCATGTGTTTGCCTGACTGGTAGGTGATCAGGTAGCATGCCAGTTTCCTGAAGTTAGAGTTGCAAGTGGTTAAATCATTTGCATCACCAAATTCCAGGTGCCTCATTTCCTCTTCATTTCTTGAGCAGCCATAGCCACTGTGTACACTGGTGTAGCCAGCTGTCCAGCCTGTCTATTAAAGTCACCTGCTAGGATGATAAGGTCTTTGTCATCACTAAGTGAGGTTGTCTGAAGAAGTTGTTCATAAAAGCAGTCCTTTTGTTCTTTACTTAGTCCTGCTAAGTCCTTTTGTTCTTTACTTAGTCCTGCTTCTGGTCCATAGCAAGAGATAATTCTCATTCTATTGCCAATGCCTATTCTATGCTTGATAATTCTGTCACTTACCCTTACTTCGATTACCTTATCTACCCACTTACCAGCTAGTAAGATGTCCAGTCCACCTACCCCTCATCATTACCTACACAGAACTTGTATGTTTGTTGCTTGCTTGAGAGAAGCCTTGCAGAGCTGCCACTCCATCTCACCTCCTTACCACTGCATACATTCTCTCAAGCTACTCCACAATTTTACCTGAACTACTTTTCAGTGTGTCAACATTGAATATAGCAGCTCTGAAATCAGTTACCTGTTAACAATGATTTGGTCCTTTTGTAGTTCTTTGTACCTGGAATGGAATAAGGGGATGCGATTCCTGGATGACAGTTGAAGGGTTCTCACACATGGCTAAGTTATCTACCCCACTAATATGCAGAGCACTAACATGACTAGTGTTAGTCCTCTATACACAATTAGTGAGAGATTTATGTGTTGTACTTTGTATAGTTTTGGCAAGGTTTTACTGGCTGGATGCCCTTCTTATCAACAACCACTTTACAGCATGGACTGGGTGCATTATTCATGCCATCAGCACAAGAGAAATTGTCTTACCTGACTAAATG
Source organism: Eledone cirrhosa (assembly GCA_964016885.1). Classification (NCBI taxonomy): domain Eukaryota; kingdom Metazoa; phylum Mollusca; class Cephalopoda; order Octopoda; family Eledonidae; genus Eledone; species Eledone cirrhosa. The sequence goes on from OZ024740.1 coordinate 112,299,562, forward strand.
GTCCTCTCTACCCTGTATCAGTTTTTATACAAAGTGGCTGCTCTCCTAGATCAGTAGCCTTCTCCATGGCTGACAGACCCACATCTACCTTGTAGTCTTCTTTTATTCAGAATTACTGCCCTCCTAGCTGGGCTGCCTTTTCTATGGCTTAAGGAGCCCATGTCCTCTCTGTGCAGTCCTATTTTATTCATAGCCAATACCGCCTAAGCGGGCAACCTTCTGCATGGCTTACAGAGCCCACATCTGCCCCATACTGATTTATTTTATTGTATTTTGAATCACTGGTATCCTAAACTAACTGGCTTCATCTCACTTATATATATATATGTGTGTGTGTGTGTGTGTGTGTGTAAAAGGTAAACAGAAATAACAACACAATCAGTACAGTATATGGAAGGGATATATATCTATATATATATCTATATATATATATATATATATATATATATATATATATATATATATATATATATATATATATATATGCTTGCTTTATGGATTTGTGTAATAAACACTTAACATACACAGAAAGAAGCTCTCATATACTATATATAGAGTCAATATAATATATATATATATACATATATATGTGTGTATGCGTGTCTGTGTAAACTGGATACACGTGTGTGTGTGTGTCTTTATATGGGTGTGTACAATGTTTGCACAGATGTGAATATGTGTATGGGTGTGTATATATTATATATATATATATATGTGTGTGTGTGTGTGTGTGTGTGTGTGTGTGTGTGTGTGTGTGTGTGTGTGTGTGTGTGTGTGTTCTGCAGTTTGTTTTAGCTTTGACATCTAAGGCCAAGCTGGAGTTATATAAACATACCCTTTTATATACATATGTCTATGAATGCATATATGTTTAGTATGAATATATATATATATATAAAGATATCCATATGCAAGTATGTATGTATGTATGTATGTATGTATGTATGTATGTATGTATGTATGTATGTATGTATGTATGTATGTATGTATGTATATACAAACACACATTGACATATAACACATCAATATATAGAATCTACATCATATGTAGGAAAGAAAATATTGTTGCAATTGTATAATATAAAACGTGTATATTGTATATTTATATGTATGTTGATTTATTGTTGAGTGTGTGTATTTTATATATATATGTATATATATATATATATATATATATATATATATATATATATATATATATATAAATATCCCAATATGTATATGTTGATTTATCTAGCTGCATATATATATATATATATATATATATCATGCCAATGCATGCTCATTATATTTAACCATATGCTGGTATTGACTCTGAGTGTATGTGTATATACATACAAATAGATGCATATATATATATATATATATATATATATATATATATATATATATATATATATATATATATGCACATACATATATGCATATATAGATATAATGTGTGTGTGTGTTTTATGTGCTTATGTTAAGTCTGTAGTCCATATGTCCATATATGGTATACACCCATATGTCTATTGCTGTTTATATAAAGGATGCATGTATGTGTGTGTGGTGAGGGGAGATTTATATTTAAAAAAAAAAGAGTGGAGAAAATGAAGGAAGAGAAGAACAGACAGTCTAAAAGGTCTAAGCAAGGATGTATTTCTATTATAACCTTAAATAATTCATTATCTGAGTGTCAACTAACATTGATATTTTCAATATATCCAATTTATGACTAATATGTTTGATGGCATGTTTGATGGATTTATGTCTTGTGGTATACCTGTTAATCATCACCGTTTTATGTCCATTCTTCCACGCTAGCATGGGTTAGACGGGTTGTCCTGTTGTGGGCAGTGTCCAGTCATCTGACCTTGTCTTGCTCATTCGGGAATTGATTCTGGCTTGATTTCTACAGCTGGATGCCCTTCCTAACACAAACCTCATTTACAGTGAGTGCTGGGTGCTTTTTTTCCGTGGCCCCTACACGTCCACTTTACAGTGTGGGCTGGGTGCTTTTTTGCCGTGGCACCTCCAAGACCACTTTGCAGTGGGAGGGGATGGAGGCATATTGTCTATATGCTTCAGCTTCAGCTTGTACCCGTGGGAAGTCGGGTCTTCTGTATTAAAACGTGACGCCAGAGGTCACAGTCCTGTGTTATCGCCTTTGAGAGGTGTAATTGGGTAAGGTCGGCTTTTATCACCTCCTCCCAGGTCTTCTTGGGTCTCCCCACTCCACGGCTTCCATCGACTTTTAGTGCTCTGCACCTTTTTATGCAGCTGTCATTCTTTATATGCACCACATCTCCATACCAACGCAACCTCCTCTCCTGCACACAGCATTTGTTAATATGCTTTATATTTCATGGTATGTCTGATGGTAAGTTTGAGAGTATGTCTGATTATATATGTCTGAGAATAATTCAGTAACTTTCACTGAAAAGTTTGATGGCATCTTTGATGATACGTCTGATGATATATCCAATGTATGACTATGTTTGATGGTATCTCTGAAGGTATTTAATTGATTTATATATGATGGCATTCTTGATGCTATATATAATTGGAACGTTTGATAGTATGTGTGATGACATGCCTAATGATCTGTCTGACTGATGATATGTTTGAAGATATAGCTACTGGTATATGTATGACTGGTGATATGTTTGTTTGATGCTATGTCTGTCAGTGGTATGATGTCTGATGGTATGTTTAGAGCATTGATGTGAACACACAAGTATACATATATAACACACAAGTATACATATATAAATATTGTCATGAAAAAAAGTACCAGTCTAATACTGGAGAGGATTGGGCTCTGCCAGGTTTGAAAATGTCAATGGGTGCTTTTGCCCATATGATTCCCTCAGGATTTAAGGAACTAATGCCATGACTTACACACGCACACACACACATATATATATATATATATATCATCATTTCATTTCATTTCATTTTACGTCCGCTTTTTCCCTGCTTGCAAGGGTGGGACGGGAACTGATTCTGGCTTGATTTCTACAGCTGGATGCCCTTCCTAACACCAACCTCATTTACAGTGAGTGATGGGTGCTTTTTTGCCGTGGCACCTCCACGACCACTTTGTAGTGGAATGATAGGGACCCCAGTCCTATCATCTCATTTCTACAGCTGAGTAAACTGGAGCAATGTGAAATAAAGTGTCTTGCTCAAGGAAACAACACATTACCCGGTCTGAGAATTGAACTCACAACCTTTCGATTGCAAGGCCAATGCTCTAACCACTAAGCCATGTGCCTCATATATATATATATATATATATATATATATATATATATATATATATATATATATATATATATATATATATATATATATATATATATTTATATATATATATATATATATATATATATATATATATATATATATATATATATATATATATATATATATATATATATTGGGTCAAGTATGAAATTTGTAGAAGTTTGTCTTTTTTCTACAAATTTCTACAAATTTCATACTTGACGACCCAATACACACACGCACGCACACACACACACACACACACACACACACACACACACACACACACACACACACACACATATATATATATATATATATATATATATATGTATATATATTGGTGAGTGCATTTTGCTCTACAACAGTTCAGTAAACTGTATCCCAGAATCTAGAAGACTATAACTATCTTGCTTTACAATTCCCCATCTACACCAGCACTACCATAACCAACACCATCACCATAATGATCACCCTCACCACCACCATCACCACCATCATAATCGTCATCCCCACCACCACCACCATCAAAATCATCACCACTACCACCACCACCACCATCATAACCATCACCCCCACCCCTTACCACCACCACCACCACCACCATAATCATCACCCTCACCACCACCATCACCACCACCACCATTACTCAAGAACATCTCTTCAAAATGGTTCTTCCTGCTCCTTTGTTTGGCAAGGTTTTGACACTTCCAATCATTTCACAGAAACCATACTACTACTACTACTACTACTACTACTACTACTACTACTACTACTACTACTACTACTACCACCACCACTACTAATACTATTAATTACTTCAACTGCAACTACTACTACTACTGCCAAACCACCACAACTACTACCACTACCATTATTACTACTAGTAATACTACAAGAACCTCTGCTATTATTGTTGTTGTTTAAATTAGCTAATTGATCTATACTAACCAATGTAGTTATTCTTCATTAGTGTCATTTAATAAATGCTTTCTTTTCTTTTTGTATTTGTATTTTTGTTATAGCTTTTGTTGCCGTAGTTACTGCTATTGTAGTTGTTGCTGCTGTTGTATTGTTGTTGTTTTTGTAATTGTTGTTGCTTTTCTATCTGTAGTTGTTGTTGTTTCTGTTGTTGTATTTGCTGATTTTGTTGTTGCTGTTAATGTCATCGGGTGTGTACTCATATATTATTGCACCCCCACCCCCCTCTCATCCACATCCCCATCTTACATCATCTCTTTCATTGTTATTATCATAGCCACCATTATTTTTAGCAAGACATGCATGAATGGTTGTGTGGCTAAGAAGACATTTGCTTTACAGCCCCATGGAGTTAGGATTCTATCCTTGAGTGAGGCACCGTGGACAGGTGTTTGCCAATATAGACTAGAGTCACACAATATCTGAGTGAAATTGTAAGGAAGCCTGTCACAAGCATATATGAAGGGCATCTAGCCGTAGAAAACCTGCCAGATAGTCCTATATGAGCGAGACACGGTCACCCAACCAACCCTGCCTCAAGTGGGTCAACTCCCGTCTAACCCATGCTGGCGTGGAAGATGGACGTTAAACGAAGATGATGATGATGATGATGATATGAAATATATACTTTGTATCTACCAAAATACAGCCACCGTGCTTGTTATTAACTAAAATGTGTGCACTCTGAACTACTGGTTGCAATTACATTACTGCAGCTTGGCAGATTTATTGAGTGAGCTTGATGTTGGTCAAGGACCGTTGAGTTAATATCAACAATCTTCATTAATAATCTCTCTCTCCATATATATATATATATGAGGGCGTGTGTGCATGTGTTTTGATGTGTATATATATATATATATATATATACATGGCTTAGTGGTTAGAGCATTGGCCTTGCAATCGAAAGGTTGTGAGTTCAATTCTCAGACCAGGTGATGTGTTGTTTCCTTGAGCAAGACACTTTATTTCACATTGCTCCAGTTTACTCAGCTGTAGAAATGAGATGATAGGGACTGGGGTCCCTATCATTCCACTGTAAAGTGGTCGTGGAGGTGCCATGGCAAAAAAGCACTCAGCACTCACTGCAAATGAGGTTGGTGTTAGGAAGGGCATCCAGCTGTAGAAATCAAGCCAGAATCAGTTCCCGTCCCACCCTTGCAAGCAGGGAAAAGTGGACGTAAAATGATGATGATGATGATGATGATGATGATATAATCATTATCATTTAACGTCTATTTTTCCACGCTTCCATGGGTTAAACAGGTTGTCATGTTATGAAACAAGCCAAGTCAAGTGACCAGGTCTTGTTCATATGGATTTGTATTTTGGCTTGCTTTCTACAGGTGAATGCCTCTCCTAATACCAACCACTTGGTGTTTTTTCATCGTATCACCAGCATGATCATCTTACAGGGTGGACTGGGTGCATTTTGTCGTGTCACCAACATGACTGCCTTACAAAGTTGACTGGGTGATTTGTTTTTTTTCATCATGTTACTAACAGTGGACTGGGTGGTTTGTTTTACTTGTGTCACCAACAATACATATATATGCTGTATTTATTGATATTGAATATATAAGCATGGAAAAAGTAGAAATTAAACAATGATACAAGTATATATATATGTGTGTGTGTGTGTAGTAAAATACCAATATATTTTGTTAAAACCCAGGCGCAATGCACAGTAGAAAAATAGGAAGGGCAAATGGTGACAAATGTAACAAAACAAAGTAATTGTTTTACTCAGTGTATTCTAACATGAAAATACATCTACAGAACTTGAAATGTTTTATGTGTTTGAAATCATCAATGAAACAGTTGTACACTTGTAGGAATCATTTATATGTGTATGTATATTCAAACGAATGGAACATTTCTATTTAATAGTGCTTTTCTTCTGTTCCTCTTCAAAAAACCTTTCTTAATTTCATATAAATATATATATATATGTAAAAACCCACCTACAAACCCTCACCTCGATGCTTTCGAACAAGATTTAATGGAAATGACCATGAACATTAAGTTCAACAAACATAGAAATAATGAGCTGCAGAACAACATGAAAGCACTACTCCGAAGATTGCAAAATACCAATGGAATTGTTGTGAAAGCTGACAAGACTTCTAACGTGTATACCATGGATATCGATACGTACAATAACTTCATACGCAACGAACTACACAAAAAATATAGAAAAACAAATGAAACTACGCTAGCAAATATTAACAACGAGGCATATAAAGTGGTGAAGAATCTCAAAATAGACGATAGAACCGAGCCGATTATACCCGCTACCCCCACCTTCAACCTGAAGGACCATAAGGTAAATTTTGACTCTAACCCTAAGATCAGACTTATATGCCCTTCTAAATCAGACATAGGGAAAATTAGCAAACATATACTTGACAGAGTAATAACTCAAGTGAAAAAGAAAATTGATATTAAATTATGGGGCAACACTAGCGAAGCAATTCGCTGGTTTAATAATGTTAAGTATAAGAATAAATCTAACTTTATACAATTTGACATAGACGAATACTACTCTTCCATCTCACCAAGCACTTTACGTAAGGCCCTATCGTTTGCTAAGGCCAATTCCGACCTAACGGAAGACGAAATTAATATTATTCTCGAGGCTAGAAAAACCATTATTAAGTTCGATAACTGCTACTGGGAACGTAAGGACAGACCCACAAATTTCGATATTACCATGGGTTCCAACGACTCGGCGGAGGTCACGGATCTCGTGGGAATTTACATAGCCCACATATTACATAGTAAATTTAGTAATCTACAGGGGGGGGGGGATATACAGAGATGACGGGCTCTTATTAGTTAATAACTTGAATAATCAAAATCTTGAAAGGCTACGGAAAAATATTAGAAAATCTTTTAGTGAACTGGGTCTAAAAATAACATACGAATACAATCTTAAAGTAGTAAACTTTCTGGACGTAACTCTTAATTTAAATACCGGACAGATACGACCCTTCCACAAGGTAAATGAGAACCTTACGTATATTAACTTTAACTCTAACCACCCACTCTCCATGATCAAATCAGTTCCCCGGAGTATTTCTCTTAGAATCTCTCGCCTATCGTCTAACTCTGATATTTTTAGTGAACACGCTGAATACTACAATAATGCATTAAGGAATGCTGACCACCGGGATACAATAGAATACATCGATAGGAATTTCCATAACACACATAGCTCTACACGAAATCAAGGAATACGTAACCGGGGGACTAAAACACAAGCACACACACACAGTACTACCAGACATACTAATAATAGAAGATCACCACCAAATAAATCACGTTGTAGAAAGTATATCTGGTACAATCCTATTTTTAATGCCTCGATTAGTACAAAACTATCTCTTTCATTCTTTAAATTAATCAACAAACATTTCCCTAGTTCCCATAAATACAGCAAAATTCTGAACTCTAAAACTATTAGACTATCATACTCCACGGCACCAAACCTTGAAGCATACATAAAAAAACTTAACTTAAGGCAATTAAACAACTCTACAAAACAAAACATTTTAGTAACAGATGGGCAGAACGCAATATCTGCCTCCCAACAACTAAATGGGAGACGTGTATTACTCAACCCACCTGTACCGCTATCACAACCTATCCATGGTATACCCGCTACCCACAACAAAGAATGTAACTGCCATCTACCTGAAAGATGTCCATTGAAGAATGAATGCCTAAAGTCCAACATTGTTTACCAATGCACGGTTGAATCGAACGACCAGAAATGGTATTATATCGGATCTACCACCACATCGTTTAAATCTCGCTGGTACCGTCATCGATTCTCAATCAAGCATCCGAATCACCGTTTTGTGACCACACTCGCCAACAAGACCTGGCAACTCCGTGAACACAACCAACAGTTCACCTTAAAATGGGATATACTTTCCAGCGCAAGTGCATATCGGAGTGGATTGAAGTACTGCAGGTTATGTAACCTTGAGCTATTTTACATATTAAAATCCCAAAACAAACTACTTAACGATAGAATAGAACGATCATTATACTGCAACCACAAACTAAAAGTTAAATTCTCTCACTATAAAATAACTTAACATTCGAACCCATAACTATAACACCACTTTCTAGCTAACAACCTTCTCTTACCCCCACACTACAAGACAATACACTGCTTATCACTATACATGGTAACTCAGTGCAATTCCTAGATTACTACTACAAACCCAAAGTTCACTCACCACACATACTTTGTCTGTCTCCTCTCTACCTATCTCTCTCTACATCCATTACACTCTCTCTCTCTCACCTTTGACCTACCTCCCTCTCAACATCTATGAACCTGCCCTCTGAGGCAATAAATAATTCCGACCTTAACTATCAACGCATCTCTCCAAAAGTAACCAGTATAATAAAACCCCTACCATAACATTTTGATTAAGATATCTACAAGCCACTCTCTCCTACTTCTCCAACCCCTGCATATCTTTCTTTCTCTCTCCCTCTTCCCTACTTTTCTCTCTTCCTGTTCTACTCTATCTTCCCCAACAACCCACTTAAGGGTATTTACATTGTACATTTACCATTCTGCTCTGAGGAAACAGTGGTCACAGCATTGGATATTCGAGTTCTGCAAGTACTTGTGAATTTGCACGTAGCGTAACTAGGCTGCAGTACCACCGTGGAAACACTTGTAAGCACACGGAATAAATTACCTTTTTATGATGTCTACCTGTTATTATTCATTCTTTATATATATATATATATATATATATATATATATATATATATATATATATATATATATATATATATACATGTTAGTACAGCATTGACGAAGCTTTAGAATACGGTCAAGCTAGCGTATATGCATAATCGGTCTGTAGCTTGAGCACTCAGATGAGGAAAGACCCCAGAGTAATAACATTACGTTCAGACAGCTTAGCAAATCAGATATAGCGGTCGGCAGTCCAGCCGCATCACTAGAGCAACGAAAATACAGGACCCAGGAAAAGATTTTATACTGACCCGGCCATAGCGGGAGGCTGAGTGCAAAATATATAACTTACATATATAGCATCCAACATCAGCGCTAAGTTTCTGCAAATCCAAGATCGACAAATTCCTATTGCAGGAGTCTGCAATATAATGGTTTTTGACGACAGAACATAGGATTTACTTCTTCAGCAAGTCTTTCATTCTTAGCCTGAGCGGGTATGTTGTAGCATTAAATGTCGCCACAGACACGTGGTTTACTCCAAGGGAGGTAACCCCCGCTTAGGCGGTGAATTCTAATTTGAGATAAAGGAATGAATCCCTTTAGACAAACCGAATAAAGCACTCAACAAGAAGTTATCAAACAAACTTAAACAATTAATCAATCAATAGAATCATCTAATTAAATTAATCAGTTAATCGTTAATTCTAGGAGTAAATATAAATTTTAGTACAGCATTGACGAAGCTTTAGAATACGGCCAAGCTAGCGTATATGCATAATCGGTCTGTAGCTTGAGCACTCAGATGAGGAAAGACCCCAATACATATATATATTTATTTATATATTTATATGAAATTAAGAAAGGTTTTCTGAAGAGGAACAGAAGAAAAGCACTATTAAATAGAAATGTTCCATTCGTTTGAATATACATACAATTGCTTAAACTTTAATCTGTTATTTTAATAAATATATATATATATATATATATATCATCATCATCATCATCATCATCATCATCATCATCGTTTAACGTCCCTGTTCCACGCTTGCATGGGTTTGGACGGGGGTTTTCCCACTTGAGGCAAGAGTGGTTGTCTTGCTCGCATAGGACTGTCTGGCAGGTTTTCTACAGCTGGATGCCCTTCCTAACACCAACCACATTTACACATATATACACATATATATATGAATAAATATATATATGTATATATATATATATATAATCATCATTGTGTATATATATACATATGTGTGTGTATTAATGTTTGTTTATGTGAAATGTAGGATTTTTGGCAAATGATTCCAAGGAAGGTTGTTAAAGGGAAGAGAAGGTGGGGTGTAGGAGGGACATTTTTATTGCCAAAATCTGTCAGCATTTTCATTTAATTCAACTATTGCTAATTATTCAAAACTACAGGACTACTCCCCACCACCAACACCATCATCACTATCACTACCAACACCGCTAATATCATCACCACCACCCCAACAACAACAACAATGCTAGCACCACTGCCACCACCAACTCTCCTACACACAATTACACCTACTGTTGATTATCAATTAAATTTGATTCCAATTACCCTCATCTAAACCCAATCACATTCTATAACTGCCAAACCAGACCTGATGCCTTCATCTGGTTTGATCTGGTCTGCCACCAGCTGAGAATATTTTTCAACTTGAGTGAATAATAAGCAGTTTATTGAGTATTGCAGTGCTAAGATGTTACAGGTATGACAGTGAAGATGGGGTGTATTTAGAGAGTGTGGGTGGAGTGGAGTGGGATTGGAGATAACGTGGAATTGTATGTTGAGTGGAGTTGGAGTGCAGGTAGAATAAGGGTAAATTGGTGTCAAATTGGATGTGGTTTGGGTGGAGTGGAGGTGAAACATAGGAGGATGGGATGGCCCTTGCCATTCTGAGTTCAAATCCCACCGAGGTTAACTTTGCCTTTCATCCTTACGGGGTCGATAAAATAAAGTACCAGTAATGTACTGGATAATTGCTGGCCTTGTGCCAATAGTAGAAACAATTATTTTCATTTTGTGAGAGTCTGACGCCCTGCTTTGCAGCAAAGAGTTACGGGGCTTTATGGTCTGATTTCAAATTCCACCGAGGTTAACTTTGCCTTACATCCTTACATCCTTACGGGATCGATACAATAAAGTACCAGTAATGCACTGGGATAATTGCTGGCTTTGTGCCAAAAGTAGAAACAATTATTTTTATTTTGCAATTCCATTTTGCATGACTATATATCTATTGAATAGACTGTCCAATGTGTTTTAATTGTTTTTCAATATAATCAAGATTTTTTAGGGGAGTTACTAAAATATCTATAACATTATATATTAGTGTATATAAAGGTTAGCTGAAAAGTTCATCGACTGATCATGATACTCTCATGGAATGACCAAATGAGGTTTGTTTTTTAATATAGTCCCTCGAAAGAAACAATGCAGTCATTAATAAGAGTCGAAACTAAGGCATGCAAGATTTCACAGTACTAGCATCACTCCTTTATAGTCAGCCTATAAACTTTTCAGCCTACCCTTGTATTAAGCATAGGCAACGTTTTTCAAGCAGTGGGCTGCACAGGATGTGGCTCATCATAAGGTAGGCCCCACTACTAAAATCTTTCAGACAAATTTGAAATTAGGAGAGCCATTCAGAAAGCTAAATGGGCTGCATATGGTTTTCAGACCGCAGTTTGCCTGTGACCGGTGTATATTATGGCGATGTCTGTCTGTAGGTATACACTTCAAGTGTGAATATATGTGTATGCATGTGTGAAGGCTCTTTGCTTAGTGGTTAGGCTTGTTGTGTCCTTGAACAAAACACTTTATTCCACATTGCTCCAGTCCACTCAGCTGTAAAAAATAAGTTGTAACCTGTTATTTAAAGGGCTGGCCACGTCCCACTGTGTCATACTGAATTTCCTGGAGAATTATATTAAAGGTACATGTGTCTGTGGAATGCTCAGCCACTTGCACATTAATTTCATGAGCAGGCTGTTCCATTGTTTGAACAAGTGGTACCAGACCTGCCAACCTCTGAAAACCCGATCGGGGAGTACCATGAAAAAAAAGTGTCCCAAAATGGGGAGAACTGGGGTGATTTTACATAATGAAAGCTATACCCATTTTCACAGGAGATGACATTTCTTACCCACCCCAAAGTGAGTGGGAGATCTGCCCGTCGGACGGGGGGAGTTGACAGTTCGTAACTGACAGAGGTCCAACAATATATGTTGACATCATCATCATCGTTTTTACGCCAGTTTTTCCACTCTTGCATGGGCTGGAATACATGTGTATGTGAATATATGTACAAATGCGAAGTCTCAACACATAATAATTCTTACAATTAAATAAGTGCAACTGCAAATAATTTTAAAACCTGTTGTTCATTTTGGATTTATATTCTTTTAAGAAGGAAATATTTAAAAATTCTACTTCCTTAGCTAAATTTATCTGATGTCTAAAACGTGATAACATACGAGACTCTCTTAAGTGGGATATTAATTCTGCAAAACTTTATGGGTCTAATAGAACAAAATGCAATCTTTGTCTGACGGAAGCGTTTGAAATTATTACTTTTTAAATTATCCTTCTCATTTTAAAAAAGGAGATAATACCTTCTTGTCTACATAGAAATTTTCACTCCTTTTATAAAATCCTTGAACCTGCTTAACTATACCTTTGACATCCTTGATTAAGTATTTTATTAACAACTTGAAAATTAGTTTCATAACTTTTATACCCTCCCTCTAAGTTAAGCTATCTTGTAAAATTAATATCTATTACCCTTCTCCTTAGTCTTCTGTGTTTAATTCACATATATATACATGCATACATATATACACAAACACACACATATACAAGCATGAATAAAAGCTCTATAAATTTTCCTTTTACTCTATTTATCATATAATTGTTGACCCTATATTACGTTATAATCACAGTTTTATTCTTAAGGTAGTCTACATCGTTAGTTATTTGAAGTTTTTTAGCCATTAAACCTTAATTTTGATTATATATATATTTATTACTGTTATATGCTTTCATATATTTTTAATGTCTTTTTATTACACACACACACACCACACATGCACATACACCCCCCCCCCCCACACACACACACATATGTATATACTAGCTGAGGTACCCAGCTTCGCCAAGGTTAACAAATGATAAGAGAAGACCAGCAGAAGAGAAAATGTCTGTATTGAATGCATTGTCTTGTTTACAGTATGTGTGAATATTTGTGTGTGTTTGTGTATATATATATGTGTGCGTGTGTGTGTGTATATATATGTGTGCCTGTGTGAGTGTTCGTGTGCGTGTGTGTGTGTAATCCACCGTTGCAATCGGAGACATAGGCCGCGAAACACGATCATCACTGACAACGAACTCGCACAGAGAATCCCTTATGGTTGATTCCCAGCCTGCTAGAAATAGTAGTCAGGTTGGTTAGCATACGTGGTATGTCTTTCTTCTTCTTTGATGTTATAAAATTAGTATCAATAAACTTTCCTGGATATACTCTTATCCCAATCCTGTACATACTTTCCGATTGTCACTTTTGGTTTTTTTCGTGTGATACGCGAAGGAACCAACCAACAAACATCTATTTTTTATATTATATATAAGTTACTATATCTCTTTTATTTGTTCATTCAAAATATTTTTCACCTAATTCTGTCGTACAATCAGCAATCGTTATCTAATGTTTAAAACATATGAATAGCTGCGATATATGCACCATATCAATCAAAAACGATATGAGAATTGAATACCATGCTAAAGCGCCAGTAAGCTTGCTAAGAATCTGCAGATAGAAATGTTAATAAATACAACATTTTGCTTAGGTAAACTTTAAGATGTTCTTTCATTGTAGGTTTCTTTTCTCCTTCTCTCCTTCCTCTCCTCTTCCTTCTTTATCTCTCTCTCTCTCTCTATATATATATATATATATATATATATATATATATATATATATAACGAAGGAAATGTGGTAAGGAACCAGGTGGACCATAACGCACCAAAGTACTCAATACTTGAGGTAGTAGAGTGGGTAATAGGAACCAGTATATATATACGGCTAGGTTTACCATATATATATACGGCTAGGTTTACCGGGATTTTATCTTTTCAGGAATCCCCCCTCCACTCCAGTGCAAAGATACCGCACGCCCTCTCAAGTCAGCGATGGTGTGTGTGTGTGTGTGAGGGGGGGGGGGGGGGAACGTGCTCTGATGTTGGGTTTGAATAGTTTTTAGGATTCCCCAGTTCAGCAGCCAGTACGTTAAAGAAAATTGATAGTTACAACAATAATGTTTGAACAGAGAACAAATTTTTTAACAAACTTTACAATAATTTGTACAACCATAATGGAAATTCCACGTAACAGAAGATACATAAATTACATTGTTAGAGCCTCAGAGTATACAATATGTTTTGTTTGGCCCTCGGGAGTAAAGATGAAGAGATTGTTTGGCGAGCTCACACTAGAGCATCCTACATACAATTGACCATAGTTTTCCCAGATGAAGGCCAGCCACTTTTAGGGTTTGACCCTGAGCTTTGTTGATGGTAATCGCGAAGCTTAGTCTCTCTGTTGCTCTAGTAACATTTTTTCTTCTGGAAAATCTGATCTTGCGGCCAAGCTAGGACTTTTGGGGCAGTAACAATGGTAATAAGCCGTCTGTGCTTTCCTGAAATAAATACGTATGTTTATGTTTTGTTTTTGTGTATGAAAAAATATCTGTATACGAATATATAATTATATATATATATATATTAAAATAACAGATTAAAGTTTAAGCAAAAAATCGCTGCTTTCACCCTTAACGGGATCTTCTGAAACTAAAAAAATCAATCTGTGAACGCAGAAGTAAATATTTCGAAAAACGTTGCAACCGAAAGAAAACAGGAGGAGGATACTTTGGTTCGTGAAGACGTTAGGAATGTCGTATAACCGGAAGTGTTGACATTTGAAAATGTTAAAGAAGTGAATATTCGAATAATATCTTTAATCTTTTAACAAAATTCAGTAGACGAAAATACCCTCACTTTTTTACTTGGAAAAAGTTACATCTATGGGGCAAATTTGGTGCTGTTTGGTCCAGCCATTTGGCGGAAAGTTTGTTACCTACATACGGCTGTCAGCTCTTTATAGTATATATATATATAGTAATAATAATAAATTTGAAGACTAAAATCTTTGCTTAAAATCTTTGCTTAAACTTTAATCTGTTATGTTAATAAATATATATATATATATATATATATATATATATATATATATATTAATAAATATTTGCTCTACGGTTCTTATATATTTGATATATATTTATCCTTATCGAGCCCTCTTTGGATTTTAGTCTTCAAATTTATTATTATTACTATATATATATATATATTAATAAATAAAAATCTGCTTTTAAATTTCATAAACATAATCATAATATACACCTTTGAAAATATATCTGAAAAATTTCATCGACATATTTATAATGAAAAACACTGTCAATTATTTTCAAAGAAGGCTCGGGTATAGATATAAATGCGCAAATAACATTATAGATTGCTCGTAATTCGTTCAGAAGAACATTACAAATATAATGTCGTTGAAAACACAAATATAAACATATAAAACAAGAAAAAAAGTACCACGGCTGATGGCGAAGCTAAGGCGCTGAAACAACCAGGCGAGCCGCCAGCGATGACAAGAACTTCGCTGTCAGCGGCTCAACTCCACCAAACGTCTCGAACGCCACAGGCTGGAGAAAATAATTACTGGATAAATCCAGGTATCCTATTATTTTATAACTTCGTTTACTGAGTGTAATATACTTTGATTCTTAATATTATGCCTTAAGGCTTCATAATACGTCTAAAGGCTTCCATAAATTTAAACGTTTTCCCTGCCATATTTAAATGGTCTTGTTTACGTTCTTCGTTGTTGTTTTTTCCTCTCACTGGGATTTTAAAACGCATAAGGTATTTATTTGTATTTGATTGATTCTGAGGAATTATTCTTACAGGAATCAATATCTATTCTTGTTACTCTAACGAAACGTTCGTAAATTCATTAAATGCTTTAATAATAATGGTTCTTTAATCTTTCGTTTATATATATATATATATATATAAACAAGGTTTAGCAAATAATGAAAAAGTTTCAAAATAAATTTTTAAAAATTGACTTTACCTACTATAGTTACCTTTACCGATCGGTTTCGAATCCCAAAAATAAACGGAGGCCATACGGCCTTCGTTGCAAAGAAAGATTCTCGTCAGAAGGTTCTTTTCATTCGAAGAATATAAAATTCTTGAATTTAAATTACGAACTAGCGCTATCCAAAACTGTTCCCGAGATGAGAGTGAATGAAGTGGAATCAATTTTTTCAAGGGCCGAAGTAAAGATAGAGGCAGAGGGAGGTAGGTCAACCGGCCGCAACTATCACTAGCAGCAGTCGGAACGACCAAATTTGCTTCTCAACAATAGAGGAGAATAGTAATAATAGGATATGTGTTCCTTCACGCACAAGGCGCTAAGGGACGCATATATATATATATATATATATATATATATATATATATATATATATATATATATATATATATACATGCTCAATGAAAATATAACTCTGCTGTGATTAGGTATTTACCCATTGGATTAAACCCTGAGCTGTCTCTAAAATCCTATTGAGCTTTAAAATTTTCTTAACCTTTATATGGTTGTATTATCAATTCACTTAAACTTATATATATATATATATATATATATATATATATATATATATATATATATATATATAGGTTACGAGGAAAGTAATGGCAATGGTGATGTGAGAGCTTTAAATTCCTTTGTTTCATAAAACACCGTATGACCTTCCTAAGAGAGAACCCAAGGTCTGACATGATTGATATTATACGGCATGAAGAATTCCTACTGATAATCTAAGGATGCAGAACTGTCAAAGACACAGAAAGAATTAAAAACCTATAAATTCTTGCTCTTGTTTAGTTTTCAGTAGCATTCCCCCATTCTCCTCCACCCCGCCACCCCCTTGCTTCTGCCAATTCTAGAGCATGTCTTTGAGAGGGAAAAATGCCATTCATG
>OZ024740.1:112321673-112329173 GCA_964016885.1 Eledone cirrhosa
ACAAAAATTACCCAGCCCACACTGTAAAGTAGCCGTATTGGTGTCATGACAAAAATCACCCAGCCCACACTGTAAAGTAGCCGTGTTGGTGTCATGACAAAAAGCACCCAGCCCACACTGTAAAGTAGCCGTGGTGGTGTCATGACAAAAAGCACCCAGCCAACACTGTAAAGTAGTCGTGTAGGTGTCACGACAAAAAGTACCCAGCCCACACTGTAAAGTAGCCGTGGTGGTGTCATGACAAAAAACACCCAGCCCACACTGTAAAGTAGCCGTGTAGGTGTCACGACAAAAAGTACCCAGCGCACACTGTAAAGTAGTCGTGTTGGTGTCATGACAAAAATCACCCAGCCCACACTGTAAAGTAGCCGTGTTGGTGTCATGACAAAAAGCACCCAGCCCACACTGTAAAGTAGCCGTGGTGGTGTCATGACAAAAATCACCCAGCCCACACTGTAAAGTAGCCGTGTTGGTGTCACGACAAAAAGCACCCAGCGCACACTGTAAAGTAGTCGTGTTGGTATTACGACAAAAAGCACCCAGCGCACACTGTAAAGTAGCCGTGTAGGTGTCACGACAAAAAGCACCCAGCGCACACTGTAAAGTAGCCGTGTAGGTGTCACGACAAAAAGCACCCAGCGCACACTGTAAAGTAGCCGTGGTGGTGTCATGACAAAAATCACCTAGCCCACACTGTAAAGTAGCCGTGTTGGTGTCATGACAAAAATCACCCAGCCCACACTGTAAAGTAGCCGTGTTGGTGTCATGACAAAAAGCACCCAGCCCACACTGTAAAGTAGCCGTGTTGGTATCATGACAAAAAGTACCCAGCCCACACTGTAAAGTAGCCGTGTTGGTGTCATGACAAAAATCACCCACCCCACACTATAAATTAGCCGTGTTGGTGTCATGACAAAAAGTACCCAGCCCACACTGTAAAGTAGCCGTGTTGGTGTCATGACAAAAATTACCCAGCCCACACTGTAAAGTAGCCGTATTGGTGTCATGACAAAAATCACCCAGCCCACACTGTAAAGTAGCCGTGTTGGTGTCATGACAAAAAGCACCCAGCCCACACTGTAAAGTAGCCGTGGTGGTGTCATGACAAAAAGCACCCAGCCAACACTGTAAAGTAGTCGTGTAGGTGTCACGACAAAAAGTACCCAGCCCACACTGTAAAGTAGCCGTGGTGGTGTCATGACAAAAATCACCCAGCCCACATTGTAAAGTGGCCGTGTTGGTGTCACGACAAAAAGTACCCAGCGCACACTGTAAAGTAGTCGTGTTGGTGTCATGACAAAAATCACCCAGCCCACACTGTAAAGTAGCCGTGTTGGTGTCATGACAAAAAGTACCCAGCCCACACTGTAAAGTAGCCGTGTTGGTGTCACGACAAAAAGTACCCAGCCCACACTGTAAAGTAGCCGTGTTGGTGTCACGACAAAAATCACCCAGCCCACACTGTAAAGTAGTCGTGTTGGTGTCATGACAAAAATCACCCAGCCCACACTGTAAAGTAGCCGTGTTGGTGTCATGACAAAAATCACCCAGCCCACACTGTAAAGTAGCCGTGTTGGTGTCATGACAAAAATCACCTAGCCCACACTGTAAAGTAGCCGTGTTGGTGTCATGACAAAAATCACCCAGCCCACACTGTAAAGTAGCCGTGTTGGTGTCATGACAAAAAGCACCCAGCCCACACTGTAAAGTAGCCGTGTTGGTGTCATGACACAAAGTACCCAGCCCACACTGTAAAGTAGCCGTGTTGGTGTCACGACAAAAATCACCCAGCCCACACTGTAAAGTAGTCGTGTTGGTGTCATGACAAAAATCACCCAGCCCACACTGTAAAGTAGCCGTGTTGGTGTCATGACAAAAAGGACCCAGCCCACACTGTAAAGTAGCCGTGTTGGTGTCATGACAAAAATCACCTAGCCCACACTGTAAAGTAGCCGTGTTGGTGTCATGACAAAAATCACCCAGCCCACACTGTAAAGTAGCCGTGTTGGTGTCATGACAAAAAGCACCCAGCCCACACTGTAAAGTAGCCGTGTTGGTGTCATGACAAAAAGTACCCAGCCCACACTGTAAAGTAGCCGTGTTGGTGTCATGACAAAAATCACCCAGCCCACACTATAAAGTAGCCGTGTTGGTGTCATGACAAAAAGTACCCAGCCCACACTGTAAAGTAGCCGTGTTGGTGTCATGACAAAAATTACCCAGCCCACACTGTAAAGTAGCCGTATTGGTGTCATGACAAAAATCACCCAGCCCACACTGTAAAGTAGCCGTGTTGGTGTCATGACAAAAAGCACCCAGCCCACACTGTAAAGTAGCCGTGGTGGTGTCATGACAAAAAGCACCCAGCCAACACTGTAAAGTAGTCGTGTAGGTGTCACGACAAAAAGTACCCAGCCCACACTGTAAAGTAGCCGTGGTGGTGTCATGACAAAAAACACCCAGCCCACACTGTAAAGTAGCCGTGTAGGTGTCACGACAAAAAGTACCCAGCGCACACTGTAAAGTAGTCGTGTTGGTGTCATGACAAAAATCACCCAGCCCACACTGTAAAGTAGCCGTGTTGGTGTCATGACAAAAAGCACCCAGCCCACACTGTAAAGTAGCCGTGGTGGTGTCATGACAAAAATCACCCAGCCCACACTGTAAAGTAGCCGTGTTGGTGTCACGACAAAAAGCACCCAGCGCACACTGTAAAGTAGTCGTGTTGGTATTACGACAAAAAGCACCCAGCGCACACTGTAAAGTAGCCGTGTAGGTGTCACGACAAAAAGCACCCAGCGCACACTGTAAAGTAGTCGTGTAGGTGTCACGACAAAAAGCACCCAGCGCACACTGTAAAGTAGCCGTGTTGGTGTCATGACAAAAATTACCCAGCCCACACTGTAAAGTAGCCGTATTGGTGTCATGACAAAAATCACCCAGCCCACACTGTAAAGTAGCCGTGTTGGTGTCATGACAAAAAGCACCCAGCCCACACTGTAAAGTAGCCGTGGTGGTGTCATGACAAAAAGCACCCAGCCAACACTGTAAAGTAGTCGTGTAGGTGTCACGACAAAAAGTACCCAGCCCACACTGTAAAGTAGCCGTGGTGGTGTCATGACAAAAAACACCCAGCCCACACTGTAAAGTAGCCGTGTAGGTGTCACGACAAAAAGTACCCAGCGCACACTGTAAAGTAGTCGTGTTGGTGTCATGACAAAAATCACCCAGCCCACACTGTAAAGTAGCCGTGTTGGTGTCATGACAAAAAGCACCCAGCCCACACTGTAAAGTAGCCGTGGTGGTGTCATGACAAAAATCACCCAGCCCACACTGTAAAGTAGCCGTGTTGGTGTCACGACAAAAAGCACCCAGCGCACACTGTAAAGTAGTCGTGTTGGTATTACGACAAAAAGCACCCAGCGCACACTGTAAAGTAGCCGTGTAGGTGTCACGACAAAAAGCACCCAGCGCACACTGTAAAGTAGCCGTGTAGGTGTCACGACAAAAAGCACCCAGCGCACACTGTAAAGTAGCCGTGGTGGTGTCATGACAAAAATCACCTAGCCCACACTGTAAAGTAGCCGTGTTGGTGTCATGACAAAAATCACCCAGCCCACACTGTAAAGTAGCCGTGTTGGTGTCATGACAAAAAGCACCCAGCCCACACTGTAAAGTAGCCGTGTTGGTATCATGACAAAAAGTACCCAGCCCACACTGTAAAGTAGCCGTGTTGGTGTCATGACAAAAATCACCCACCCCACACTATAAAGTAGCCGTGTTGGTGTCATGACAAAAAGTACCCAGCCCACACTGTAAAGTAGCCGTGTTGGTGTCATGACAAAAATTACCCAGCCCACACTGTAAAGTAGCCGTATTGGTGTCATGACAAAAATCACCCAGCCCACACTGTAAAGTAGCCGTGTTGGTGTCATGACAAAAAGCACCCAGCCCACACTGTAAAGTAGCCGTGGTGGTGTCATGACAAAAAGCACCCAGCCAACACTGTAAAGTAGTCGTGTAGGTGTCACGACAAAAAGTACCCAGCCCACACTGTAAAGTAGCCGTGGTGGTGTCATGACAAAAATCACCCAGCCCACATTGTAAAGTGGCCGTGTTGGTGTCACGACAAAAAGTACCCAGCGCACACTGTAAAGTAGTCGTGTTGGTGTCATGACAAAAATCACCCAGCCCACACTGTAAAGTAGCCGTGTTGGTGTCATGACAAAAAGTACCCAGCCCACACTGTAAAGTAGCCGTGTTGGTGTCACGACAAAAAGTACCCAGCCCACACTGTAAAGTAGCCGTGTTGGTGTCACGACAAAAATCACCCAGCCCACACTGTAAAGTAGTCGTGTTGGTGTCATGACAAAAATCACCCAGCCCACACTGTAAAGTAGCCGTGTTGGTGTCATGACAAAAATCACCCAGCCCACACTGTAAAGTAGCCGTGTTGGTGTCATGACAAAAATCACCTAGCCCACACTGTAAAGTAGCCGTGTTGGTGTCATGACAAAAATCACCCAGCCCACACTGTAAAGTAGCCGTGTTGGTGTCATGACAAAAAGCACCCAGCCCACACTGTAAAGTAGCCGTGTTGGTGTCATGACACAAAGTACCCAGCCCACACTGTAAAGTAGCCGTGTTGGTGTCACGACAAAAATCACCCAGCCCACACTGTAAAGTAGTCGTGTTGGTGTCATGACAAAAATCACCCAGCCCACACTGTAAAGTAGCCGTGTTGGTGTCATGACAAAAAGGACCCAGCCCACACTGTAAAGTAGCCGTGTTGGTGTCATGACAAAAATCACCTAGCCCACACTGTAAAGTAGCCGTGTTGGTGTCATGACAAAAATCACCCAGCCCACACTGTAAAGTAGCCGTGTTGGTGTCATGACAAAAAGCACCCAGCCCACACTGTAAAGTAGCCGTGTTGGTGTCATGACAAAAAGTACCCAGCCCACACTGTAAAGTAGCCGTGTTGGTGTCATGACAAAAATCACCCAGCCCACACTATAAAGTAGCCGTGTTGGTGTCATGACAAAAAGTACCCAGCCCACACTGTAAAGTAGCCGTGTTGGTGTCATGACAAAAATTACCCAGCCCACACTGTAAAGTAGCCGTATTGGTGTCATGACAAAAATCACCCAGCCCACACTGTAAAGTAGCCGTGTTGGTGTCATGACAAAAAGCACCCAGCCCACACTGTAAAGTAGCCGTGGTGGTGTCATGACAAAAAGCACCCAGCCAACACTGTAAAGTAGTCGTGTAGGTGTCACGACAAAAAGTACCCAGCCCACACTGTAAAGTAGCCGTGGTGGTGTCATGACAAAAAACACCCAGCCCACACTGTAAAGTAGCCGTGTAGGTGTCACGACAAAAAGTACCCAGCGCACACTGTAAAGTAGTCGTGTTGGTGTCATGACAAAAATCACCCAGCCCACACTGTAAAGTAGCCGTGTTGGTGTCATGACAAAAAGCACCCAGCCCACACTGTAAAGTAGCCGTGGTGGTGTCATGACAAAAATCACCCAGCCCACACTGTAAAGTAGCCGTGTTGGTGTCACGACAAAAAGCACCCAGCGCACACTGTAAAGTAGTCGTGTTGGTATTACGACAAAAAGCACCCAGCGCACACTGTAAAGTAGCCGTGTAGGTGTCACGACAAAAAGCACCCAGCGCACACTGTAAAGTAGTCGTGTAGGTGTCACGACAAAAAGCACCCAGCGCACACTGTAAAGTAGCCGTGGTGGTGTCATGACAAAAATCACCTAGCCCACACTGTAAAGTAGCCGTGTTGGTGTCATGACAAAAATCACCCAGCCCACACTGTAAAGTAGCCGTGTTGGTGTCATGACAAAAAGCACCCAGCCCACACTGTAAAGTAGCCGTGTTGGTATCATGACAAAAAGTACCCAGCCCACACTGTAAAGTAGCCGTGTTGGTGTCATGACAAAAATCACCCACCCCACACTATAAAGTAGCCGTGTTGGTGTCATGACAAAAAGTACCCAGCCCACACTGTAAAGTAGCCGTGTTGGTGTCATGACAAAAATTACCCAGCCCACACTGTAAAGTAGCCGTATTGGTGTCATGACAAAAATCACCCAGCCCACACTGTAAAGTAGCCGTGTTGGTGTCATGACAAAAAGCACCCAGCCCACACTGTAAAGTAGCCGTGGTGGTGTCATGACAAAAAGCACCCAGCCAACACTGTAAAGTAGTCGTGTAGGTGTCACGACAAAAAGTACCCAGCCCACACTGTAAAGTAGCCGTGGTGGTGTCATGACAAAAAGCACCCAGCCCACACTGTAAAGTAGCCGTGTAGGTGTCACGACAAAAAGTACCCAGCGCACACTGTAAAGTAGTCGTGTTGGTGTCATGACAAAAATCACCCAGCCCACACTGTAAAGTAGCCGTGTTGGTGTCATGACAAAAAGCACCCAGCCCACACTGTAAAGTAGCCGTGGTGGTGTCATGACAAAAATCACCCAGCCCACACTGTAAAGTAGCCGTGTTGGTGTCACGACAAAAAGCACCCAGCGCACACTGTAAAGTAGTCGTGTTGGTGTCACGACAAAAAGCACCCAGCGCACACTGTAAAGTAGCCGTGGTGGTGTCATGACAAAAATCACCTAGCCCACACTGTAAAGTAGTCGTGTTGGTGTCATGACAAAAATCACCCAGCCCACAATGTAAAGTAGCCGTGTTGGTGTCATGACAAAAAGCACCCAGCCCACACTGTAAAGTAGCCGTGTTGGTGTCATGACAAAAAGTACCCAGCCCACACTGTAAAGTAGCCGTGTTGGTGTCACGACAAAAATCACCCAGCCCACACTGTAAAGTAGTCGTGTTGGTGTCATGACAAAAATCACCCAGCCCACACTGTAAAGTAGCCGTGTTGGTGTCATGACAAAAAGGACCCAGCCCACACTGTAAAGTAGCCGTGTTGGTGTCATGACAAAAATCACCTAGCCCACACTATAAAGTAGCCGTGTTGGTGTCATGACAAAAAGTACCCAGCCCACACTGTAAAGTAGCCGTGTTGGTGTCATGACAAAAATTACCCAGCCCACACTGTAAAGTAGCCGTATTGGTGTCATGACAAAAATCACCCAGCCCACACTGTAAAGTAGCCGTGTTGGTGTCATGACAAAAATCACCCAGCCCACACTGTAAAGTAGCCGTGTTGGTGTCATGACAAAAAGTACCCAGCCCACACTGTAAAGTAGCCGTGTTGGTGTCATGACAAAAATCACCCAGCCCACACTATAAAGTAGCCGTGTTGGTGTCATGACAAAAAGTACCCAGCCCACACTGTAAAGTAGCCGTGTTGGTGTCATGACAAAAATTACCCAGCCCACACTGTAAAGTAGCCGTATTGGTGTCATGACAAAAATCACCCAGCCCACACTGTAAAGTAGCCGTGTTGGTGTCATGACAAAAAGCACCCAGCCCACACTGTAAAGTAGCCGTGGTGGTGTCATGACAAAAAGCACC
>OZ024740.1:112334173-112346673 GCA_964016885.1 Eledone cirrhosa
CTATCTCTCCTACCCACCTACCTACCCATCAACCCACCCATCACCCACCCACCAACATACCCATCAACCCACCCATCATCTTAACCCACCATCAGACTCACCAGCCAACCCACCACATATCCGCATTCCTACCCCCATCCTACCCACCATCTACCCACCAACCTACCCATCAACCCACCCACAATCAGACTCACCAACCCACCCATCAACCCATCCACAACTTACCCATCAGCCCACCCACCATCAGACTCACCAACCCACCCACCATCTTAACCGACCATTAGACTCATCAACCCACCCATCAACCCACCCACCATCTTATCCCACCATCTACTCACCAATCCACCCATCAACCCACCCACCAACCTTCCCATCAACCCACCCACCATCCTACCCACCACCTACCCATCAACCCACCCACAATCTTAACCCATCATCAGACTCAGCAACCTACCCACCATACTACATAAGAACTTACCCACCATCAAACTTGTCATTTCCATTACATCAACCACTACCACCAAATCACTTTCTCCCCCATCATACTCTCTATATATATTTCACCCTCTCGCCATGGTTTTTCTGTTATCTCTCTTCTAGTCACTGTGTTGGTCACATTGCCAAAAGAGACAACTTACAATGAAGTGGTCTCTATAGCCTAGTGGAGATACAGTGTAACCTGTCTAGTGCTGGTACCATAATAAAATGCACCTAGTACACTCTGTAAAGTGGTTGACAGATAGCAGATGCTACATCAGATAAAGATTTTTTTGACTTGTCAATGACAAGACAATCTCTCTAGTATTGGTGCCATAATAAAATGCACCTAGTACACTCTGTAAAATGGTTGTCAATTGAGCAGATACTACATCAGATAAAGATTTTTTTGACTTGTCAATAACAAGACAACCTCTCTAGTATTGGTGCCATAATAAAATGCACCTAGTACACTCTGTAAAGTGGTTGACAAATAGCAGATGCTACATCAGATAAAGATTTTTTGACTTGCCAATGACAAGTCAACCTCTCTAGTGTTGGTGCCATAATAAAATGCACCTAGTACACTCTGTAAAGTGTATGTGTGTGTTTGTATACCCACACATATATACAAAATTCTTTCATGGTATTTCCTCATGCCTAACCAGATAAAATTTATGGGGTTAAGGAAATCTTTTTACCAACACAATTCCTGTCATACAATGAATCCATATGTACGTGTGAGTGTATATATATATGTGTGTGTGTGTGTGTGTGTGAGCATATATATATATATATATATGTGTGTGTGTGTGTGTGTGTGTGTGTGTATATATATATATATATATATATATGTATATATATTATAAATAGAGAGAGAGAGAGAAACACGCACATATATATCATTACCATCATCGTTTAACGTCTATTATTCCTTGCTTGCATATGTGTGTGTATATATGTGTGTGTGTGTGTGTGTGTGTGTGTGTGTGTGTGTGTGTGTGTGTGTGTGTGTGTGTGTGTGTGTGTGTGTGTTTATATATAGTGTGTATGTGAGTAAGTTAATGTATTGCTGTAGCACACAGTGATTACATCCAGCTGGCAAGGATCACTAAGCCATGATGAAGAACAAAATTAGAAAACTTGAAATTAAATATTTCCTATTGAAACCCAATTTTCTACATTTTAGTATAAGAAACGTATATATATATATATATATATATATATATATATATATATATATTCATGTATGTATATATACATATATATATATATATATATATATATATATATATATATATATATATATATTCATTCATGTATGTATATATATATACATTCATTCATGTATATATACACATACATACATTCATTTATGTGTATATATATATATCTATAGACATACATACATTCATTCATGTATATATATATATATATATATACATACATTCATTCATGTATATATATATATATATATATACACATACATTCATTCATTCATGTATGTATATATATATATATAAATACATTGATGTATACATATATATATGTATATATACATACATAGATACATGTATATATACATACATAGATACATGTATATATATACATAGATACATGTATATATATACATACATTCATGTATATATATATATACATACATACATGTATATATACATATGTATACATACATGTATAAATATATATACACATACACACACACACACACACACACATATATATATATTCTTAAGGAAATTGGCTCCCTATTCCTTACAACTTGGCACCCTTGTCTCACCTATACCTTCTCCATATAGTATGATGTTTAACAGATTTTGGGAAGTAAAATACCCCAATTACTGAGTTAAATGGTAGAATTTGAGGTGACTTGTTAAATTTATTTGTTTGTTGTTGTTGTTTTTTTGTTTGTTTTTTGTTGCATATAAATTCATGTTTTGTATTGTGTGAGTCCTCAACTCTTGATAGGGTTGTCGGAGCATTGTCAAGACAGGCTGTGTACTGGCCTGCTCCATTTATATCTGCATGCCAATTACATATTTTGGGTCTCTGCTAAAGATTTGCCTGTCTCTCCTTTAACCCTTTAGCATTTACATTACTCTATATTTACTATTGTTTTTCACTGTAAACACTTTATTGCACATAATTATCTCACATAATATCAAATCTACGAGATTCTGATATTATTTATTTTGAGAACAATACCTTAACATGAGTATGAGCAGCCGGTTATGGCCGGTTTGAACAGAAAGAGGGGAAAGATTTCTGGGTAGATACAGCTGGTTTAAATACTAAAGTGGTGATGTTATGCCAATGTTTGACACCTTATTCATGATAGTCTATAATGTTAGGGGTGTTCGCTGCTTTTGTCCTCAATTTACTTATCAAACCTTTCATAACCAGATTTCTTTTACACCGTATTTGAATTAACTAATGGAAAATTTGGACGGATTTACTAAAATCATTAATTATTTCATTATTAAGTTGGCATTTGTAGCATAACTTAACAAAAGGTTTTTATATCTAATTATATTGGAAGATTTTAATTTAAAATAGGATCCCTTTAAAATGGTTGGTTTTGTTTCATAGATAGCTTCAGGCAGTTTAGTATCAATAGGGTTAAAGTATTGAATGCTATGATATCGTATTTGTTCGAGCACATCCACAAATTTCCTTTTCATATCAGTTGCTTTTGAAATCTCTGAATATTGAGGAAGTATCTCTGAGAATGGTGAGCGTAAGATATTGATAACCTTAGAACCTTATAGACCAGTCATGAATGCTTGCAATACACAGTGGATTCAACTAAATGTTTCCCCTCTCGATTTCTCAAGTTCAGTACAGTCTATCTGACAAATTTCTTATACAGTGTCTGTCTATCCACTTTCATTCACACATCTCGTGCAGTGGCATGGTACAGAAATTGTGAAAGGAAATTTAAAGTCTATCTCAGCAAGACCAGTTCTTACCATCATCAGTGGTGGATTTAGGATAAATGAAGCCCTGTGCTAGTTAAGCTATGAATCCTTTTACTTGGGCCCTGAAGGAGGTAAAAAAATGGGGGGGGGGACAGGTTGATTTCCCCCCCCCCCCCCCCCCCCCCTAACCAACGGGGTCCAGTGCTTAAGCACACCTCTAAACATAGTGGTAAATCGGGCACTGACCATCATCATCATCGTTTGTACATTGAATTACTCCTGCTGACATGGGTTAGATGGAACATTTTGAGGCAATGTTTTACACCCAGATGACCTTCCTAACACCAACCAATTTTGTCACTTCTTACGTGTCATAAAATACCATCAATAATAATCTGTCAATGTTAATAAGTTGTGAGTTTGCAATATTTGTTTTTATCGATAAAATAAAGTACCAGTAATGCACTAGGATAATTGCTGGCCTTGTGCCAAAAGTAGAAACAATAATTGTTTTTATCACACTGGGTATATTTGATATTTACAATTTAAAAATATTAAAATGAAATTAAAAAAAGAAACACAAAGGGAAATAAAAAAAAAATAGAAATTCTATAGTGCAGTATTCGTTGTGGCTCTCTTCATCCTGAGTTCAAATTTCACCGAGGTCAATTTAGCCTTTTGATCTTCTGAGGATGATAAAATAAAGTATCAGTCAAGTGCTGCTCAAGGGGTTTAATTGACTTCCCCAACCCAAACACCACTCCCACAAAAAAAAGATAATAATAATAATAATGTTGCTGACCTTGTGCCTAAATTAGAAACTATTATGGATTGTGAGGATCAGTAGAGTGCCGGACAATATGCTTTAAGGCATATATATATTCTCAGTTCAAATACTGCCGAGGTTAGCTTTGCCTTTCATCATTACGGGGTTGATAAAATAAAATACCAGAAATGCATTGGGGTCGATTTAATCAATTTTCCCTTTCCCTTCAAATTGCTGGCTTTATTATGGAGGCTTCTATTAACATTCTAAAAGGCTTCGCTGTGTTTTTTTAAGTGGCGGAGGGCGGGGGGGGGGGTCTTCATGGGTCTCCTGAGCCCAAACAAGCCGAACCCTACTTCTTTTTTATAGGTCCTAACTTTCTGAGTACCTGATAACCGATTTCTTCAGCATGTTAGGCATGTTTGCCTGGCCATCTGTTGACCATAATAAACTGCCAGACAGCAAACACATTGAGGTTAACATTAACCAGATTTATATATTTTGTGTTCATAACTTTAGAGGAATGGAGAGAGAAGGGCGAGAGGAGGGAAGAAAGTATATCTGATACACACACAACTAGACTGAGAGTGTGTGTGCCTGGAAGTGAAATCAATGAATACATGTGTACATATACCTATATCTACATGTGTGTGCATGTACATGGATATATATATATATATATATATATATATATATATATATATATATATATATATATATACACACACATACATACATACATACATACATACATACATACATACATACATACACACAGATATATATGTACATATATATTTGTGTGTGTGTGAATATACATATATTTATAAATAAATAAATAAAAATATGTATATATGTGTGTATATATATATATACACACACATATATACACACTTATATACATTGAAGCCATTCAACATGTTGAGTACGTGTTTAATAATGTAATATGGAATAATGTTAAATTCTGCCTTATGTGATGGTATATATATATATATATATATATATACACACACACATTTAGATGTGCGTGTGTGTGTATACACACATACACACACACATCTAAATGTCAAGATTTATGATTCGTACAGTTGTTAGTTCTTTAAACATGTAAGCATATTTGTATGTATATAGGTATAATGGAAGTGTATCAGCATGTGTGTAAGTATGAATATGTTTGTGTGAGTATGAGAACAAATGTACATGTGTGTATGTATATAGCTTTGTAGGAGTACATATATATATATATATATATATATATATATATATATATATATATATATATATATATATATATATATATATATATATATATATATATATGATGCTAGGTTTCTGGGGGTATATGTAAGCGTTTGTATATGTGTCGGTATCACTATATATATATGTGTGTCTATGAGTGTTGATGCCTCTGCGTGTGTATATGTGTTTATGTATATATGTGTATATAGTTTATATATGTGTATATATGTTTGATAGTTTGCCCTCTAGGCTACAATTGGCATATAGAAATCATAATTATGTTAAAAATGACACAAAGATTTTCTTCTCTTTGATGTTTGTAAAATATGTAAATGTTTGCATTGAGTCCTCTCGTTCTCCCGCCTCCCTCATTCTACTTTGCATGTGTGTGTATACAAGCACACCTACATGCATACATACATGGAAATATATATACATACATGCACATATGCATACCTAGATGCATACATGCATGCCATACATACATATATACATATATACTTACTTACATACATACATGGCATACATGCATACATACTTATATGGCATACATATGTACATACATGGTTTAATACATACATACATACATACATACATACATACTTACATGTCATACATACATACATAAATACATACATACAACCATACATACATACAATTATACATAAATGCATACAAACATACATACATAAATGCATACATACATATATACATATATACATACGTACATAAATGCATACATACATAAATGCATACATACATACATACATACATACATACATACATACATACATACATACATACATACATACATACATACATACATAGGAATATGTTTGGTTTTATTAAAATTATCATCACCAATTATTATTATCATTATTATTATTATTATCGTTTGTTCGGTTCATATCATTTGAAGAATCAGTATTTATCCAAGACACTAATTGGTTTGAAGTATGGTATGGTGGTGGTGGTGGTGGTGCTGCTGCTGGTTGTTGTTGTTGTTGTTGTGTGGGTGGAAGTAGCTAGGATGGAGATGGATGATGGGATGTTTTGATTGTGTTCCGTGGTTTGGGGTTGGTAAAGTACATGAAGTAGGACTGGTGATGATGATGATGATAGTGATTATTTTAGTATTTGTAGTGGTGGTGGTGGTGGTGTCGTTGGTTATAGTTTAATGTTGTTAGTGGTTATGTTGACGTGTGTGATTGTGGAGGTGGTGGTAGTAATGATAATAGTGATTATGTTAATAACGGTGGTGGTGATGGCGGTATTGTTGGCGGTGGTAGTGGTGTAATGTTCATGCTGTTGGTGATTTTGGTGGTAGTGGTGTGTGTGTGTGTGTGTGTGTGTGTGTGGTGTAATGCTGATATTGCTGACAGCGGTTATATTAGTGTGTCTGGTGGTAGTAGAATTCCCAAAGACTACCATTAGCAAAGATGGCAATTACAGCCAAATTTTAAATGAACACATATTTCGAATGCTTTCTTCTGTGTATATAATCTATAATATATATGTACCAGCATTATACATACGTAAGTACATACATACATACGTGTGTGTGCATGATCAAATGTTGATTTACCAGTATGATCCTGAATACAAAGCTCAGTCAAAGCAATGGTTACTAAAGGTAGAAATGGTCCGGTCAAAGCAAGAATGAACTGTTCAGGAGCAAATGTTATTCCAACAGCCTATTGAGATGTTGAGGGCATTTTGTTAGTTGACTTCGTGAAGGGGAGGAAAACAGTAACATCGATTTATTATGAAAATGTTTTACGAAAATTAGTCAGAAATTTAACAGAAATGTACCCTGGAAACCTTCATCAGAGAATTATTTTCCACCACGATAATGCTCCTGTCCATTTCTCTTGTCAAACAAGGGAAACCTTGCGTTAATTTTTATGGGAAATTATTAGACAACCACTCTACAATCCTGATTGAGTACCTTCTGTTTTTTGTTTTTCCTAAACTTAAACATTTTAAAAAAATACCCCATTTGAGACCATTAATGATGTAAAAACGACTTGTTCGATATGGTTAAATTCTCATGGCCCTCAGTTTTATCAGGATGGTATAAATGACTGAAATCATCGCTTACAAAAGTTCCTTGATGTTGATGGTGCTTATATGGAGAAATAAAGTTGTTACATATTATAGTTTCCCTTCGTTTCGTATATATGCACATACATATATATATATATATATATATATATATATATTAAAAAAACACACATATACATGCATACATAAAAGCTTCATGAATTTTCCTTTTACCCTCCTATTTATCATATAATTGTTAAGGCCATACTACGTTATAATCACAGTTTTATTTTTTAATTAATCTATCTCCTCTGTAACTATATCTTTAGTTATTTGAAGTTTCTTAGCCACTAAACCTTCATTTTAATTATAGATATATTTATTATTGCTGTGTGCTTCCATACATTTTTAATGTCCGCTTAGTATATTCTATTTTATTGACTTTGCCTTTCATCCTTACGGGGTCGATAAAATAAAGTACCAGTAATGCACTGGGTAATTGCTGGCCTTGTGCCTAAAGTAGAAACAATTATGTTTATCACTTCACTTACTAAGTGTAATAGACCTTATACTTTCTATTAGTATACTTCTAGCTCTATTTTAGTGTACAGTATATTTTGTATCAATATATTTTTGCTAGTAAAATATTTATAGTTATTAAATGATATTTTTTTAATCATTTATGAATTTTTAACAACGTCTTCAGGCTTCCATAAATTTTAACGTTTTTTCCACCATATTGTTCTTCGGTCTGTTTTTTTTTTTTTGTTTTCACCGGAATTTTAAAGCATGTAAGGTAATTATTTGTATTTAGCTGATTCTGTTGACTTATTCTTACAGAAATGAATATTTATTCTTGTTAGTCTAACGAAACGTTCGTAAATTCATTAAATGCTTTAATAATTGTTTCTACTTTTGGCACTAATGATGCTTGTTTATTCTTTGCACACGCATGTGTGAATATATATATATATCGTTACTGTGCTTTAGAACAGTTTATATATCGCACTACATATAGACAGAAACACAATCTCACAAACCTATTTAATGTATTCATTAAAATCATATCAGCAACAATTACGCATATATAGTTACTTAATTATTGCTTATATGAATTAATGGATACATATTGTATATGTGTGTAAATACATATGGATATACATGTGTGTGCGTGTATATATATACAAACGCAAACATATTTATTATACATCAAAATTGAGAAAGACAAGCCGACAAAATAAAAATTAACCTCAAATTAACAACTGCTGTACACTCAAGTAGGATCCATTGTTTTCTAATACAGAGAGTTGACTCTAACTCAGTAAACATCTCAACTAAATACCGCCCTGGGGTGCAGGGACACTTATATATCCACAACCGTAGTGCTGCAGATATGTCAACAAATTTTGAATTAAAAAAAATTCATGTAGTGTGTTAAAAACTTAATGGATGGTGGGTCGTTAATATATATAAATGGTATAGCATGGATGGCCTAAAAGAAGAACTGAGTATAAGTGGAATCAAATGTGGTGTGTAAAAGATAAGACTATGTTTGTTGGACATGTGATGTACACGAATGATGATTGTTTAGTGAAGAAGTGCCAGAAGTCCTCAGTGGAAGGAAGTTGTATAGAAAAAGGCCAAGTAAGACATGGGCAGAAGTGGTGGGAGCACATCTCAAGACGCTGGACCTGACAGAGGAGATGAGGAAGAAACAACGTAGGTTTAGGGGAAATCACCATCATCGTCATCATCATTTTACGTCCGCTGTTCCATGCTTGCTTGGGTTTCACAAAAATATATGGCTCCTTCGGCTTCAACTTCGGCGAGTATGTAGTGGATCTCCATCGGTTTTGACGATGAATGTTCCAGCCTGTTCATAGAAGAGGCTGGTGCAGGTCTGTAGTTGGTTAACGAAATACAGGAATACAGGTCACTGGTTGGTTTAATGGTATTTCCTATGTGTTTTGTTGACGAGTTAGGGCAATTAATGGTCTTATTTGATTGCAAGTATTTGAGCCAGGTATCCTCCCTTCTTAGCCACTAGTCTTGGAAACCTTGGAAAGGGTTCATAAGCACTGTCCTCCTTCTTCTCACTAATACATAATAAAAATACAAAAGAAAATGAATAAAACAAATTTTAAAACACAGAGATTTTGTGACTGACGTAGAAGCTTCTAGAATATACATCTTTGATGGATTTCATTTGGTATCAGTTTCCATGACATGCAGAATGTTGATGCAAATTGCAATGGACAATTTTTTCAAGTACAAAAGAGAACAGAGGGAGATAGTGGAGACAGTGGACAAATACTAAGTTAAACATCAACATCAACAACAACACAACAACTACAACAACAATATTGCATGTGCTGGGTCTTGAACTCCTTGAACTACAAGGAAGTTCAGGTCACAAGATCGGCAGCAACTTTCCAATACACACTGAATATGCATTTATCACACACAAGCACATACAAATAAAATAATAATAATATTTATTATTCCAGCCTAATATTTGTTTATCAGCTTCTTTCAACTGTGCAAGTAAATTTCCATTCTGAACTTTCTCTATATAAAAGTTATAGTGATGAAATCAACAGTGGTGGGCAGGAATGGCAGGGAGTAAGAGATCACTTCTGTCTCCATAACAACACAGTACCTCCTGTTGCACCCTCATCCCCACCCACTCTGTCAGGAAATGCTTTTCTGTGGAGAGATTCTAAATAGATATGACATAAGTCAGAAAGGTTATACATACATTATACATACATTGTACATACATAAATACATTATACATATATATATACATACACACACATATATATATATATATGTATGTATATATATATATATATATATATATATATATATATATATATATATATATATACACACATACATATATATATATATATATATACATACATAGATATATATACATACATACATATATATATATATTTATATATATATATATATATACATATATATATATATTTATATATACATACATATATATATATATTTATATATATATATATATACATATATATATATTTATATATACATATATATATATATATATATACATTCATATATATAT
This sequence comes from Eledone cirrhosa, assembly GCA_964016885.1. Taxonomy (NCBI): domain Eukaryota; kingdom Metazoa; phylum Mollusca; class Cephalopoda; order Octopoda; family Eledonidae; genus Eledone; species Eledone cirrhosa. The sequence continues at coordinate 112,344,738 of OZ024740.1, forward strand.
ATATATATGTAGATATATATTTATATATACATACATATATATATACATATATATATATACATACATTAAACACATATACACATACCACCTCCCCCACCCCCAAATGAAGTCAACAAACCAGGGTGTTTACTGATGTGATGGATATTTTTAAACTAATAGAAAAACTCTATTCATCAATGTTACCACTGTGGGAGATTACTTTATGTATATATAATAGAAAAAAATGAGGAAGTTTCATTTACATATGAAAAATATTTATTGCATATCAACCTGTTACGTGTCTTTCGCAGAGGATTGGCTCAATGTGACTCATACGAGTTATGCACCCAACTCCAGTTCAATCTGCTCATCAGGTGATGTGACAAAAGATATATTTTTGTTGTGGTATGTGGGCTGAGAAGGTATATATATATATATATATATATATATATATATATATATATATATATATATATATATATATATATATATATATATATATATATATATATATATATATATATAGGCATCAGCCCTATTTTGTGTGTGTGGACGTGTGTGTGTATTTTGGTGTAATTGGTGGGGCAGCAATGTGGGTGTGTACTCACAGATATTTGTGCATGTGTATCATCATCATCATCATCATCATTTTACGTCCGCTTTTCCCTGCTTGCAAGGGTGGGGCGGGATCTGATTTTGGCTTGATTTCTACAGCTGGATGCCCTTCCTAACACCAACCTCATTTACAGTGAGTGCTAGGTGCTTTCATTCCGTGGCGCCCTCACGACCACTTTACAGTGTGGGCTGGGTGCTTTTTTGCCGTGGCACCTCCACGACCACTTTGCAGTGGAATGATAGGGACCCCAGTCCTATCATTTAATTTCTACAGCTGGGTAAACTGGAGCAATGTGAAATAAAGTGTCTTGCTCAAGGAAACAACACATCACCCGGTAGATTGCAAGGCCAATGCTCTAACCACTAAGCCATGTACCTCCATGTTTGTGTGTATATATATATATAAATACACACACAAATATATTCACCATCATCATTGTAACCACAGTCGAACATTCCTGACAAAGTCTTTCTACTATTCATGATTATCCGTTGTTCCTGGCAACTGCTCTCAACTGAGGTTTGTTTCATCTGAGAGTTGATCAATGAAGGTTCAAGTAGGTCCTCCACTATTGCGTCTCTCGTGACATGGTTCCCACAATAGTAGCCTGTGTATAACTTCCTGCTTACTTCTCCAGCAATGTCCTGCAAATGATATCTGTATTTGAGCAATTGTAGTCATTATCTTGGGCAATTTTCCGTATATCCTTTGTTTGTTATATGTTAGTGCCAGTTTATGTTTTGTACAACCCTAAGCATTTTTGTTGAATCACCAAGTCTGATGAGCAGATAAATGTGACTATCCCTCAAAATTCTTCATTAATTAAGTAAAATTGAATGTTTTTCATTAGAAATATGGTCATAAAAGGGTTAATCTATCAACACCACCAACTGGGTCTTGGGCGAGGAGGTAGGATCTTTAGCACAGTTCTGTTAATTTTCAAACATAATTTTTCTATAAGAACCATATGTTAATTTACTATCTTTCTTATGTAATAATTAATCCTTTTAGTAAATCCCTAAGCATTGTTCATTAATAAATTACAATCGAGAATATTTCATGAGAAATATGGTTATGAAAAGTTTGTCTCCCTCTATCTATGGCTCTCTTAATCATGAAGGTGGAACTTCACTTTTGTCAGTCAAGTCCACTGGATCAGTCATGATTATAGTTAAAAGGAACGAGAGGAAGTTTTATGTTATCACTGAACGTGCTAGAAATAGTAGTCAGGGCTTTCACTCTCTTATAAATTGTCCACCACTTCCCGTTCTCTCATAATATTCCTACCCAATATTTCCTTCCCTTATAAACCTTTACTAAATTCATTCTCTTCCTCCTCCC
>OZ024740.1:112351673-112356673 GCA_964016885.1 Eledone cirrhosa
GGCGGCTGACCCTCTATCGATACTGCCAATCCAATGAGCAGAAACGAGGTGTCAAAGTATCATCATTATGTTTATTCAGGTGTGACATGCATTTCGCGATTGATCAGCTCAAGGTATAATCCGTATCGATCAGGCCCGACTCTGGAATCAATAGCATCAGAGTCATGCTTGCCTTAATGACGGGGGATATATATATATACAGTTCCCTAGATCTACCTCCCCACACAACTCCTCCACCCCAGCCCACAGTCCACACTGTAAAGTGGTCACATTGGTGTCATGTCATGACAAAAAGCGCCCTGTCCACATTGTAAAGGGGTCATTTTGGTGTCATGACAAAAAGCGCCCTGTCCACACTGTAAAGGGGTCATATTGGTGTCATGACAAAAAGTGCCCAGTTCATGCTGTAAATGTAGTTGGCGTTAGGAAGGGCATCCAGCCATAGAAACTAAGCCAGAAATAGTTCTGTGTGAACAAGACACAGTCATCTCATTTGACTTGTCTCACAATTAGACAACTTGTCTGATCCATGCTAGTGTAGGGAAATGGACTTTAAACAAAGATAATGATGATAATGTTACACACCAGACTGAGATATATTCCCCAGACCTGGATCTAACATTTGCTCTTCTTTCCATTTACTTTCATTGTTTATTTCTTTTCTTTTTCCTTTTCTTTTTATTTTATTTTTATTATAAATATTATATAATTATAATTTAATTAATATACATGTGTGTGTGTGTGTGTGTATATATATATATATATATATATATATATATATATATATACACACACACACACATACACACACACACACATGTATAAAATCTTTTCCTGGGTCCTGTATTTTCGTTGCTCTAGTGATGCGGCTGGACTGCCGACAGCTATATCTGATTTGCTAAGCTGTCTGAATGTATTGTTATTGCTCTGGGGTTCTTTTCCCCATCTCAGTGCTAAAGCTACAGACCAATTCTGCATATACGTTAGCATGGCCTTGTTCTAAAGCTTCGTTAATGCTGTACTAAAATTTATATATATATATATATATATATATATATATATACAGGATGTCCCCAGAGAATGTATACACACTTTGTACCTGCACAGGCAATATTTATTAGAATGTTGTTGAAATGTGTATACATTTTTGGGGGTAAACCCTGAATATATATGTGTATATAATATATATATACATTATATACATGTATATACATTTATATACATATATATACATATATATATATATATATATATATATATATATATATATATATATATATATACATTATCTATTTATATGCTTTCCAGCATAGTTACGTCCCTTTACGGTCTGAGTTCAAATCCCGCCGATGTTCACTCTGCCTTTCATCCTTACGGGGTCAATAAAATAAAGTACCAGTAATGTACTGGGTATTTGCTGGCCTTGTGCCAAAAAAGTAGGAACAATTATATTTATATACATTATCTACATATATTTATATACATTTTATATATATATATATATAATTGTTTCTACTTTTGGCACAAGGCCAGCAATTATTCCAGTGTATTACTGGTACTTTATTTTATCGCATTATATATATATATATTTCATCGCATTATATATATATATATATAATGCGATGAAATACCAATGGTGGTTGGCAAATCACTGATGAGGGAGTAATTTTATAATATGTAACCCATGTGCAACCACGCAGTATTCCTCTTTCTTCCCATGTTTTTCATATATATATATATATATACACACACATCATATATTTATATACATTATATATATATATATATATATATATATATACACATCATATATTTATATACATTATATATATATATATATATATATATACACATCATATATTTATATACATTATATATATATATATATATATATATATATATATATATATATATATATATATATATATATATATATATATATATTAATTCAAAATATTAACAAAAATAGACATTCGTGTGATCAAGTATATTTTATTATACATATTTCAGAGGTACTGAGCTATCTTCAACAGTACGTCCTCATCAGATAAAATAAGATGATGCATGACATACCCTGACATAGTAGATGGTTAAGATTCAGTCATGGTAGTGAATATGATGTGACAAGACTCAATATTTATATACCTTAAGATTGAGACATGAAAAAACTTACATATAATACAGAGGGTGCGTGTGAGAAAGCTTAAAAAATATATAATAGCAATTTACATAACTGTTAGAGATTCAAATAATTTAAATTATTGAAGAAAGAAGAAAGAAGAAAGACAGGAAAAATATAGTTACTAGAAGTATAGAAAGCAAAAGAGAATTGATCAAGGATAGAGCGATAAAGGGGAATCATTATTAAAGCATAAATAAAATACATGAATACACATTTGGGCATAGCTTTATGAAAGAGTAAACTCGAATCATTGAATTATCTAGAAGTATCCATCTATCTAAATATTAAATATATCTGGGTGTAACTATATGAGGGTTTAATTTCGAGTCCTCAATTAATAAGAAATATACTAACAATTATTTATACACCATATATATCCAAACCTATCCGGCTGACCGTTAAATTTTAAATTCTTTATGTTAGTTCAGAATAATGGATTAAAACTAAAGGTATAATATTTCAGGCTATAAAAGTTTATAACAGTCTATATTAATATATACTAACATATTTAATTTATGAAATCATATTTAAAGTATTTTCAAACATGAGAAAGAAACTTAGTATTTTCATCCACACGAAGGTAAACCATATTAAATTATATTATCTTATATTCGGTAGAGTCGGACACCATGCTTTGAAGCATAGAGTTACGTCCCTTTATGATCTGAGTTCAAATCCCGCCGAGGTTAACTTTGCCTTTCATCCTTACGGGGTCGATAAAATAAAGTACCAGTAATGTACTGGGTAATTGCTGGCCTTGTGCCTAAAATAGAAACAATTATTTTCCCATACTAAAATAATTCTCACTATATAATTTAGAAAATAATTACAGTTATAACTTTAAAAATTTTAAATTAACAATTAGAATGCCCTAAAGCATCTAAAGGCCTTATAATTAAACTTAAAAAAGTTATTATTAAATTTGATATATGCATTTGTCCAAATATATACAAAGAGTATATTGTCTAAAGTTATTTAGTCAGTTATACATAACACAATATAATACAATAGAATAAATAAGTTACTGTTAATATTGTTACAATTAAGGTTTTAGATCAATTATTGTATCTTAGGATCATGTAATGCATATATACTATAAGAAAATTCCATGAATTATAAGGAAACGAACCAGATTCAAAATAAATAAGTAAATTGTTTGCGATCATACAAGTGCCAAATATTTAAGCTATATAATTTAAAATACAAGAAAATTTTTAAGGATCTATATAGTACTATAATATCATATTTAAAGTGTCTGCAAACATGAGAAAGAGAAAACTTAAGATTTTCATCGACCCGAATGTAAACCGAATTTAATTAAATTAAAAAATAATAATCGTTATATAATTTAGAAAATATCTAACAATTATAACACTAGAATGTCCTTAAGTATCTAGAGTACTTATAAATGTAGCTAGAAGCCTGTTATTAAACCAGATATTCACACTTGTCCAAAAACATACAGAGTATTCTGTTCGGAACTCAAGACGATATTAGTGATCCATATACATATAATAAATGAATAATAAAAACATTGTTAGTAAAGTTATAATTGAAGTTTAACATCAAGTTAAGTGGAAAAGGTTTGTCGACTAGGATCGTGTACGACGCATATACCATACATATATATAAACAAATATGAATATATAAATCAAACATCTTGAATCTTAAAACTAACATACTCCGAAAGAATAAATACATAAAAGCATGAATTGTTTACGGTTCATTACAACTGTCAATATATTTAAAAAATATAAGAATCCCAAACAAATTAAATGTATCTACACAATCAAAAAATATGCATATTCATCAAGAGATCGTGTTAACAATCCATATGTTAATATATTTATATATAGAACCCTGAATCTAACAATTATCATATCATAAATGAGTAAAAATTAATATAACATTTTACGCACTCAATTGATACGAGACGTCAAAATTTAGAACGTATTTATTTAGTGTTTTTTCCTGACTTTTTGCGAGGCTTGGAATGTAAAGGAAGCTTTATGAAGGCAATTTGAGAATAATTCACTTTTTTTGTTAATTAAATTATCATAATTAGTAATTATTAATAGGGTCTCCATGGTACAGAGATTGCAGTTAGGTGATATTGACGAATTCGAGTATATTCGACTATTACACAGCTTCGACCAAGAAATCAAGTATTTTAAATTTTTGTCTTTTAACGACCATATAAGTTGTGATAAAGAAGTTGAAGATTTCCTATTAGGATTCGAAAAAGAGCATTTATGATTCGCAAATCTTAATTTAAATGTCGATGAAGTTACACCAATGTAGTTGTATGTGATGTTATTTGCTTTTACGGTGCATTTATAGACCAGATTGCTATCCAGACAATTATTTTCTCACTGATACTAATAAGAAGATAGCCTGGAAGTGTCACTATGAGAGACTATTAAATGAGGAGAATAAATGGGAAAAAGATAGTCTGCCCCAAATCGATCCAATAGAAGGACCAGTGGTGCAAGTTAAAGGTAGTATAATAAGTAAGGCAATCAAAGATATGAAGACAGGCAAGGCAGCTGGGCCTTCGGAGATAGTTGCTGAGATGTTGAAGGCATCTGGTATGGTGGGACACACTGGTCACCCGTATAGTTAACCAAGTAATACAGAATGGGTCATACCAAAAGACTGGCGTAGCAGCATCATCATTAACTGCTACAAGGGTAAAGGGGATGCTCTAGATAGGGGAAACTATAGAGGCATTACGTTAGTTGACCATGTCATGAAGGTCACAGAAAGAGATATAGCGCAACTAATCAGAGAGCGAATTGATCTAGATGAAATGCAGTTT
>OZ024740.1:112359173-112361673 GCA_964016885.1 Eledone cirrhosa
AATAGTGAAAGATATTGATGTGAATTCGTCTTTCACTTTGAATTTATTTAAATGTCCTTAATTTTCGAGATAATATCTCTTCTTCGGAGGGAAGTAAAGGTCTCAAACCAGCGTCTTTAAATCTCTAGCCAAGCCATGGCTTGGCTATACAAGAAAATATAAGTGCCTATAATGCATATAAATGTAAAAAAAAAACCATGAATATACCACCAATACATCAAACTAACCATAATACTAAAATAAACCACAGCAAACCACCATCTCATTCGCATACAACAAGTCGAGAAAATTCCACACCTAATTTGACTATCTCATCTGATTCAACATTCACGAAAGGTTGTAACTGTAGAAACAAAGCAAATTGTCCATTAAAAGGAAATTGCGTTATTAATAACATAGTATATAAATGTAAAATTAACACTAAGGACTCAACTCATTCATATATAGGAGCTACTTCTAACCAATTTAAAGTAAGATTTAATACCCACAAACAGTTTTTAAAATGCCGCATTAGCTAATACAACATCCTTAGAAGAACTTTTAAATATTATAAACCTAATTAATATACACTTTACAAATTATTATAATTAATTTTTTTTAATTTTTTTTTTTTTATTAGTTAACCTATAATTAATATTCTTCTACTAATGAACTGCATAATTTTATTTCCCTTTTACAGCTACCTTTTCCTAAAATTTATACCAATAAGTATACATATAAACTATTTTAATTTCAGGTTATGAATCTATATTCCTTGTAATCTATATAAATTTGGTATTTCTCACTAATACATTTATCCCTCCCCCACTTTTTTTTTTTTTATTTCACCCTTTGTTTTTAACATTCTTCAATTACATCTAACTCTTATTTATCATATCTATATGAATTAATATAAATTTATCAATATAAATATACCTATCAATTAAATTAATTTATTTTCTTTTTATAGATGTAAATTCCTTATGTTTTAATTAAGATTGATATTTTTCACTAACACATTTATTTTCACTAACACATTTATCGTAAAATTTTATTCTCCTTAGATTTTAACATTAGCATTATTCTTTTATAACACCGGCTTGACCTATTTTCATCCCCAAAGTAATCTTTTCATTCAAAATACTCTTTCCATTCAAAACTGAAGTCTGCTTTCCTCTACCCCTAAATTAAATTTCTATTACTACTATTCTATCATCTTGACCACTTACTACCTTTCTATTGGTCAATTCAAAACCTGTTCCCAAAAAGACTTATTGTACTAAATCTTTGTTGGTTTTTTTCAATAAACAAATATTATTTCTGGTGGATTGGCAGTATCGGTAGAGGGTCGGACGTCATGCTTTCCAGCATAGTTACGTCCCTTTATGGTCTGAGTTCAAATCCCGCCGAGGTTGACTTTGCCTTTCATCCTTACGGGGTCGATAAAATAAAGTACCAGTAATGCACTGGGTAATTGCTTGTCTTGTGCCTAAAGTAGAAACAATTATTTCTGAAGACAGCATATATATGTGTAGGTATGTATATTCCCTCTGATACTTTGTAAAAATTTTACATAGATCTATATGATATACATACCAACACACACATATATATATCCTAGAAACGATCGTAAAATGATGATTTTTTTAATATAAGGAACTGTTTCTTTGTTTTTATTCATTATTTTTATTAATATATATATATATATATATATATATATATATATATATATATATATATATATATATATATATGATGATAATGGAGCTGCGGCGCTGCAAATGGGATACATATGAAAAAGTTTGTCCTCATCAGTGGCCATCCAACCGTCGTAGGCATTTCGTCGCATTAAAGGCCATATACCTCAGGTTGGTGCGAGCAACGGCTAAAAAAAAGTCGTTGGGACACGTAAATAAAGGGGACGCTAGGGTAAAGAAACAAAATGGTTTAAGCAGCAGAAAGTGATGAAGAAGGAAACAAGTCCCAGATTTCTGTGAATATAAATTCGGTGGAATCGTGAACGAGAGAATAAAGACCATCAAACCTGGTTGAAATGTGAGCAAGGAAGGAATTTCGCACAGGTCTAACGGGACGAAGACAGTCTCTCTCTCTGTTAGCCTCTTCCTCACCTTTCACTCACTCACTCCCCTTTCTTCCCGTTTGACCTGTCCGTAATCCTTTTCTCGCGGGCACTTGACCAAGCCGGTATGATTTTTTTTCTCTCTCTCTCGTCTGCGAAATCTGAGGCAATTTCGGCTTGTAAACATAAATTGCACAAAACTTTCCTGTATTACAGCCCTACGTTATACCCTAACGGATAGCACGATCTATACGTGGATATTTTACGTCTTGATGTAGGAGCTAAGTATATGTTTTGTTTATTCCTTTACTTATTTGCATAGGTAAGCATATATTACCCGTATGTTTTGTGAAGGTATGTATACCTTCTTGTACGTATATTTGACTGTTATGGCGTATAATTTTTACATATTCTGGTATTTAGGGTTTGGCTATATGTATA
>OZ024740.1:112366673-112386371 GCA_964016885.1 Eledone cirrhosa
TATATATAAATGTAAGTATGTATGTATACGTACATATATATATATATATATATATATATATATATATATATATATATATATATATATATATATATATATATATAAATGTAAGTATGTATGTATGTATACGTACATATATATATATATATATAAATGTAAGTATGTATGTATACGTACATATATATATATATATATATATATATATATATATATATATATATATATATATATATATATATATATATATATAAATGTAAGTATGTATGTATGTATGTATACTACATACATATATGTATACAGACGTACAGTAGTATGTATATATATACATACATGCACACATATATATATGCACGTATCGGTTTAAGTAAGTGCCGTACTAAGAGTGAGAAATGAAATTTCGTTTCATTCTATTCCATTTATCATTTTCGGTGTGCCCGGCCGACTGAACTCACTCGATATGCAAATTAGGCTGCTCAGTCGTTAATATGCATAAAGAAAGTATATACTTTCAGACGTTAAACATTCTGGCAGGAAGGTATACGATGCTGACGATAGCTAATACGCTTGAAACTAGTACATCGTTCCTGTGTCAGTGTTGAACAAAAAGGTGACGTGGTTGCCTAAACACTGTACGGCGTAATTCTGGCTGTTTGTTTGTTTACAAACAAACAAACCGAGCATTATAATAAATGTTCGGTATACCGATACGTGCATATATATATGTGTGCATGTATGTATATATACATACTACTGTACGTCTGTATACATATATGTATGTACGTATACATACTTACATTTAAGTAAGTGCAGTACTAAGAGTGAGAAATGAAATTTCGTTTCATTCTATTCCATTTATATATATATATATATATATATATATATATATATATATATATATATATATATATATATATATATATATATATATATATATATATATATATATTGGGTCGTCAAGTATGAAATTTGAAGAAATTTTTTTTCTATTTAGTTCTACAAATTTCATACTTGACGACCCATTATGTATAGATATGTTTATCCTGGGTTCAATCGGGGGTAACAGCAGTAAGTAAGGTACTCAATACATAGCAGAGTATAAATATTTAATATAGAAATGGCTTCTACAGGACTAGAACTCTTTCATTTGAAGCATGGTTTCTGATGATTTCCTTCGAATGAAGCAGTTCTAGTCCTGTGGAAGCCATTTCTATATTAAATATATATATACAAACACACATACATACATATATATTGTTATACTTGGGGAGGGTCATATTGTTATAATAATATTGCCAGAAATAATAACAGAACACACTCACTGTTTGGTTGGTTTTCGCTTCTGCATCTTTTATATCTCCACAGTTAATTTATTTGGCCATCAAGGTTTAGCAGATGTGCAACGAAAGAACTTTGGTAGACTATATATATGTATTTATATCTGTATTTTTGACCGTTGGTCAGTCAGTGATAAACATTGACTGCCAAATAAATTAACTGTGGAGATATAAAAGATGCAGAAGCAAAAACCAACCAAACAGTGAGTGTGTTCTGTTATTATTTCTGGCAATATTATTATAACACTATGACCCTCCCCAAGTATAACAATATTTGTTTCGACACACGATTTCATATCAAAAACCTCACAAAACAAATATATATAGATATAGATATAGATATAGATATACATATGTATATATATATATGTACATATATATATATATATATATATATATATATATATATATATATATATATATATATATATATATATATATATATATATATATATATCGATAGATAGATATATATATATATATATATATATATATATATATATAAGTTGAAATAAAATGAAAACGAAATTTCATTTCTCACTCTTAGTACGGCACTTACTTAAATGTAAGTATGTGTGTATACGTAAATACATATATGTATACAGACGTACAGTAGCATGCATATATATATATATATATATATATATATATATATACAGGTACACATACATATATGCACGTATCAGTTTAGCGGACGCTTATTATAACGCCGCTTTGTTCGTTTGTAAACAAACTGAACAGCCTGAATTTTTATGCCGTACGGTGTTAAGGCAACCACGTCACCTTTTTGTTCAACACTGACACAGGAACGATGTACTAGTTTCAAGCTTGTTAGCTATCATCAGCACCGTATACCCTTCTGCCAGATAGTTGAACGTTCGAAAGTATATACTTTCCTTATGAAAATTAACGGCTGAGCAGCCTAATTTGCATATCGAGTGAGTCAAGTCGGTCAGGCATACCGAAAACCATAAGTTGAAATGAAATGAAAACGAAATTTCATTTATCACTCTTAGTACGGCACTTACTTAAATGTAAGTATGTGTGTATACGTACATACATATATGTATACAGACGTACAGTAGCATGCATATATATATATATATATATATATATATATATATATATATATATATATATATATATATATATATACATATACATACAGGTACACATATATATATGCACGTATCAGTTTAGCGGACGCTTATTATAACGCCGCTTTGTTCGTTTGTAAACAAACTGAACAGCCTGAATTTTTATGCCGTACGGTGTTAAGGCAACCACGTTACCTTTTTGTTCAACACTGACACAGGAACGATGTACTAGTTTCAAGCTTGTTAGCTATCATCAGCACCGTATACCCTTCTGCCAGATAGTTGAACGTTCGAAAGTATATACTTTCCTTATGAAAATTAACGGCTGAGCAGCCTAATTTGCATATCGAGTGAGTCAAGTCGGTCAGGCATACCGAAAACGATAAGTTGAAATAAAATGAAAACGAAATTTCATTTCTCACTCTTAGAACGGCACTTACTTAAATGTAAGTATGTGTGTATACGTACATACATATATGTATGCAAAATTCAGGCTGTTCAGTTTGTTTACAAACGAACAAAGCGGCGTTATAATAAGCGTCCGCTAAACTGATACGTGCATATATGTATGTGTACCTGTATGTATATATATATATATATATATATATATATATATATATATATATATATATATATATATATATATATATATGCATGCTACTGTACGTCTGTATACATATATGTATGTACGTATACACACATACTTACATTTATATATATATATCGATAGATAGATATAGATATACATATATATATATAAATTAATAAAAATAATGAATAAAAACAAAGAAACAGTTCCTTATATTAAAAAATTCATCATTTTACGATCGTTTCTAGGATATATATGTTTGTGTTGGTATGTATATCATATAGATCTATGTAAAATTTTTACAAACTATCAGAGGGAATATACATACCTACACGCAAATATGCTGTCTTCAGAAATAATCTTCAGAAATAATTTTCTTTGTTTTTATTCATTATTTTTATTAATTTATCTTGACTCTGTTTTCGTGTATTTTTCATCGGAAAGAAAATGTTTGAATACATCTTGTCTTTTCGGATTACATTGAGTTCTTCATACGGATTGGACACTACCGTACATTTTGGTAGATTTATCTATATATATATATATATATAACCAGAACAATTCTCCCAATCCCTTTTCTCTTGACCACTATCTCTCCATTGTCATAACATTCACTATAAAGACTACAGAATAGTTTTCCAAATAAGGGCGCAAAAGTGTAATGAAAACTTTTTCACGTGACAGCCAAATTTCATTTATAACCAACCAAAAAAAAGCATTCGTGAGCCTCCTTTTTTCAAGTAAAAAGAAATTCAAACACTCATATATGAAAAAACAACCTGTGACAACCCCACCCCCCACCCCCCCACCCCACCCCCACCCCCTCTCTTATTTGAAGAACTATTGTAACGCGAACTGGCACGAAATTTATTATAATTATTGACAAACCAATCAAATTACTTCTCGAAAAACCTGGCATTTCGAGCCTTCGAGCCACTTTTTCCATATAAAACAAGTAACATTCAGAGACCAACCAGATGTGAGAAAAACCACAGACCCTCCATCTCAACTCACCTTTTGAAAAGCAGAACTGCGAAACCGGTAAAGGAACCAAATAAATATATATATTTTTTTAAAAAATAAGACTCCAGTTGCATTTTCGATTTCATCTCTTTTTCTTTATACTTTCACTCATGTAGGACACCTCGGTTATTTTTCATTTTGTAAAAAAAACCTCACTTTCTAATATATATATATATATATATATATATATATATATATATATATATATATATATATATATATATATATATATATATATATATATATATATATGTATATATATATCGATAGATAGATAGATATATACATATATATATATTATTCAAAATATTAATAAATGAAAAATATTCTCATAACCAAAATATATATTTTATTATACATATTTCAAAGGTACAATGGTGTTTAAGTATGTTTTCATCAGATTATTTAATTCCAATAGTGGCAGTATATATATATGTTTATATATATATATGTATATCTATATATATATATATATATATATATATATATATATATATACAGTTATCACCAACATATGGGGTATTTTCCTTAGAACCTAACTAATAATTGTTCGTGGAATCGACCGCATATTGGCGGAATCGTAAATATCTTCCATGATTATTTTTATGGGTTTTTTTGTGGCAATATATATATTTTTTAACACTAAATTATTAATAACAATATATTGCATTTGCTGGCTTATTGGATGCCCCTTCGCATAAGACGCTCCCTCTTTTTTAACTATATTTTACGTTATATTGGGACGTTTATAGGCATTTTCCCAATGTTCGCGGTTTTTCATTCTTCGCGGGTGCCCTAGAAATGTTACCCCTGCAAATGCCAGGGCACCACTGTATATATATACATGTAGTATATAGCCTGTGTATGCACATGAAGACAAAATATATATATATAAATACATGATAGTAGTATACAGTCTGCATGTGTGTTGGTGTTGGTGTCAGAGTTGGTGTTAGGGGTGGTGGTATTGTTGGTGTTATTGGTGGTGATGATGGACATGCTTGAAAGGGTTGAAGACAGCCACTTTCCTCTTCTGTGACACCCTGATTAACTTTTTCAGGTTTCCCTTAAAGAGGAAAATCAGGGTGGAGAGAGATGTGCTGCCTGCCAATCGTTGAAAGGTGGGTGAGAGTGGCGAGCATGGTCTAGGATGGGCCTGCCTTGAGCATACATCTATAGATTGGAGAACAACTGGGAGAGGGAACTTTACCGTAGCAGACAGGGTGACCATAACTTTTTGTGGGTTTTCTCCATAAGTGACCCTTGGAGTTTCCTTACCTTTGGAGAATTTGCTATGTTTGTTTGTTTTTTAATGTTTATTTTTCTTAGTCTCTGTTATAAATGTTATTTACACAAGAAACCCCACTCTGTATCGTCCTGTACTGTATTTGTTTCCTTAATATTAGCGCTGTGTAGCTAATAAAGAAATTATTATTATTATTATTACAGTTTACTCAGCTGTAGAAATGAGATGATAGGGACTGGTGTCCCTATCATTCCACTGTAAAGTGGTCGTGGAGGTGCCACGGCAAAAAAGCACCCAGCACTCATTGTAAATGAGGTTGGTGTTAGGAAGGGCATCCAGCTGTAGAAATCAAGCTAGAATCAGCTCCCGTCCCACCCTTGCAAGCAGGGAGAAGCGGACGTAAAATGAAATGATGAAATGATGATTACATATAGGATGGATTCGGTTCTCGACTAAGTCCATTGTGCAGATAGCTTCGCCATCCTCCTTTAAGGAGGAGGAAGGTCAGGAGTTTTCATCTGCCTGGTGGCCATGGTGAAAGAGATTGTATGGTGGACATGGTTGAAAGGATTGAAGATGGACACTTTCCTCTTCGGCGAATCCCTGATTAACTTTTTTAAGTTTCACTTGAAGAGGAAAATCAGGGTGGAGAGGCAAGTGCTGTCTTCTAGTAAGTTTGTTGAGCGGTGGGTGAAAGTGGCGAGTCTGGTCTGAGTAAACATGCCCGTCCTGAGTATGCACTTGTAGAATGAGGAGTGGGAGAACTGAGAGAGGGCGCTTGCCCTGGTGGTTAGGGTGGCTGTGGTTCTTTGTGTGGTTTTCACCACGACTGACCCTTGGAGGTTTCCCCTCTTTTGGCGAATTTTTGCTGTTTGAATTTTTTTTATTTGTTTTTACACATTTCTATCTTCTTATAACCTTTTTACAAGGCTAAAATCCACTTTATACCGTTCTGTGCCATCTGTAATGTTTTTCTTCATGTTAGCCCTTGTGTCCAATAAAGAAACCATTATTATTATTATTAAAGAAATAATAATATTTATTATTATTATTATTATTATTAGTAGTAGTATTATTATAAAGAAAGTAATATTATTAATAAAATTATTATTATTACAACTATTATAACATTTTCTTCTTCACTATTGTCTGCTTGTAGGTAAGTGTCAAGAACAGTTTTCTCTTTGGTAAGTTAAACTTTACAAAGAACTACCATTTCCAGAATGTATTTTTATTAATGAAAACTTACAATTGTTTCAAATATTTCTCCATTGTCTTCAGACTATTTTTCACAACTTTCATTATATATTTATTGATTTTATTGACTAAAAAAACAACATATTACCATTCTTTCTACCTTCGCGTCTTCATATATTTGTTCATTTTTTTCTTTTTATATGTGTCTCTGTACATATATGTGTGTGTGCATCTGTATATGTGTTGATCTGTATGTGTGTGTGTGTGCATCTGTATGTGTGTGTGCATCTGTATGTGTGTGCGCATCTGTGTGTGTACATCTGTATGTATGTGTCCATCTTTGTGTATGTGCACCTGTATGTGTGTGTGTGTACCTGTATGTGTTTGTGTGTGCATCTGTTTGTGTGTGTGCACCCGTATGTGTTTGTGTGTGTATGTGTATGTGTGTGTATATGTAACCCAATGTGCCTATTTTTTCCAGTAAATTTTTCATATACATAGATAGATACTGTTTTGCAAAACCAACCGACAGGAGACCCAGGGGTAAACCCCGAGCAAGTTAACTAATATCCATGAGCTTGGCTTGTCTCACTTGGGGATCCAGCAGGATCAATTGGATACAGTTGCTTCTGACAGGACCCACAGGAAGGTGTGGTTGAGGACTCTGCTCCCATGACCTTCACAGAAATTAGTGGGTGAAGATGATAGATAGATAGTGTAGTATACTAATATAAAAACATCACAACGTTAAGAAGATATATGGATATTATTTTTAAAAAATCTATAATTTATTACCTGTTTGTACATTTAATTAAATTTTAATGAGGTTAAAATGTCATTTCTCAATTTCCACATTACATGTATATATATAAACATATACATACACCACAAACAAGTAATTTATCACACACACACACACACATACACATACACACAGACATAATTGCACTAACACTCACAAACATAAATACCATAACCACAAAGACACACACATATGCACACACACACAGAGAAATAGGCTCACATACACATATATATTCATATTTGTATACATACATTTATATCTCTGTTTATTTACATGTGCATATATACACACCTAGACATCTATTGTTTTTTAAACATTGATTTTACAGCAATACATACATATGTATTACTGCATAACACCAAAGATCTCGATCTTGTATCATTGTCTTTGAGAGGTACAATTGTGCAAGGTCAGCTTTTATGACCTCATCCCAGGTCTTCCTGGGTCTTCCTACTCCATTGGTTCCATCAACTTTGATTGCCCTGTACCTTTTTATAAAGCTGTCAGCCATCATACACATCACATGACCATACCAATGCAATCTCCTCTCTAGTATACTGCATCTGATCCCTCTTATGCCTAATTTCTCCCTTAGTTCATTTACGCTTTGTCGTTTGTGTATATAATTCTTACACATCCATGCATGCTTCATTTCTTTCCAATTTCCGCAGGTCCTCTGAGTACAATGCCCAGATCTCACTACCATGTAACATTACTGTTTGTATACATGCATCATACAATCTGCCCTTCATTTTAAGGTGTTTATATATATATATATATATATATGTCTATATATGTCGATGGGTATAATAAGGATTTCTAATTTGTGGGGAGGGAAAAATCAATTATATTAACCCCAGTTCTTCATAGGTATTTATTTTATTGACCCGGAAGAATGAAAGGCAAAGTTGACCTCTGCGGGATTTGAACTCAGAATGTAAAGAGATGGAACAAATACTGTTAAGCATGTGCCCAACACTCTAATGACTCTGCCAATCCACCACTCTCCGTTGGTGTATATAATATTTACAATTACCATAAGAATATCTATCCATCTCATGTCTTTCAATATTTCAATCTACATACAATGAATACATATGATATATCTATGTATCTATAAACAAATATACAATTGACTGTTCTTTTTTTTCCATTTATTTGGATATTTGGAGGAGTTTCTAAAATAATATTTCTTTGAATTCTTCCCTTCTTCTTTCTCTCTTTCATTTCATTTTTTTTTTTTTTTTTTTCAAATCTCAATACCCTAACAACAAAACAGAAAAAAAAGCTATTTCATACAAACTCCCCTGAAGAAACTATTACTTAAATATTCTATTCTCTGCCATTTTACTCAGTGCAAACCTATTCCTTGGTAGACATATTTATTTATTTAATATTCATTTCAAATTATTTCCTGTCAGTTCTTAGTACTTTGGCTTTTCAAAATTCATTGGTTTTAGAGAAATTCTTGCAAAGAAAATTGTAATTTTGTTTTCTCCTTCTCAACTTATTTTATTTATTCTTCCTAGACCTACTGGTTTATCTTTTTCTTTTTATTCACTCATTTTTATTTTTATTTCCTGCTTCTCAATATATATATAAGTAAGTTTGTTTTGAAACAGCCAGCAAAATTTGAAATTTAGTAGAAATAGAAGCTTTCACTGTATTTTTGACTAAAGAAATTTTAGCCTGATAGTGGGGTTTAAAACCCTTTAAAAGATGGAAAAGGATGAGTAATAGCATATCAATACTCATCCTTTTAATAGCAAGCCCTATTACTCTGGAGTTTCACCTGCACTCTCTTTCTCTCTCTCTCTGTTTGTCTGTATGTGTATATATATATATATATATATAAAAGATGTAGTGGGATCACAGGTAAGCTAACTAAGAACATAGATTTTACATGTGGCCGGTGCTCTGGTCCAATAAGTAGCAGCAAGTGCCCACAAAATACTAGCTCTTTCAATTGCACAGAGGGTTCTATAGAAATAGTGGACAGCTTCAGTTACCTGGGTGACAAAATCAGCAGTGGGGGAGGGTGCTCTGAAAGTACAGTAGCTAGAGTCAGAACTGGATGGAAAAAGTTCAGAGAGCTTATACCACTATTAGCCGCTAAAGGGTTCTCCCTAAAAATGAAAGGCAGGCTGTATGATGCCTGCATACGAACAGCAATGTTGCATGGCAGTGAGACCTGGGCATTGTGTGCAGAGGATATACGCAAACTAAAGAGGAACGAAGCTTGCATGCTCCACTGGATGTGTAATAGTAATATACGTGAACAGCAAAGCATTAACGAACTAAGGGAAAAATTAGAAATAAGAGGGATCAGATGTTGTTTACTCGAGAGAAGGCTACGTTGGTATGGTCACGTGATGCGTATGAAAGACGACAGCTGTATAAAAAAGTGCAGGGCAATAAAAATAGACGGTAGCCACGGAGTAGGCAGACCCAGAAAAACCTGGGACGACTTGATAAATTCCGACCTCACACACTTACACCTCTCCAAGACAATGGACCGAGATCTTTGGCGGTACTCAGTAATAGAGAAGACCCGCCTTACCTAAATACAAAGTAAAACCTACTACAGTCAGTAGGCACCTCTAACAAAATACACCCCCGTCCCACTACCCCCACCCCATCCACACCGCCCCTTTCAATGTAAAGTTATGTTGGTACCACAACATCCAGGCCGAAACAAATGAGGTCATGTAGGTGTCACGACAAAAAAACACACAGTCCATGCTGTAATGTGGCCGTGTAGGTAACACGGTAAAAACCTCCCAGTTCCACACTGTAAATGTGGTTGGTGTTAGGAAGGGCATCCAACTGTAGAAAACCTGCCAGACAGTCCTATGCGAGCAAGACAACCACTCTTGCCTCAAGTGGGAAAACTCCCGTCCAAACCCATGCAAGCGTGGAATATGGACGTTAAATGATGATGATGATGATGATGATGATATATATAGCCAGATCAGGTGACCATGTCTTGCTCATATAGATCTATTTTAGGCTTGGTTTTCTATAGCCAGTTGCCCTTCGAAACACCAACTACATTACAGCATGTACTGAAAGCTTTTTTGTGGCACTGCCACTACCACTATATAGGGTGGACTGGGTGCTTTTGGTTTCTGAAATTCAGCATTACCACTCTATAGGGCCGATTGGGTGCTTTTTGTTGTGGCATCAGCACTGTGGGAGAACAGGTGTGGAGCGTGTCCAGCTCTCCATGCATGCATTCATGGATTGGACAGGAAAGGTGTATCAAGGGTGTGAAAGGGAGGGGTGTACATCATCATCTTATTTAAACATCTATTTCCCATGCCCACCTGGGCTAGACAGGCTGTCACACTCTGACAGCTAATTCATACATTCCAATTTTGTTTGTAATGTAAATAAATGGTTATGATTTCTTAAAGCATATAAATTATTCATATAACATTTAACAAGGGAAGCTTAAGAAAAAGATTGCTACTAAGGGAGTTAAAACATGCAAATATGTATTTTCAGAAAATCCTTCTCTCCATTGCACCAAGTGGATTCTGAAAAACTCACCAATTTAAATGACAATAATAAAACATATTTTTACAGTTTGTGTTTATGTTCTATAACTTAGCTATTCAGCAAAAAGAAGTCAATAAAATAAGTACTGAGGTCAACATAACTGTCTAAATCAAGTTGATGCTCCACGTACTTGAGTTTCACCAAAACTAGGCTCAACAATACTCTAAGTGGTAGTGAACCAAGATACATATAACATATAATAAACACATGCATGAAGTCACATCATCAGTAAATGTTTATTGTTATTTTTATATCTATAAATTTACATCCCAACATAATGTGTCTCTGTTCACTTTATTTATTTTGTCTTCAGTGGTACTTTACCTAATTTATTCTACTATTATTTATAGCGATGGATTGGCAGTATCGGTAGAGGGTCGGACGCCATGCTTTAGCAGCATAGTTACGTCCCTTTACGATCTGAGTTCAAATCCCGCCGAGGTTGACTTTGCCTTTCATCCTTACGGGGTCGATAAAATAAAGTACCAGTAATGCACTGAATAATTGCTGGCCTTGTGCCTAAAGTAGAAACAATTATTTATAGTTATTGACTATATTATAGTTATCTGCATTGGCATGACTACATTGTTCAATACACACACACACACACACATATATATATATATGGTTCTGTAGCTCAATTAGAATCTTTAATGGAACCTTATGTGATGAGAGCCTACTACAAAAGCTATAGCTCTGTCATAACAGGTGGATACAAGTATCTGTATATATAACAATTATAAATGTGAAGAGAAAATATACCTAATTTTTTTTCAAAGTCCTGACTGTACAGTTTCACCGAGTAGTATGCAGCCAGAGTACAACTATAGTGCACCAGGGTCCTGAGCTAGCGGCTTTTCAAGAGATCCCTCAATGAAAGGAGGAATTATTGAACTGACCGCTACAAGACAAACATTCTCGGGAGGGAGAATTATCACGTGGTATAACGATCAGGAAAGGGAGGTAATGGCTGAATGTTTGGAAAGTAATATATTTGCTAGAAGCAGCCTGTAGCTGCCTATTTCACTCAACCGTAAGTGAGCTGGGACAAAATTATAATAAGATTCACATACACATAGATACATCATCATCATCATCATCATTGTTTAATGTCCATCTTCCACGCTTGCATGGGTTTGGACGGGAGTTTTCCCACTTGAGGCAAGATTGGTTGTCCTGCTCATATAGGACTGTCTGGCGGGTTTTCTACGGCTGGATGCCCTTCCTAGAACCAACCACGTTTACAGTGTGGACTGGGAGGTTTTTACCGTGTTACCTACATGGCCACATTACAGCGTGAACTGTGTGTTTTTTTTTTCGTGACACCTACACGACCTCATTTGTTTCGGCCTGGATGTTGTGGTAACATAACTTTACATTGAAAGGGGTAGTGGGGGTAGTGGGACGGGGGTGTATTTTTGTTAGAGGTGCCTACTGACTGTAGGTTTCGCTTTGTACTCAGGCAAGGCGGGTCTTCTCTATTACTGTGTAGCGCCAAAGATCTCGGTCTAGTGACATTGTCTTGGAGAGGTGTAAGTGTGTGAGGTCAGAATTTATGAAGTCGTCCCAGGTTTTTCTGGGTCTGCCTACTCCGTGGCTACCGTCTATTTTTATTGCCCTGCACTTTTTTATACAGCTGTCGTCTTTCATGCGCATCACATGACCATACCAACGTAGTCTTCTCTCGAGTAAACAACATCTGATCCCTCTTATTTCTAATTTTTCCCTTAGTTCGTTTATGTTTTGCCGTTCACGTATATTACTATTACACATCCAGCGGAGCATGCAAGCTTCGTTCCTCTCCAGTCTGCGTATATCCTCTGCACACAATGCCCAGGTCTCACTGCCATGCAACATTGCTGTTCATATGCAGGCATCATACAACCTGCCTTTCATTTTTAGAGAGAAATCTTTAGTGGCCAATAGTGGTATAAGCTCTCTGAACTTTTTCCATCTCGTTCTGACTCTACATAAGTGTACATATATATATATACATACATGATTCTGTTATTACTATCACAGATATCTGATGAGCTTTTGATTCCAGAGTCGGTCTAGATTGATACAGATTGAACCCTGAGCTGATCAGTAGCGAAATAATGTGCAACACCAACCAATAAAAGTAATGAAGGAGTAATTATTCGTCCTTGTATTATTATTATTATTAGCAGCAATTCTTTGCTTAAACTTTAATCTGTTATTTTAATATATGTGTGTGTGTGTGTGTGTGTGTGTGTGTGTGTGTGTGTGTGTGTGTGTGTGTGTGTGTGTGTGTGTGTGTGTGTGTGTGTGTGTGTGTGTGTGTGTGTGTGTGTGTGTGTGTGTGCGTGCGTGTGTGTGTGTGCCTTGATGTCGGAAAATAAGACATTAGGTGAGGATGTTAATATTTGTCTATTGCATTTCTTAAACATATAATAGGTTTATGGATATTTTTTTCACCTGATTCTACTCGTTTCACAAAGAAAAAAACCTACTTGTATTAGGTTTTCCTGAATCTTGTTAGCTATTGAAAGGAATATGCATTGCTAAGGTGGTCCAATAGGGAAGAAAGGTGTCCTGAGCTATCTCTATAACTGCAAAAAGTCAAATTCCTTTTCCTCTTTATCACCCTTATCACCCTACACATTTCCATTTTATTTATGGCTGATTGGAATTTCAGATATTCTCTCTCTCTCTCTCTCTTTTGAGAAAAAAATTTCATTGACACCAATCACTTTTTTCTCATTAGATTTGTAATTACAATTAATTAAAAGACTCACTACCTTAACTATAGTAGCCTGTACATATCCCACTCTCTCCTTCATCTACACACACACACACACACACACACCATGTTTGTGTGTGTGTGTACATAACACACACACACATGCACACATATATATATAATTCTTTCTGAAGAAAGAATTATATATTTTATCTTATATTCTATCTTATTGATGTATAATTTGATTCTCCACCCCTTATATACACACACACATGTGGGGGTAATTATTGAGTGAGAATCACTCTCTCTCTCCCTCTCACCTCCCTCCCTCCCTTCCTTTCACACTTTTTATTTCACGCTCTCTCTCTCCAGTTTAGACCTCTCTCTCTCTCTCTCTCTCCCTCTCTCGCTCCCCCCTCTCTCGACCCCCCCTCCCTCTCTTCATCATTAAACTTCTTTTGTGTTCTTGCAGTTTTAGTTGTTGCCCAGTATCATTATTATAGCTGTTGTTGTTGAACATTACTCAACTAATTTCAATAATATTAAAAGCCATTCATTGCTATATTGGTTTATTAGTTGGCACCTTTAAACACATTTAAACACTGCCAGCAGGGTGGGAGACAGGAGCTACATCTCATGACTTATAATAGCAATTTGTTGTTGTTGTTGTTATTGTTATTAGATTGACAGAATCGGTAAAGCATCAGGCAAAATGCTTAGTGGCATATAGTTAAAGCCCTTTATGTTTTGAGTTCAAATCCTATCATGGTCAACTTTGCTTTTCATTCTTTTTCCAGGGGCGGTGGATTGGCAGTATCGGTAGAGGGTCGGTGGCCCTTTATGTTCTGAGTTCAAATCCCACCGAGGTTAACTTTGCTTTTTATCCTTACGTGGTCGATAAAGTAAAGTACCAGTCACTTGCTGGGGTCAATTTAATCGACTTTCCCTTTCCCCCAAATTGCTGGCCTTGTGCCAAGAAACCATTCCTCTTCCAGGGGTCACCTCGTTTAAAACCAGCACCTGGCCCTTGAGTTACTGTAGCAGCATCCACTCAGTTGTGTGTATTTAAGTCAGGTGTCTGATTTAAGGGTACTTTGCTCCACTACACTTTTCCTACAACCACATGACTCTCACTGCCACCTGGCTCTCACCACCACCTGACACTTGGGTACTTTTAGCAAGACCCACTCTGTTACAAATATTCTGGCCAGGTGTCTATTATAAGGACACCTTGTTCTATTGTCCTTTTCACACCACCACTTGATCCTTGGGTACTTTTAGCAGAGTCCACTCTGCTGCAAGTACTCTGTGTCATACTTTGCAGCATAGAGTTACGGCCCTTTATGTTCTGAGTTCATATCCCGCCGAGGTTAACTTTACTTTATCGACCACGTAAGAATAAAAAGCAAAGTACCAGTCACGTGCTGGGGTCCTTCCTTCCTTCTAGCAGCCATAAAGGCTCTGGAAAACAAAACGTGATGGGCAACAGCCTCTCCCTCTCTGACAAAACAGCAAAAAAAAAAAAATACCTTACTACTTTTCATCATTCTGGGGTCAATAAAATGAGTACCAGTCATGTACTGGGTCACGTTAATAGATTCTACACTTCCCTAAATATTCTGCTTCTGTGAAAACTGAGAGAAATCAGCTTCAGAAATATTTTATGAAACATTGTTGGATGGTATAGAAATACATACACACACACACACACACACACACACACACACACACACACACACACACACACACACACACATATATATATAGGTGCGTGGCTGAGTGGTTAGAGAATTAGATTTACAATTGTGAGGTTGTGAGTTCGATTCCAGAATCGGGTCATGCATTATATCCTTGAGCAAGACACTTTATTTCACATTGCTCCTTCTACCTGGAGTTGCAACCGATAGATATAGTATTAGCAATTGGTCTGATTTGACGATCGACTGTCAATATATATATATCATCATCATCATTTTACGTCCGCTTTTCCCTGCTTGCAACGGTGGGACGGGAATTGATTCTGGCTTGATTTCTACAGCTGGATGCCCTTCCTAACACCAACCTCATTTACAGTGAGTGCTGAGTGCTTTTTTGCCGTGGCACCTCCACGACCACTTTGCAGTGGAATGATATGGACCCCAGTCCCTATCATCTCATTTCTACAGCTGAGTAAACTGGAGCAATGTGAAATAAAGTGTCTTGTTCAAGGAAACAACACATCACCCGGACTCAGAATTGAACTCACAACCTATCGATTGCAATATATATATATATATATATATATAGTAATAATAATAAATTTGAAGACTAAAATGCAATAAGGATAAATATATATCAGATATATAAGAACCGTAGAGCAAATATTTAAAATAACAGAAGCACACACACACACAAACATACATGCTGTACTGCAGAATACCACCATTTGCTGTGAACAAAATTAAACAAAGCAAATATGCAGAGGACATACTAGCCTGCAGCAATTAGCATCCAGTCCACACTGTAATGTAGTTGGTGTTAAGAAGAGCACCCAGCTATAGAAACCAAGCCAAAATACAGATGCGTATAAGCATGATGTGGGCCCCCGTCTAACCCATGCAAGCATGGAAAATGGATGTAAAATGATTGTTTCTACTTTAGGCACAAGGCCAGCAATTACCCAGTGCATTACTGGTACTTTATTTTATCGATCCCGTAAGGATGAAAATGGATGTAAAATGATGATGATGAAACACAATATAATTGCACAATAAAACATTACTACTACTGTTACTATCATCACTATAACTACCACCACTACTACTACTTACTTTTAATTAAACATCACTGGATATTTTATTGAATTTGCTTATTTCTTAATTAATTCTATACCATTGCCGCCCCCCCCCCCCCCCCCCTGCTGCTCCCCACACCCCATCTCACATCACCCAACTCACCCACACCCCATCTCAAACCCCACTCCAACTATTTTGGAATAGTCTGTGTGAACAGTAATTAAAGACTATGTATGTGTGTGTGTACATGAAGGTGAATATGTGTATATATGTATGTGTACATACGTGTATCTGTGTAAGTGTATATATGTATGTGTATATATGTGTGTGTTTGAATGTGGTAAAATATGGGGAACAGAATCATGACAAAGACGATTTAACTTTTCTTACGATGGTTGGCATATGTGGATTGGTGGGTAATGATATTGTTGATGATGATGATGTTGATTGTGTTGCCAGTTGTAATGCTACTTATGATGATGATGATGATGGTAGTGCCGGGTGATGAGGATAGATGATGGCCACACTAATAATGGTGATGATGATGATGATGATAGTTGGTGTTTATCCTCAGGTAGTCAACCCTAACTGAACAAATATATGATCAAAGACATTCCAACCATGACTGTCCCGTCTTTGTTTACTTAAACATCGAGCCCCTATCTCCTTGCCCTGGACTACAGTATCAATGCGCCTTTTTTTTCTTAAAAAATATAGTGGAATATGGTTTGAATAAGATTTGGTTGTTGTTTTTAGCATTTTGAGCAACCTTGTAGTGGCTCCCTTATTGAGAATGATGGTGGCTGGGGGGCTAGAAATATTGCAAAAGTACTTATCAAGTATGCTGACCACAACATATAACTTCAAACACTTCTTAGGTAGACTTAACCACTTAGTCACTATAATAGGTGTGTACAAATGAATATGTAGGGGTGGAACATTTAATTAAGAAGTAATTAGTATTTGATATCAACAATGTGACTGAATAGAAATGCCTCAGAGGGGGTCTTCTGCATATTAAATGCATACATAAGGAAGGCCCCCACATATGTAATATAGTAATTTCAAAAGCTTTGATCAACTGAGTTTATCCAAGCTATAAGTAGACAAAAAACTACCTCAAGGGATGTTTAACCCTTTCTTTACCATACTTTTAATGAAATGTGTTGTATTTCAATTAACACTTTTTATATCAAACTGCTGAAACCATCCCTAGTTCAACATTATAAAACTGTTTGTTTTTATGTGTTTATCTAAAATTCTTCTAAAACAATTTTATGTAAGAACTTTTAAGTTATATTCCAAACATCAGTTTCATAATGAGAAAGTCAGCTATATTACAAAATATCTCTGAATTCTTGATTATTTTCAAAATAATTTGAAAATTATAGGCAATGATGGCAACAAAGGGGGTAATGAAGATTATGGTGGGTTTTGTAAAAATTATTCATTATTTCATTATTATCATGGTATTTGTAAAAAGGTTTTTATATCAAATTATAAAGACGCATTTTAAGGCCATATTCCCTGTTAAAGTAGAGGTAAAAACCTTTGTGGGCCTCCTGATAAACATTTTACCCTATTATGTGCATCCCCTTTACCAACCCCTTAACTTTCATTTCCTCATTCATCTTTAGCCATGTCATTCTTGGTTACCCCTTTCTCTAATTCCTTCCACTTTTCTTTCCGTCCTTCCTCTCACTCAGTCACTTTCATCTTTCCTCAACACATGACCCAACCATCTCATTCTACTTATCTTCCTAACATTCATCAGTGATTCTATTCACTATATCCTCAGCAACTTATTGTTTGTCCTCCTCTCACTGAACAATATTCCACTCATCCACTTGACCATTCATATTTCCATTCTCTCCATCCTTCTCTGTTGCTCCACATCAAACACACAAATCCCACTTCCATAAATCATGGCACTTCTCACACATTCAACATACACCTTTTCTTTTTAGTTTTAGTGACATTCCCCTCCTCACTAACACACCACTCAGTTCCCACAACTTCTTCCATACACATCTCACTTGAGATACTCTCAGAGTCTAATCCACCTTCTCTATTCGACATATCTCCAGCATTTTCACATCTTCCATCTTCACACTATTCCTACGACACAACTCAACACCTGCTTCATCTGTAGCTCTCTACACACACATAAATGTAGCTACCACAATATTAAATAATTCCTTCACTCCACATGTTTGTACCCATCCAGTGTATATCATACATTGAATACTGAAACGTCCTTCCTGCACACTGTACTCAGCCACTTTCCTGTTCTTTTCTATCTCACCAAATACTTTACCACTTTCCAATATTCATCTTCATACCTTTTGCCTCAATACATTTCTTCCATCTATTCATCATTTCTCTCAGACCATCAGTATACAACTCCCATAATAAATGCCCCATTACAATTTAGACTAGTAGTTCCATCCCAACTACAAATATTAGTTGGTTTAATACTGATCCCTGATGCACTCCAAACTTCAAACTTATCACTCTTCCTATCCTTTATTTTTACAACCATACACTTTCACCAGATTAACAAACCCCAAAACAAGCAGATTTTAATTAAAATAGAAACCTTTTAAAATGTGTGATTTCGTTCCATTGAACCAGAGGTAGTTTTGGGTGGGTTAGTACCAAAATTATTAAAATTTGAAAACAAGGACAATAACTCCAATAAAGCCAGTTGAATGAAGTTTATGGACAATGTAGATTGAAGTGGATCTAGTCTTTAAGCCTTGTAATAAATAAGTTAAGTAAATATTCATAATGAAATAATTTTAGTAAATCCTCCAAAATTCTTCATTAATTCCCAGAGACCTCTGGTCATCTTCCACCCCTTCCTTGCCACACTTGAATTCATTAACCAAGCATTTGACCATGGCATATGACAGGGCTTCTTCTTCTAATATGCCTAACATGTCCTTACAGATCTCAGCTGGGATTATGTCTTTCAACTGCAGATACTTGATCATTGCTTGATACTTGAATTTCTCCATTTTTTCATAAAACGCATGATTACATCAACTTTAAGAATCTGCGAAAAGAAACGAAAAAGGTTTCAGACCACGAAACCTGACTAGCAATGTAAGAACGTCACAGATATTACAAACAAAATTTCATTTGCATACCTATTTGGTTCGAGTGTGAGGCTCGAATCTTTTCAGTCTCCCCTCGTATAATGGGGTTGCTGCTTATGAATATCAACTATGCCGCTGAGAGATAATATAGCAGTGGTAATGATAATGATGATGGTGGTGGTAGTAATGATGGTGGTGGCGATAATGATGGTGGTGGTGGTGGTGGTAATGATGGTGGTGGCGATAATGATGGTGGTAACGATGGTC
>OZ024740.1:112386571-112391571 GCA_964016885.1 Eledone cirrhosa
TAGAAGGAGCAACGTGAAATAAAGTCTCTTGCCCAAGGACATAACTCATCGCCTGGTCCGGGAATCGAACTCACTACCTCATGATTGCGAATCTAATTCTCTAACCACTCAGCCACGTGCCTTCACTTATATCTCTCTCTCTCTCTCTCTCTCTCTCTCTCTCTCTCTCTCTCTCTCTATATATATATATATATATATATATATATATATATATATATACACACACACTCACACACACTCGTTAAAACAACAACAGTGTTGGGACTATTTGTCATTTTTTATCTCATACTGTAATGTATACATACTCATTTTTATATCCACTTTTCTATACTAACATCGGTTGGACGAAAGTATATTTCACGCTGTAGTCTAGGATTGTATGTTCTTCCTGACACCAACCTTCACTTATTTTTAAGTATCTTACTCTATTTCACTGATCTTCACCATCCATTTTCCTTGCTGGCATGGGTTGGATGGGCCATCACAGTCCAAGACTAGATAGATCAGAAAATCTTGTTTTGTTCATGCATTTTATTTTTGCCAGAATTTCTATAGCTGGATGCAGATTGCGAGACTTTGAAGAGGTTCCCTAATCTTTATATTTAGATAGTATAGGACAAGTAGAATGTAGACTAGTAAAATCTTTATAATTACAAGAGTTGTCCGTAGATGTTCCATAGGGCCCTGCTTAGAATTTCTTGGCATTTCTACATCATCAATGACAAAGTCATGGAAAGGACCGAGCTGAGAAATTTATGGAATATCATTACTGTATGAAAATGGATGTTGCTTGGTCATATGCTACACAGGCCTATGAAAAGACAAATTAATTCCTCCTTTGAGTGGAAATGAAAAGGTGGTTGTGATGGGATTGATAGTGGTGGTAGTGGAGGTGGGACTTTGGAGCCAATGTAAACCAGTCAGAAATTAAATTGTCAACATTTACTTTGCTCTAGCTTTAGCTTATCTATCATTTCTTTGGGGGGGGGGGTCAGTTTCTTGGTGAATCTCCAAAGAATTGATCATCCATTTATATATATATGTGTGTGTATATACACACACACCTGTGATTAAGAAAGAAAGGTAAGATAAGGGAATACACACACTCACACACATACATACAGAGGAAATGACGAAAGAGCATGATGAAAGAAGAGATACTGTGCTGAAAAGGACCCGTCCCACCCTTGCAAGCAGGAAAAAGCGGACGTAAAATGATGATGATGATGATATATATATATATATCCAGGTCTGTTTTTATCATTTATTTTGTTTGACCTGTTTAGCTTGATTTGTTTTTTGGCTTAGGTGGTTGATGCCTTCTTGACCACTTTTTCAGTTTGTATGGCGTTTTAACATATTGTTTAGCTCTGGTTTTTTAACTATGGAGCGCTTGCCAGCATAACCCTGATTTTGCGGTTCGTTTCGCTTTTTCTACCCGCCAAAATGCGATTCTCGCTGAATTTATATTTATATATATACACACACATACATATGTATATATAATGAGTTACAACATCACTCATGTACAACGCTGTTGATGTAGAGAGGGGAGACTAGTATGCGACTACTTGTGTTCCATAAAAACACCTTGCCTGACCAAGCTTGTGCAAATCCTGTGGTCATTCATGATTGAAGGGGGTCTTTACTCTCTATTATACATCTATCTTCCTATTTATCTATCCTACCTATTTATATTCCTATATACTTACCTACATATCTGCCTATCTGTCTGTCTGTCTGTCCTTCCATCTATCCATCCATCCATCAATCTATCTCTCTATGTTATGTTTACCATTATATTTTCTTAAAGCATTATCTTCTTTTTCTCTTTCCATTACATGCCTTAAGGTGTTACAATTGGCTGTTCTTGCTATAAATCCTATCAGTCTTTCTTACCATTTGTGTCAAAAATCAATGAAACACTGTTCCAATACTTTCCACCCACAGGCTGCTTGGGTTTTAGTTTGGGGTTTTTGGTTTTTGTTTCTTCAGCCAATAACTACTACTACTACTACTACTACTACTACTACTACTACTACTACTACTACTGTTGCTGCTACTACAACTACTACTGCTACTACCACCACCACCACCACCACAACAACAACAACAACAATAATGGTGATGGCTTCTTTTATTGTCCACCGGGGCTCTAATCATTGGTGATCAATACAAGGGTGAAAAACAACACAATGTGTAACACAGTAGGCAGTACAACATTCTAATATTAATAATAAGACAATAATAATAATAATTGTTTCTACTTTTGGCACAAGGCCAGCAATTACCCAGTGTATTACTGGTACTTTATTTTATCGACCCCGTAAGGATGAAAGGCAAAGTTAACTTTGGCGGGATTTGAACTCAGACCATAAAGGGCCGTAACTCTATACTGCAAAGCATGGCGTCCGACCCTCTACCAATATTGCCAATCCACTGCCCTTATAATAATAATGGTTCCTTTATTAGCCACACAGGGCTTACATTAAGAGGACAATAAAGATGGTACAAGACAGTACTGTGTGGGTTTTTTATGTGAAACAAATGTTTATAACAAAGACTAGAAAAATAAACATTTGAAAATACAAACAATAATTGTTTTTACTTTAGGCACAAGGCCAGCAATTACCCAGTGCATTACTGGTACTTTATTTTATCGACCTTGTAATGATGAAAGGTATAGCTAACCTCAGCAGGAGTTGAACTCAGAACGTAAAGGGCCATGACCCTATGCTGCAAAGGATGGTGTCTGATGCTCTACCGATACTGCCAATCCACCAATCATAACAGATAACAATAGTAATAGTTGTTTCTGATTTAGGCACAAGGCCAGCAATTTGAAGGGGTGGTGCATTACTAGTACTTTATTTTATCGACGGGGCCATAACTCTATGCTGCAAAGGATGGTGTCCGACGCTCTACCGATACTTCCCAATCTACTGCCCTTATAATAATCATAATAATAATTGTTTCTACATTTGGCACAAGGCCAGCAATTACCCCAGTGCATTACTGGTACTTTATTTTATCGACCCCTGAAAGAATGAAAGGCAAAGTTAACCTCGGCGGGATTTGAACTCAGACCGTAAAGGGTCGTAACTCTATACTGCAAAGCATGGTGTCCGACCCTCTACCGATACTGCCAATTCACCGCCCTTATAATAATAAGAAGAAGAGGAACAACAGCAGCAGCAGCAGCAACAACAGCAACAGCAGCAACAACAACAACAACAACAATATAGTAGTAGAAGTAGTAGTAGTAGTAGTAGTAGTAGTAATAGTAGCATCAAGAGATTTGTTGCTCTTGCAAACATTCATTCCTTATTTTGTTTCCTCCTTAGGGTTGTTTTTAGGAGAAAATAATGATGCCGAAGGTGAAGGTCCATTGTTATAATGCAAATATATGTTCCCTGCTTTAGTATCTAATGTGTGTGGCTTGGTGAGTGGGTGGGTCATCGATGCAGTCTTGGTGATATCTCTACTGAGAGGAAGAAGCTGCTGGCTGTAGAGGAGGAGATGAGAAAGAATTACTTGCTTAAACCCCAGTAGTTATTTTACTGTTATTTTTTTCTATACTTACCATATATATATATATACATGTGTGTATGTGTGTGTGTGTGTATATATATATGTGTGTGTGTGTATATATATATATATATAACTTCAAAAAACGTGACAATCACCTGATCACCTATAGATCCGGGGAACACACAAGCCAGGTAGATTATATCCTTACCAGAAGACGTGACAGAGTGTCTGTTGTTAACACTAAATCCCTCCCCCTTGAAGAATGCACCTCCCAACATAGACTGATAATTAGCGACCTCATAGTCAGGACGAGACGTACTCGACAACAGAAGAGGACTATCCTCAGGAGGAAAATATGGAAGTTAAAGGACCCCACAGCCAGGAATAAATTTCAAAGCATATTACTTGATGCTTTCGACAGTAAGGAAGAACATTTAGAGTCGGACAATATAGAGGGAGAGTGGGAATTTCTGAAAGCAAACCTGCTGTTGGCGACAGACGAGGTCTGTGGCTGGAGCAGGCCTGTAGGCAGGAGGAGAGTAACATGGTGGTGGAACAGTAAGGTGGAGGGGTCAATTAAGGCCAAAAAGCAGGCTTGGAAAGTATGGCGGGATGGGGGAAGTAGAGAGGACTATCAAGTGGCCAGGAGGGAAGCTAGGAGACAAGTGTACTTAGCAAGAAGGGAAGCTGAGGAAAGAAAGTTCAAGCATGTTCTACAACGCGATGACCAAAAACGTGAGGTGTTCAGGATTGCTAGGCAATGCGTCAAGGAAAACCGTGATATTGTCGGGGAGAAGTGTGTACTAAACGACGATGGCACACTTGCCATCACCGACGCTGATAAGAAGGTAGCTTGGAAGTGTCACTATGAAAGGCTTCTAAATGAGGAGAATAATTGGGAGAAAGGCAGTCTCCCCCATATCGACCCAATAGAGGGACCAGCAGTGTTAGTCGAGGGGAGTATAATAAGTAAGGCAATCAAGGATATGAAGACTGGTAAGGCGGCTGGGCCTTCGGAAATAGTTGCTGAGATGCTGAAGGCATCTGGCACGGTGGGACACACCATGGTCACCCGCATAGTTAACCAAGTCGTACAAAACGGGGTTGTTCCGAAGGACTGGCATAGCAGCATCATCGTTAACTGTTATAAGGGTAAAGGAGACGCCCTAGATAGGAGTAACTATAGAGGCATTAAATTAATCGACCAGGTCATGAAGGTCACGGAAAGAGTAATAGCGCAACTAATCAGAGAGAGAATTGACCTAGATGAAATGCAGTTCGGGTTTGTGTCAGGCAAAAGTACCACAGACGCTCTTTTCATAGTACGACAACTACAAGAGAAGTACCTAGCTAAAGGTAAACCCCTCTACTTAGCTTTTGTCGACTTGGAGAAAGCCTTCGACAGAGTCCCCCGCTCCATTATCTGGTGGGCTCTTAGAAAACTAGGCGTTGACGAATGGCTTGTGAGG
>OZ024740.1:112396571-112474071 GCA_964016885.1 Eledone cirrhosa
AGATGTCACAAACTACCATCTTATGGTCAACCATTGTCTTACCAACTCAACTGCTTCATTGTCATACATGTGGAGTGGTCCAGGCTGGCTCTGTGTTGTATCCTTGAGCAAGATGCTTCAATTCATGTTGTTCCAATCCATTCAGCTGAAAGCAATAATTACCATCAACAGCAGCTGGTGTGGTCAACCCTATGACGCCCAGGTCTCTCAGCTAGGTGTCCCATTCAGATGTCCTAACCAGATGTCCCATCCAATTATCTCAACCAAGTCCTATCTAGGTGTCCCATCCAGGTTTCTATCCATGTATCTCAGCCAGGTGTCTCCTCAAGGTGTCCCAACCAGGTGTCCTATTTAGGTGACCCATCTAGTCCCATCTAAGTGTCCCAGCAAGGTGTTGAAAGAGGGCCTCTTGTACTCTCAGCCAGCCACATAATACCAATGTGACAAAGATAAGCTATGTGGCCCAGTGGTTAAGGTCACATATATAATTCTTGTACTGGGCAGCATGAGCTTCTGAGCAAGATACTTGGGACAGACTTAATTAACTTAACTAATTCCCTCTAACAACTGATCAATTCCCTCCCACTAAATTTCTCATTCTGAGTTTTTTTATTAGATTTCATGCATATATATGCACAGACATACATACACACACTTGCTCCCACATACATACACTTGCTCCCACACACACACACATGCTCACACATACATACACACTCCCATATATACATACGCATACATATATACATCCATACACTCCCATACATACAAACATACATACTCCCATACATATATGTGATACTTCGCTATATAAATAATAGATGTCATATATCTACATCCACATCGACTAGCATAATTTTGGTGAAAATCTATAAAGGGAAGGAAGTGTTTCCTATAAATATTGAAATCTGTGTGTTTGGTGAGCCAAGTCTTTGTCTAACTGTTATAGGTGTTTTTTATGTTATGTATATGGTTGAATAAATTTATGAATTACTTGACTCTTTACCATAACCTCTGCAGAGGTGATTCAGTGTAGTTTCTCTCTTTGAACTCCCCCCCCCCTCTCCTGGTACAAATTAGTTCTACTTATTTCACCACCAGTTCACTGTCCGGATCAGGTGGATGATCACAGCACCTGGCGAGTAAGTGCTTTAGG
Source organism: Eledone cirrhosa (assembly GCA_964016885.1). Lineage (NCBI taxonomy): Eukaryota > Metazoa > Mollusca > Cephalopoda > Octopoda > Eledonidae > Eledone > Eledone cirrhosa. Next base: position 112,397,728 of record OZ024740.1, read on the forward strand.
GCAGTTTGCACAGATGAGTTTACTCCTCCTTCACATCATCATCATCATCATCATCATCATCACCACAGTAATAGTACCAAGCCAACCTTGACATTGCTTCACTTCATTAGACTCACAGGAACTGGAGTGTTACCTGTTATGGTTCATTGGTTATAATCAACAGTCTTTGAATGTATTTGGATAACACAGTTGATGTAGGCAACAACAATAACAATAATGATTTTTAATTAAGGTACAAGGCTAGCAATTTGGAAGGAAGTGAAAGTCAATTATATTGACACCTGTACTTGACTGATACTATTTTATTGGCTCCTGGAAGTCTGGGAGTCTAAATTGGCCTCAATGGAATTTGAACTGAAAATGTAAAAACTTGGAATAAATGCTGCAAAGCCTTTGATCTAATAAATACCAGCGATGCCAGTGAAGCTAGGGGCCAGAGACCAAAGCCACCAATTTTGATGGTAAGATGGGTTGTTGCCATCTGGTGCTATCAAACCACATGTTGCATATCTCCTTTGCATCATGTTGGGTGTAGGCACTGAGATCTGTGAGATGAGATATTTAACTATATCTATAACAGAATATATTGTGAAATGTATAAAAACGCTTCGGTATGGCAAAGCAATTCTTAATTAGGAATAGAGCTGGATGCATCTCAGTCTGGTGCACTTTACTCACAAGATTTCACATTATCATGATTTGTATTTTATTTGGACAAAGACATTTTCCTTGAGATCTTCTTGCAAACATGCACAAACACACATACCCATATACACACATATTTTGAAAACCTACTCATTGTAGTATAAGTGAAGACTCTTACTGGGGACATACAGAAAATTTGATGTGAATTTGAAGGATTATGGAAATTTATGATGATTTCTTACAGCTAAACTAACATCAATAACATTTTTTTCTTAATCTTTTCATAGGTATTATATATAGCTTGTAAAGAAATTTCGCCTCTATGATTTGATCTGACAAATTAGTGAGAAATAAAGAACCGGGTTTAAAAATTTAGGCTTTTTTTTCTATTTCCATGAGAATAGGTTGATGAAAGCTGTGTACTGAATAACCACTTAGACAAAATAAAATATGATAGGTTCAATAGGATGATAGATTTTTAGTGTCATTTTTATTATTATTATTTTTTGAATTGGCAGTATCGGTAGAGGGTTGGACGCCATGCTTTCTAGCATAGTTACGTCCCTTTACAGTCTGAGTTCAAATCCCGCCGAGGTTAACTTTGCCTTTCATCCTTACGGGGTCGATAAAATAAAGTACCAGTAATGTACTGGGTAATTGCTGGCCTTGTGCCTAAAGTAGAAACAATTATTTTTGTCAAGTTTATATTAAGTACATTTTACTGTTACTGGTGCCATAGTGGTTAAAGTGTTAGGCAGCTCATTGTAAGGTCATGAGTTTGTTTTCAAGACCAAGTAGTGGGTTTTACTCAGCTGAAACTTTGTTGCTAAAGAGTTGGTCTTCGATCTTAAGATCATGGGTGTGATTTCCAGACAAACTGGTACATTGTATCCTTGAATAAGGTCCTTAATTTCATGCTTCAGTCCACTCAGGTGAAAGGAGGAGTATCAGCAGCAGCTATTTGGTGTCCAGTCCAAGGGTGTCATGTACTCTCAATAACTGACAGCCACATGAAACTGGGAAAGCTCAAGTCTGTTGAGCATCTAGGCTTGAGGAAAACTACCTTTTAACTTTATGTAGTTATATATGTGTGTGTGTGTGTGCAAGAATGCGTGTGAGTATGTATGTGTGGATATCCATGTAGAATAATGTGGTCATAGTTAAAATTGTGAGATAATTCCATCTTGAATTCCTTTCATCATAGGTTTGACTTAATCAGGAGGCTGACGTAGGGCTAAACAACAGCAACAACAATAACAAGAGCAAAAACAATAAATAATCAGGAGAAACTGCGAAAGTGATAAATATATTGGCTTCCAAAAATGTTATTGTTTATAAAAATTAGCAACAAATCATCATCGTCATCGTTTAACGTCCATTTTCCACGCTAGCATGGGTCTGGACGGGAATTGTCCCACTTGAGGCAAGATTGGTTGTCTTGTTCAGGACTGTCTGGCGGGTTTTCTACGGCTGGATGCCCTTCCTAGCACCAACCACGTTTACAGTGTGGACTGGGAGGTTTTTACCGTGTTACATACACGGCCACATTACAGCGTGGGCTGTGTGTTTTTTTGTCGTGACACCTACACGACCTCATTTGTTTCGGACTGGATGTTGTGGTACCAACATAACTTCACATTTAAGGGGGTGGTGTGGATGGGGTGGGGGTAGTGGGACGGGGGTGTATTTTGTTAGAGGTGCTTATTGACTGTAGGTTTCGCTTTGTACTTAGGCAAGGCGGGTCTTCTGTATAACTGTGTAGCACCAAAGATCTCGGTCCAGTGACATTGTCTTGGAGAGGTGTAAGTGTGTGAGGTCGGAATTTATCAAGTCGTCCCAGGTTTTTCTGGGTCTACCTACTCCGTGGCTACCGTCTATTTTTATCGCCCTGCACTTTTTTATACAGCTGTCGTCTTTCATGCGCATCACGTGACTGTACCAACGTAGTCTTCCCTCGAGTAAACAACATCTGATCCCTCTTATTCCTAATTTCTCCCTTAGTTTGTTTATGCTTTGCCGTTCATGTATATTACTATTACACACCCAGCGAAGCATGCAAGCTTCGTTTCTCTCCAGTGTGCGTATATCCTCTGCACACAATGCCCAGGTCTCACTGCCATGTAACATTGCTGTTCGTGTGCAGGCATCATACAACTTGCCTTTCATTTTTAGCGAGAACCCTTTAGCGGCCAATAGTGGTATAAGCTCTCTGAACTTTTTCCATCCCGTTCTGACTCTAGCTACTGTACTTTCAGAGCACCCTCCCCACTGCTGATTTTGTCACCCAGGTAACGGAAGCTGTCCACTATTTCTATAAAACCATCTGTGCAATGGAATGAGCTAGTATTCTGTGGGCACTTGCTGCTACTTATTGCACCAGAGCACCGGCCACATTTAAAATCTATATTCTTAGTTAGCTTACCTGTGATCCCACTACATCTTTTATGCACCCTTACTTTGCATTTGGGACATAAAATGGAGTTTCTGCCTACTCCTTTCCTACACACTGAGCATGGCCATTTCCCAGATGGGACCGGTGCCCTATTTTCCTTCCTACAAACTAGAACTTTAGTCTTAGACAAGTTAACTTTAAGGCCTTTTGATTCTAGGCCATGCTTCCATGTTTGGAATTTCTTCTCTAGTTCAGCCATTGATTCAGCTATGAGTGTTAGATCATCTGCATATAGGAGTTCCCATGGACAGCCGGTCTTGAAAACAGAAAATAAAAACTGCCAGACAATGTTAAATGTACTTGAAAAAATATCATCTCATTTACCAAATGTTTTAGTCATTTTGGTACCAACCTTTCTGAATTTACTCTGATTCTATGATCCCCCCTTCTCCGAAATGCCCACTTCAAAATGTCCATACTTTTATTGAAACCTTATATTTAAGAAATTTTGCTAATGTTCCAGACAGGGCCTATGAGAGTGGTGTCGAGCCAGTACTTTGTTCCAGGGCCCAAGAACTAAGAAGAGCCCCACAGCAACCCGTGCTGGATGTTGGTGTTAAGAGACGGGCTGAGCTGTCAACTTTTCACCATCTAGTTATCTGCAGCTTGAAACTACCTAAAGCCAAAGAAGCCCACAAAAATGACAGGTCCAGGGCGACCTACAGGATAAAGTGGGAAACATTGGTGGATAAGGAAGTCAGGACCAGGTATGCAGATACTATTGCATCTAAATTCAGAGAACACCCTGAGCAAACTGAGGATGTTAAGACAGAGTGGAGATTGTTCAGCACAGCAGTCTCTGCTTCAGCTGGCAAAAGAATTGCAGTAGCTAGTGCAGTAATGTGCCAGCTTCAGCATTCAGTTATCAGAAGGGAGGTAGGCATACAATCTAAACTCACTATCTTCAATTTAGTATTCATGCCAACTCTTACCTATGACCATGATTTTGGGGTAATGACCGAAAGAATGCGACCGCGAATACAATTGGCCGAAATGGGATTCCTTCGAACAGTATTTGAAGTAACGTTACTCAATAGAGTACATAGCTCGGAGATCAAAGATTCACTCCAGGTAGAAGCTCTACTTCTTCGAATTGAGAGATCATAGCTCTGATACTGTGGGCAGATTTTACAGGCAAAACCAACTGGTAGGAGACGCAGGGGTGAAGAAGAAAAGAGGGGAGGGGGGAGGAAGAGGAGGAGGTGACAGAGACAACGAAGATGGAAAAGATGTCTATTTGTTGTGTGCATCAGACCATCCACACACACACATTTCCATAAATGCATTTCATTTTGTTAATAATTATGTATTGATTTAACATAGTCTCAAGTATTTCATCTCTATATTTTGGGTGTGTGAGTGTGTATGTGTGACCAAAAGGCATAAATCAGTGTGTTATATTGAAAATTAAAGTGAATATTAGTAATATAGGAAAGTCTATATGTATATGTAATATAGTGCATGTTTATGTGTGTGTATGTATGCATGTTGTACACATCACAAATACATTGGATTTTTATACATACAGAATTACATATACACACATATACGCCATAAACAATTTTCTTTATGTCCATATGTCATTTTTTGGTCATAAAATTTACATAATTATTTATGTAAATGAATGTTTGTGTGTATCTATATCATCACAAGACGTCTATAAAATTCAATATATATATGTATATGCATATATATATGTATATATGCGTATATATGTATATATATATATATGTATATATATATATATATATATATATATATATATATATATATATATATATATATATATATCTTCCTTCATCGGTCTATTTTCATATATAATTTACCTTACCTAGAAACCTACAAACCCAGTTAATAATGGTTCATCTGCCTCTTTATATTCTCCTGTTGTACAGTCTATTATTGAAGTGTCTGTGCCAATTTCATAAAGTAATTCCTGTTACAAGAAAAGCAACATGTTTCTTTTTTTAAAACTCCTTCTCAATTGTTGTTGTTATGTAGCCTAAATGTCTTAACCACTCAGCCATGCCTGTGTCTATATATGAATATGTGTGTGTGTATATATATATATATATATCAAAAATTTATTTATCTCTAATATATTCAGACATCTGAATGAAAAGATAAAATATCAACTCAGAGAAGCAATTAAGCATATTAAACTGAAGCCAAAATCATGATTGGGGGATATAACTTAGACATGCATATATATATACATATATACATATATATATATATATATATATATATATATATATATATATATATATATATATATATATATATATATATCATCATCATCATCATCATTATTTTTTTTACGCCCGCTTTTCCATACTTATATATATATATGTATATATACATGCATAGGACTATATGTATATGACTATATGTGTGTGTATATATATATATATATATATATATATATGTGTGTGTGTATATATGTGTGTATGTATGTATGTATGTATGTATGTATGCATGCATGCATATATATATCACTAGCAACTCCACGTGGTTCCTCCTTTTACTGTTTTTCCTCTCTCTTGTCTGACTTTATTTTTCTTCTCTCTCTCAAACATCCTCACTGTTACACTAAGAAACCAAGTTCTGTTTTCTTTGTAAGTTTGATTCACATTATAGTGTTGTGTCCTTCAGCAAGACACTTTATACCATGTTACTCCAGCCCACTCAGCTGGCACAAATGAGTTGTACCTGTAATTCAAAGAGCCAGTCTTGTCACATGCTGTACCATGATGGATCTTTCTAAGAATTACGTTAAGGATACACATGTCTGTGGAATGTTTAGTCACCTGCATGTTAATTTCCGAAGCAGGCTGTCCCTAGGTCAAACAACTGGGGTACTTGTTGGAACCTATGTGGGTCCAACACAACACCCACTCATACAGAGCTTACATGATCTGTCTACTCACTGGCAGGACAATTTATATTTTTCTTTATGCACTCACACATTTTCTCTTGACTACCATTATGCTTCAGAAATTACATTAACTGTTCTTGTATCTGAATTAATTCACCCAAATAGGTAAAAACCATTCCTGGGTAAATACATATAATTCATAAAAAATGTAAAATAAATCGTATTAATTATGTTGTAGATTACATGTGTGTGTGTAGAAACCTGTAGATGAAAGATGAAGGAAAACAGTGTTCAGCCTGTTGTAAGAGAGCTTATGTAGTATAAAGAAAGTTTTGTACACTTAATATGTATGTACAACCATTGGTTTTGGGGTCCAGTTGTAGCCAACACTACATATTGAAGGAGGCACTTTTAAACTGGCCCTTCCTCAGGCATGTGAACAGATATATGTGTTTGTGTGAATATGCATTTGCATGTGTTGGTATGGTTGATGAGAATCAATAGTGGAAAAGATGACAAAGTGGTGGTGATGATGGTGGTGCTGTTGTATGCATGGGAGCGGAGAAATGGTGATGGTGACAAAATATTCTTTTAACAAACTTGAAATTCTGCCCTCTCCATACATTCCAACTTAATTCTCCAAAAATTTCCTATCAAGATGTTGAACAGAATTTGAAAAAAACAAAACAATTCTTTATTTCTGTTCCATTAAAAATATTTGTTTCTAATTTCAATACTTGGCCAAAAGTTTGGTAGGGAATGATAAGATGTATTATATAAAAAAATGTTTAAAATATTTCTTGAGCCCAGAGACTCATCAGGCCAATGCTTATCCCAGTTTACGGAGCATTAAGTGACTAAGAATACAAGATTCTCTCCTGGATAGGATGCCAGTCTATTGCAGGGTTAAACTCCCAGATTCTGCTGGTGCTCATTTTCAGCTGAGTATACTGGAGCAATGTGAAATAAAGTGTTTTGCTCACAACACACAACCTAGTTGAGGAATCAAACCCACAATATTATGATCATAAGTCCAACAGCCTTACCACTATACCACTAGCCCCTGAATTATATTGACCTCCGTAATTAACTGACACTATATTTTTAACAACTACAGTAGAGAGAAAGGCAAAGTTAACCTCAGTGGGATTATCAACCACAGTAGAGAGAAAGGCAAAGTTAACCTCAGTGGGATTATCAACCACAGTAGAGAGAAAGGCAAAGTTAACCTCAGTGGGATTATCAACTACAGTAGAGTAGAAGGCAAAGATAGATTCAGTGGGATTTGAACTCATAATGTAAAACAGCCAAAACAAATACTACATACCATTTTGTCATGCTCTAATGGTTGTTTCTGCCTATTCACCATTCTGTGTTCTTCCCTCCCTTTTATCTAGGTTGTTCCCTCCCTTTTTTTTGATTAAAGATAATGGCCTCTAATTTAGAGATGAGGACAGAAATTTTGTGGGGAGAGTTAATAAGCCACTTTTATCAAAACCTGAAGCTTGAAAATCAAAGTTGATCTTAGTGAGATTTGACACAATGATAAATAATCCAGTCCAACCTGTCAGTTTGTTGTTTTGGTGCCATGATAGAAAGCACCCAGTCCATGTTGTAAATATGGGAAGTGTTCGGAAGGGAATCTAGCCATAGAAACAGTCACAAGTTAGAAACTGTGGGATGTAAGACATGCCCAAACAGTCCTTAGCTAAATTCATTTTATCCAGTGATAGCTTTAAACTTCCTTCTTTTCCTTCAAATAGAGAATCACATATATTCATGCCTTCCTGTATAATGTGTATGTGTGTGTATGTATATATATACTCATACATTTTTACTCAAATAAATTTGCATAAAAAACATGGAATATTTGTTCTGCTTTAGAGATAAGTATTTTAAAGAAAACTATATATATATATTTCGTTTCTGAATTTGTTTAGCAAGATTCTTTATCTGAAAACGTGTGTTGAAACCGATATTGTTATACTGGTGCGTGTTTCTTATTGGCAACATAACCCTTCCAAAGTATAACAATATATGTATATATATATATATATATATATATATATATATATATATATATATATATATATATATATATATATATATATATGCATACATACATACACACACATGTGCATATATATGTATATATATTATAATTGTTTCTACTTTTTGGCACACAGCCAACAATTACCCGAGTTCATTACTGGTACTTTATTTTATCAACCCTGTAAGGATGAAAGGCAAAGTTAACCTTGGCGGGATTTGAACTCAGAATGGCAAGGGCCGTAACTCTATGCATCAAAGCATGGCGTCCAACCCTCTACCGATACTGTCAATCCACCATTATAATGAAATATAATATAAATCTAAATATTTCATTAGCCATATATCATCATCATCATCATCATCATCGTTTAACGTCCATGTTCCATGCTTGCATGGGTTTGGACGGGAGTTTTCCCACTTGAGGCAAGAGTGGTTGTCTTGCTCGCATAGGACTGTCTGGCGGGTTTTCTACAGCTGGATGCCCTTCCTAACACCAACCACATTTACAGTGTGGGACTGGGAGGTTTTTACCGTGTTACCTACACGGCCACATTACAGCGTGGACTGTGTTTTTTTTTGTCATGACACCTACACGATCTCATATGTTTCGGCTGGATGGTGTGGCACCAACATAACTTTACATTGAAAGGGGCGGTGTGGATGGGGTGGGGGTGGTGGGACGAGGGTGTATTTTGTTAGAGATGCCTGCTGACTGTAGTAGGTTTTACTTTGTATTTAGGTAACGCGGGTCTTCTCTATTACTGAGTACCGCCAAAGGTCTTGGTCCAGTGACATTGTCTTGGAGAGGTGTAAGTGTGTGAGGTCGGAATTTATCAGCTCGTCCCAGGTTTTTCTGGGTCTGCCTACTCCGTGGCTACCATCTATCTTTATTGCCCTGCACTTTGCTATACAGCTGTCGTCTTTCATGCGCATCACGTGACCATACCAACGTAGCCTTCTCTTGAGTAAACAACATCTGATCCCTCTTATTTCTAATTTTTTCCTTAGTTCGTCTATGCTTTGTCGTTCACGTATATTACTATTACACATCCAGCGGAGCATGCAAGCTTCATTCCTCTTTAGTCTGCGTATATCCTCTGCACACAATGCCCTGGTCTCACTGCCATGCAACATTGCTGTTCGTATGCAGGCATCATACAACCTGCCTTTCATTTTTAGGGAGAACCCTTTAGCGGCTAATAGTGGTATAAGCTCTCTGAACTTTTTCCATCCAGTTCTGACTCTAGCTACTGTACTTTCAGAGCACCCTCCCCCACTGCTGATTTTGTCACCCAGGTAACGGAAGCTGTCCACTATTTCTATAGAACCCTCTGCGCAATTGAAAGAGCTAGTATTTTGTGGGCACTTGCTGCTACTTATTGCACCAGAGCACCGGCCACATGTAAAATCTGTGTTCTTAGTTAGCTTACCTGTGATCCCACTACATCTTTTATGCACCCATACTTTGCATTTGGGACATAAAATGGAGTTTCTACCTACGCCTTTCCTACACACTGAGCATGGCCATTTCCCGGAAGGGACCGGCGCCTTATTTTCTTTCCTACATCTGCCTCCTTTCAGCTTTGTTTATGTTTATATATATATATATATATATATATATATATATATAATATATAATATAAAATAAGTTATATATAACTTGGTGTATGTGTGTATGTGTATATATAAATATATATACATATATATATATATATATATATATATATATATATATATATATATATATAATATATATATATATAATATATATATATATATATAAACATAAACAAAGCTGAAAGGAGGCAGATAGGTTGTGTTGTATATTAAGAATTTATAATAAATTACTTCAAAAGCAAGCAAAACTGTAAAATGAATGAAGAAGTGAGTAATGGTGTTGTGGTGGTGATTGTTATAGTTATGGTATACGTGATGGTGGTGGTGTTGTAGATGGTGGTATTGCTGTATGTAATAGTGATGATGTATGTTGTAAAGCTGCTGGTGGTTTATGTAGTGCAAGTAGCAATAGCAGTGGTGTGTTGTTGTTGTTGTTGTTGGTGGTGGTGTTTGTAGTTATACTGGTGGATGTGTCAGCAGTGATGGGTGGGTTATAGTGGTAGTGAAGGCATGCATTTGTGTATGAGTGGGTTCTTCAGACATTTGGTGTGGGCTATTTTAGGGGATTTGATTTAATTTTCTGTTAGAAAAGAAAAATAAGCAATATTCATATCTATCTTTCAATTTATCCCTTATGTGTGTATGTCTATTTATTATTACATATACACATGCATGAACGTGTATACACACACACACACACACACACACACACACACATATATATATATATATATATATATATATATATATATATGTGTGTGTGTGTGGAAACAACGTATGATGATGAAATGGTTTTTGTTACCTAGGGAACTTATGCTATTCTACAGCAGCAATGGCACTATGGTTGTTGTATATATATATATATATGTATTATATGTGTATATATATATATATATAAGTGTCTGTTGCTGCTGCGGTTAGTGGTGCTTCTGATAAGGCTGCTGTTGTTGCTGCTGCACATGATAGTACTGCTGCTGTTGCTGATAAAAATCTGTTTATTTTAAGCTTCATAGCTCTCAACAGCAATATATCAAGAATCAAACTACAGGCCTTCATCCCTACTGTGACAAACCAACCAATGGAAGAATATGGTTTATTGTGCAATAGGTGAAGATTTTTCCCTTTATTGGAGATTGGATTGCTTCTCATAAACCATTCCTCCTGACATGCTGGAACCAACTTTTTCTCTTCCAAACACCCCAGACCCTGTCCAGAACCTTAACAAAATAATAAACAACAACAACCCTGCTCTTTCCGTTCCTTAAAATGAATAAACAAAGAGAAAAGAAGTGTGCCTATGTGTGGTATAGTGTGGTAGATATGTTGTATGTGTGGTGTATATGTGGTATAGTATGGTATATGTGGTGTATGTGGCATAGTGTGGTAGATGTGTTGTGTGTATGTGTGGTGTATGTGGCATAGTGTGGTAGATGTGTTGTGTGTATGTGTGGTGTATGTGGCATAGTGTGGTAGATGTGTTGTGTGTATGTGTGGTGTATGTGGCATAGTGTGGTAGAGGTGTTGTGTGTATGTGTGGTGATATATATGTTTTATAGTGTAATATATGTGTTGTGCGTATGTGTGATGTATGTATTTTTTTATATGCTATAGTGTGGCATGTATGTGTGATGTATGTGTTTTGTATATGCTATAGTGTGGTATGTATGTGTGGTATGAAGATATATGTGTGTGAAGTGAAGTAATAAAGCTAAAGTAAAAGCTACCAATAACACACCTATGTTTTAAACTAAAATTGATGAAGATAAGAGAAAAGTGTGTTTTATGAAACACCGATGAACTGGACTTGAAAGGGTGAGATGAGAGGGACAATGTCTTTGTAGCCTGGGTGTTTACACAGGTATTCATTGCAGATGAACTAATGAAATACATCTCTTTATAGCTTTTTTAGGGTGTACTGCTTACTGCTTTATGTTGCATCACACTGGTGAAAAAGGGATGCCAAAGATATATATATATATATATATATATATATACACACACATACATACATACATACTAATACATATATATATGCACTTGCTAACACACACACTCATGTGCATATATATATATATACACACACACACACACACACACACATATATATATATATATATGTACACATATTCACGTATATATCTATGCACTTGCGTAGACATAGACATACACACATCTATATATATTAAATATACATATATTAAGTGAGGTAGTAATAAGGGTGGGGCTGCTGCACTAGTTTATGATGAGAATATATGTATGTATGTTATATAATGGTTGCTGGGGCAGAGGTAGGTTGGCCAAGAGATTTTAGGGGTTATGGGGAATAAAGAGGTTAGATTAATTCTGAGTAAGCAAGGCACCACCAACCACCATCACTACCCATACCACAACCAGCTATAAAGCATCTGTCAAGTGAAAAGTAAAAATTGGAAGAGAACCTCTTGTGATCTTTCAACCAACCCTTATTATTAACATTGTTGTATATGAATATCGAGCAAACAATCTCATGATGATGAAGGTGATAAATTCATTTTAGTGTTGCTTTTGCCTGCTTTTCTGTATTGATTCTTTCCATTCCACCTTGTATTGGAACCTTTATCACCATCATCACCATCATCACCACCATCACCATCACCACCACCACCATCACCACCACCATCACCACCACCATCATCACCACCATCACCACCCCCATCATCATTATCACCACCACCATCATCATCATCATCACCACCATCAACATCATCATCATCATCACCACCATCAACATCATCGTTATCACCACCGTCACCATCTTCATCATCATGTTTACATTCACTTTCTAGCATTTATTGGACATTCTTTTTTGAGGCAGCTTTTCTATACCCAGATACCCTTCTTGATTCCAACCTTTACTTTAACATGCTTGAATTTCTAAGCTACGGGACATACAGAAACATCACTACTTGTTTAACCCTTTAGCATTTAAACCAGCCGTATCTGGCCAGAATTCTCTCACCTCTTTCTGTTCAAGCTGGCCCTAACTGGCCACTCATAGTGATGTTAAGGTATTGTTCTCAAAATAAATAATATAAAAATTTCATAGATTCGATATTATGTGAAATAATTGTGTGATGTAAAGTCTTTACTGTGATAATACAATGGTAAATATAGAGTAATGTAAATACTAAAGGGTTAAATGTTGTAAATGTGAAGATATACACATTGAAACATATCTATTGAAACACACACAAACACACTCATACTAGCTTCTGCACAGTTTCCATCTGCCAAATTTTACTTACTGTAGCCTGAGGCTATAGTGAGAGATACTTGCCCAAAGTATCACTCAGTGGGATTGAAACTCTCCCTCTCCCCTCCCATTCTATTTTCGGGAAAAAAAAGTCCCTTGTGAACATGGTGGAGATTAGATGAGTTAAAAAAAAAGAAAAAAACTTAGGAAATATAAATATTTCTTAGCAATCCCCAGCAGGTACTTTTCTATAAATTCAAATGGCTGAGAGGTGCTTATCTGTAATATTAAGGGTACCCCCTCCCTCCCAGCTACTGTTTTTGTATTGATTCTTTCCATTCTGCCATGTATTGGAACCCTTATCATCATCAACATCATCATTTTTATATTCACTTTCTCCATGCTGGTATTAATTGGATATAATTTTTTTTAGGCAGCTTTTCTATACCCTTTTATTTGCTTCAATCATTAGATTGAAGCCATACTAGGACCCTGTTTTGAAGTGGTATTTATTTTATTTATATCTTTTTGTAAAACTGCTAAGTTACAAGACATAAACAAACAATAAATGTAAACACACACATGTATACACACACACACACACTCACATATGCTGGGCTTCCACACAGGTTTCATCTACCCAATTTCACTCAGAAGACATTGGTCAACCCAAGCCTATTTTAGATAAGTGTTATACAGTGGGGGTGAACTTGAAACCATATAGTTAGGGAGGAAACTCCTTAACAACACAATCATGAGTTGGATTTATATAGCAGAAAAGTCATTATTTTACAGGTTAATTAAAACAAAAACTAATGAAAGTTTAACATAACAGTTTTTGCCATAAAAAGGGTCTCTTGTCTGATAGCCAACTAGTGCAAACAACAGATGTTTCAATCTTGTTCATCAGTGATGCATATTTTTTAATAAATTATCAATTATTTTGTGGTAGTTGTTGTTGTTGTCAAGACACATGGCTCTGTGATTAAGGTATTCTGCTCCCAATCGTAAGGTCATGAATTCGATTCCTGGCAATGCATTGTGTCTTTGAGCAAGACACTTTATTTCACGTTGCTCTTGACCACTGAGCTGGCAAATATGAGTTATAATTTGAAGGGCCAGCCTTGTCACGTTCAGTGTCATGCTGAATGTTCCACAGAACGATGTTAAGGGTATGTGTCTGTGGAATGCTTAGCCACTTGCACGTCAATTTCACGAGCAGGCTGTTCTGTTGATCGGATCAATTGGAACACTCATCGTCATAACTGATGGATTGCCTCCTAATTGTTATTGTTGGTGTCATTGTTCTATTGGATCTGAACATGCCATTAGCTCTTAATAACCTGTAATGATTTAGCAGAACAAATCTAAAAACAGGTTTGTTACTTCATGTTTATTGTATCTTTACTACTGAACTGAATGTTACGAACATTTGCAATAAATACTTTAATTTTTAATGTGGTGCAACCATAGTGGAGGTGTGTGGCCTAGTGGTAAGTGTGTTGGACTTACAATCTAAATGTTGTGGGTTTGATTTCTGTATTGGGTTGTGTTTTGTGTTCTTGAGCAAAACACTTCATTTCACATCGGTCCTGTATACTCAGCTGAAAATGAGTACCACCAGCAGCTGGAGGTTTGACTGGCCTCTTATTAGGTTACATCTCAAAGGAGGTTTCTTTATGTTTTAATGATAGGGTGTCCAGCAATGTGAGATACAAGATGAAATGAAGTGTCTTGATTAAGAACACAATGCACTGCCCAATTTAGGAATTGCACCCACAACCTTATGATTGTGAATGCAATATCATAACCACCATGCAACCTGCAATCATTTTTCATTTCGATTATATAAACTCCAGTACTTTACTGGTATAGGTGGTGAATTGGCAGAGTGGTTAGAACATCAGATAGAATGGCATTCTGTCCAATAGGGAGTCTTGTACTCTCAGTCACTTAATATCATGAAAACTGGGATAAGCACTGGCCTGATGAGCTTCCAGGATCATGATAGACTTTAGACAGTCATAGTGTTGTTTTGTACTTTTCAAGAATGCCTTGCTAATGTGGTAACATGTGGTACTGGATTTTAAGAGACAATGTCTACAGTCACCTCCAGTGCCATATTACTGGGGTGCATGGTGGTGCAGTTACCCCCCCCCCCCCAAAAAAAAATGGCGGAAAATTTGGTTTTGTCAGAAAATTCTTAAATTTAAAAAAAAAATATTGTATACTTTACTCATTTATTTTAATTACCCAAAACATAATAAAATATATACAATAGAATAAATGCACCCAGTACACTTTCTAAAATTAGTTATTTCTGTTGGAAACCCCCCAAAATGATAGGAGCAATAGACTTATGGTTACACCAGTTGCAGCTATTACAAGCCAACAAGGGAGTCTTTATATGGTTGATCAATCTTGTAAATATAGCAACAAAACCTCTTTCAAATGCCATTATCATTTCCTTTTAAAGTGAAAATTGGAACATTCTAGTTCTTGATGGGACCATCACAGCTGGGATGGTTTTTATCATCAAATAACTCTGCTCAATCAACCCTGACTCTAGGCTAAACAGCAACAGCATATGTAGCTAGATCATCTACACCTAGCATCTTTATGATGGTAATTTATTTGTCATCTTCACTATAGTCACACACCATGACTATGGAAAGGGTGGGTGGCATTACTGTTACCATAGTAACAAAAAGGGGGAAGGTCTTACTTAATCACCATGGCAACAAAGAAAAAAATATTGATGTTAGTACTGATATAATTTAGGGGTCTTACAACAGGTCATGTTGTAATAACAGCAATAACTGTAGCAATTATAAATCCCATTTATTTCTATAAACTGATTGTTGGGCAGATCGGACCAGCAAAAGTGCACTTAATAATATCAGCAGCAACAACAACAACAACTACTACTACTACAACTATAGCTACAAGCCTTCTGCAGCAGAATCATTCTCATTGTTGTGAAGTAATTAGTTATGGATATTAGCATCATAGGTGTTGTTGTTGTTGCAGGGACAAACTATAGTAATGATTGTTTTTAATTTGGGCACAAGGCTAGAAATTTGATGGGGAAGGAAAAGTCGATTGTATAGTAATGAAAAGTAAAACTGAAATTTACAGCACATGCCTACCTATGCAGGTTTAACTGGCCTCTTATTAGGTTACATCTCAAAGGAGGTTTCTTTATGTTTTAATGATAGGGTGTCCAGCAATGTGAGATACAAGATGAAATGAAGTGTCTTGATTAAGAACACAATGCACTGCCCAATTTAGGAATTGCACCCACAACCTTATGATTGTGAATGCAATATCCTAACCACCATGCAACCTGCAATCATTTTTCATTTTGATTATATAAACTCCAGTACTTTACTGGTATAGGTGGTGAATTGGCAGAGTCGTTAGAACATCAGATAGAATGCTTTATGGTATTCATTCCGGCTGTCTACTCTCGGAGTTCAAATCCCATTGAGGTCAACTTTGCCTTTCATCCTTTCGAAGTTGATAAAAAAAGTACCAGTCAAGTACTGGGGTTGATACTTGTATGTTTCTTTCTCGTTTCCTCTCTCTCACTTTCTATCTTTTACTGGAAGAAATCTGCTGTACTCAGGCCTGGTGAAGGATGGGCTACGACAGGATTAAAATGTCCAAGAAATGCTGTGTCAGTACAATGCCCCTCTGACTCTATCAGGAGGTACAGGACCATACATACATAATACTTTACTGGTACTTTATTTTATTGACCTCATGGAAGGATAAAAGACAAAATTAACCATAATGGTATTAGGTTTTGAACATGAAGAACTGGTACAAATACAGCAAAAATTTGGCCCAATGCTCAAACGATACTGCCACACCATCATGCCTTATTGAAATAATTTCTTTTACTTTTCGCATGGCCAGCAATTTGAAAGGAAGGGGAAAGTTGATAAAATCGACTCCAGTGAGTTACTGATACTGTATTTTATCGACGCTGTAAGGATGAAGGGCAAAGCTAACCTCAACAGGATTTGAAATCAGAACCTAAAGGGATGTAGCTCGATGCCATAAAGCATGTTGACCAATGCTCATATGATTCTGCCAATTCATCATACTCTATTGAAATAATGATTGATTGGTTTTATCCCATAAATAGTAAAGATAAAAATAAATAAATAAAAAATGTTAAAATTGTAAAATATGTATAAAAGAAATATATGAACGAACAGATAAATAAATAAAAAATAAAACATAGCAGTGGTACAGACTCTTAAAGACGAGCAGAACTGCTTGGAAATGGCTGACATGTTTAAAGTAGAAAATATGTAAGGAGAAATATGAAAATGTTTCAGAAATCCAATTAAAAATGGAATTCATACATATATATATAAATAAACGGTGATGATGATTATAGATATATATAGATATATATAGATATATATATATAATTGTTTCTACTTTTGGCACAAGGCCAGCAATCACCAGTGCATTACTGGTACTTTATTTTATCGACCCCGTAGGGATGAAAGGCAAAGTTAACCTCGGCGGGATTTTAACTCAGAATGGCAAGGGCCGTAACTCTATGCGTCAAAGCATGGCGCCCGACTCTCTACGGATACACCCAATCCACCGCCATTATATATATATAATGTATATATATATAAATATAATATATAAAATGTATATATGATGTATGTGCTTGTATGTATATATGTATATATATATATAATGTATATAATGTATGTGTGTGTATAAATGTGTATATATATATATATATAATGTATATATGTGTATGTATGTATATATATATATATAATGTATGCATGTATATATATATGTGTGTGTGTGTATATATATGTGTGTGTGTATATATACACACATATATATATATATATACATGCATACATTATATATATACATACATACACATATATACATTATATATATATATATATACACATTCATACACACACATACATTATATATATATACATATATACATATGTATGTATATTTATATGTATGTATATTTATATGTATGTATATATCTATGTATGTATGTTGTGTAAAGCTTATATATGTTTTAAAAGATTATGTAGGCACAGAAGAATGGCTAGCGGTTTTCCTTGATTCTATGAATGTATGTGTAATAAAGCCTTCCTCATAACCTCACTAAATATAAATGGAAATATTTAGTAGGAAGTGACCTCAATTATAGTAGGAGGCAAAAGGGTTCACAACATATAGATGGAGAAGAAAAACTATGTTTCTGTATGTCTGTTTGTTTGTATATGTATATATATAATAAACATAAGCATATATAGCATGGAAAAATGGTTAAATGATGATGATGATAACAATTATATATGAGTGTATGTATATATATATATATATATGTGTACATATATATATATATATATATACACACTCATACACACACATATTTATATCATTGTCACTATCACAATCATTTAACATCTACTAGCAGAAAACCACCCGCGGTTGGTTTTCTGCTAGCATGTGTAGTGTGTATATTGATATTATACGCAAGTATATATACATGTAGATATAATACATCAAATAAAATCGTAATTGACAATATAAACAGAAATTGAATGAAGACGTTGTTACACTGTCTTATGTAATCAGTAACGTAATCCATGACACATTAAAAAAAGACGATATTATGCATTAGGAGAAAATTGGTGACAGAAAATTAGTATGTTTATTTAAGTGATCACCACCAGAAGTGTTGACATCACACACTCTCTCTTTCTATATATATGGTAGTTGAAGTGGTGGTGGTGGCAACGATATACCTGAAGTGCAACTTTGAAAAGAAGTCAACTTTAAATTATTTATTTTTACAAAATTATTTTTGTTTACGAAATTTAGTAGATAAATTATGTAATAGTCATTTATTATTTATTCAAAGGCGGTGGATTGGCAGTATCGGTAGAGGGTCGGACGCCATGCTTTCCAGCATAATTACGTCCCTTTACGATCTGAGTTCAAATCCCGCCGAGGTTGACTTTGCCTTTCATCCTTACGGGGTCGATAAAATAAAGTACCAGTAATGCACTGGGTAATTGCTGGCCTAGTGCCTAAAGTAGAAACAATTATTTATTCAAAGTAATCCAACTTATTTTACTAACGGGATAAAAAAAATAAACTGTACGCAGTCCTGCAGACCTTCCTTTATTATAGTTTAGATTTTCTTTGATAGCATTTATAATATATATATATATATATATATATTCACTAAAACAGTTTTTCTATAATGAAATTTCCGGCTGCTAAATGTTTTCAATCCAGAGATTCAATATACTTCTTGTGTTTCAGTTAAGTTTGAAAATAATCAAGAATTTACCTTGATTTACTAGAGGAACCAGCTTTGCCATTTTTAAGTTGGTGGTTTGAACATAATATAATTTAACAAAAGATTCTTACATAAATTTATAATGGAAGGTTTTAAAATGAGACATGGCCTACTGTCCATCTGGGAAAACAATAGTTCTGATTAAGTAGTAACTTCCAGTCCATCCAACCCATGACCGCCATGGTGTAGATGTTGAAGAATGCTTTAAAATGTGTATTACAAGACCAAAGACAATTTCAAGCGGGTTGGTATAAAAAGGGTTAAGGAAAATAAGCCCATCAATTCAGCATGTTAATATGACTCATATGACTACCCAACTATTACATCAAACCTTGTTTAGAACATAAAATACTCTATTTTCTTCCTGTCTATCAATTAATATTGTTATAACTGAGATTAAAAAAACCCCAATATATTGGAGGGTTGGCACCTAGGTATTTAATGCCCAAGTTTAATCTTACAATGTGAGCTCTCTTTTCCTGGTTATGCATCACATTCTCCCAAATAAAATAATTTTAGCTTTAGAGTTTGGCAAGGAATTATAATATTTGACACTTCTTCTGACAGCACTATGAAAATTACTAAGCTCACCTTTTTACTACTCAGTCTACACTCACCAATGTCAAATACTGTTACAGGTCACAACACTCTACAACCCTCACCACCACTTTGAATATTTCAACAACGCTGTTACATAGACAAAGATGTTTAGTGATTTATTTATTGATTGCAGGAAATTATTATGATATATTTAAGTTAATTTATCTAAATCAGACTAAAACTAGGATGTAAAGGCTCAGTAATGTGACTCACTGAAGTTTTGTGCCCTAGACATCTGCCCAGTTGACTTTATGATAGCCCCCAGCCCTGGTTGCTATTCTTCTTGTTGTTAATCCCTTAACTAAACAAGTGAAAGATTATTCTATCTACTATATCAATGTGACATTTGCCATCTCGTCTCTCCTCTACATCACACCTAAGAAAACAAATGTTTTAATCTGTCAAAATAAATCCAATAATATTTTTTCTGTTTGTTTTGTTTACTGTCATTTACTAAAAAAAAAATAAATAAATTAGAATTAAACAAAATTTTCTGTAAAACGTATTTTTGTAAAGCAATTAACTTTCGACAATTATATTTTTCATTTAATTCTCTTAATCTGTTTATGTTTATGTTGTTGTTGTTGTTGTTGTTGTTAATAGTAATATTACTACTACAACTACTACACTATTATTAGTATTATCTAATAATTATTTGAGAAAACCTTACATGAAAATTATAACAACGAAAATAATAATATTGAAAATAAACTAAAAACATCAAAAAGAAAATTATTATTTATTTGAAGGGTATTAAACATTTTAAAGCAGACAAAATATAACAAGTGACAGAAAGGAATTCTTTTTGAAAAAAATAATAATTTAACATTGGACAAAATTTGCAAGTTCTGAATTAGTTATGAAAATATTTCTCTCATTAATCAATGAGTCTTTTCACTTGATGTTTCTAGTTGTTGTTCATCTTCTTTTCCGTCTTTTGAGTTATTTTGATATATTAAAACTCCTTCCTCTATCTTTCTCTTTGTCTTTCTCCTTCTCTATCTCCCCCCCCCCTCTCACTTACCCCCCCCCTCTCTATATATATATTCCTCTCTCTCAGTCAGTATATTTGTCAAGACAAAAAGGTCGGGGTGGGGGTTCATTATTCAGAAATGTATTTTTTCATGTGATGGATTCCTTTAGTAAAATATTTGAAGCATATTAAAGTCAGTAACAGGAAATAAGGAATAGATTAAATATTTCTTGTTTAATCTATTGAAATTCATTGCACTTCCTTTAATTCTTTCATTCTTCTACCATTGATAGTCGTTTGACTGTGGCTATGCTGGGGCACTGCTTTAACACATTAAGCATTTACATTACTCTATATTTACTATCATATTTTCATAGTAAAGGCTTTACCTCACATTATTATCTCACATAATATCAAATCTATGAGATTTTGACATTATTTATTTTGAAATAATGGTGGTGGATTGGCAGTATCGGTAGAGGGTCGGACGCCATGCTTTCCAGCATAGTTATGTCCCTTTACAATCTGAGTTCAAATCCCGCCGAGGTTGACTTTGCCTTTCATCCTTACGGGGTCGATAAAATAAAGTACCAGCAATGCACTGGGTAATTGCTGGCCTAGTGCCTAAAGTAGAAACGATTATTTATTTTGAAAACAATACCTTAGCATCAGTATTTGTAGCTGGTTACAGCTGGTTTTGAACAGAAAGAGGCAAGAGAATTCTGGCTGGATACGGCAGGTTTAAATGCTGAAGGGTTAAATCGATCTTTCAGAAGGTATTATGAGTGAGTTCATCTTTGTGTATATATGTACCAGATGTATGCACATACATATTAAATTGCATGTGTATGTGTGTTTCTCTAAGTGGGTTTTTTTTTTTTTTGTTGCATACAGTTGTGAATACTTGTACATGTGAATATTGTATACAGGAGTTCACATATATATATATATATATATATATATATATATATATATATATATATATATATATATATATGTGTGTGTCATCTTCACCGTTTAACGTCCGTTTTCCATGCTAGCATAGGTTAGATGGGTTATCCTGTTGTGAGCAATGCCAGGTCAGGTGACCATGTTTTGCTTATACAGAACTGAGTGTGTGTGTGTATATATATATATATATATACCGTATTTCTTGGCGTTGAAGACGCTACTTTTTTCCTAAAATAAGTCTAAAAAATCTACCATGCGTCCTGGAGGCCAAAGGTTATTTATTATTGTTTTTCAAATTTTTGGTTGTCAAAATTAGGGTGTGTCCTCGAGGATAAAGCATCTTCGGTGCCGGGAAATACGGTATATATCATCATCACTGTTTTACGTCTATTTTTCCATGCTGGCATGGGTTAATGAGTTAGACGAGTTGTCCTGTTGTGGGTAATGTTAGGTCAGGTGACCATATCTTGCTCATACAGTACATATATATATATATATGTATATATATATATATATATATATATATATATATATATATATATATATTACACACACACACACACATAATATTCTTGGCTTAGTACTTAATTTTAACTGAGTCTTCATGGGCCCAGTAGCTAAATTACATGCTGGTTTTTATGTATTTTTATTAAAAAAGAAAAAAGTGTGACTTATACATGAGTGTATATTGTATGTGTGAAGGTGATCAACTTTGCAGAGCTGGAGCATTGGAAAATTAAATTTAATAATATTTATAATTAAAAATTCATATTTAAATGAAACAAAAGAAAAAAAAAACAAAAAGGGAATGACAAAAAAGAAAAAGGAGAATTAAACGAAAGAAAAGGAAAGCGGGTGGGTGGGGGGGAATACTCTACACCCCAGTCTGAGTGGTGATTCGGCCATGCCCTACTGACAGGATGGTAAAAACATTGCCATGGAGAACGGTCAGCAACACCCACTGCAACAGTTGTTCTGGCCCTTTATGCTTTGAGATGAAATCCCACATAAAGGTCCACTTCGTCTTACATTCTTTTGGGGATCAATAAAGAAAATACCAGTCCAGTAATGGTGCAGTCTTCTCTTCCAGTTGTCACATCCTGGATAAAAAAAAAAAGGAATCTCCAGAACCCAGTTGTGAGTGAGGGCTGTAGTTTTATGTATGTTTGTATGGATTATATGCACACACACACAATATATCATCATCATCATCATCATCACCGTTTTACGTCCGTTCTTCCACGCTAGCATGGGTTAGACGGGTTGTCCTGTTGTGGGCAGTGTCTGGTCGGCTGACCATGCCTTGCTCATACAGGAACTGATTTGGCTTGATTTCTACAGCTGGAAGCCCTTCCTAACACCAACCTCATTTACAGTGAGTGCTGGGTGCTTTTTCGTGGCGCCTACACGTCCACTTTACAGTGTGGGCTGGGCTGGGTGCTTTTTTGCCGTGGCACCTCCACGGCCACCTTGCGGTGGGGTGTGTGGGGGCATATTGTCTATATGCTTCAGCTTGTACCCATGGGAGGTCGGGTACTCTGTATTACTGCGTGACGCCAGAAGTCACGGTCGTGTGTCTATGTATAAATTTATATATATATAGATAGATGTATATATCAAAATAGTTCTCTGCTGATTTACAATATATTTCTAAATATTTTTTCTAGTAGTCTCTTTGTCGTAATTGAGTGAGCATGTATGCAGGGGTTTTTTTTTCCCAGGACACTGTATGAATTGTGTGAATTACATAAAAATAGTTTTATGCATGTGTTCCTTTGTAATATGAGTAGAAGGACAATAAATTCAGATATTTACATATTTATGGCGATTTTGTAAGTAACAAGATTTTCTTCCCACTGTTAAAAAAACAGCTAGCTATATTATAAGGAGATACTGGAGAGTGTTACACATGTGGTAGGTTTATGCCTATTTGGAGACCACAAACCTGATTGATTTCATCTGAAACACCATACATACACACACACACACCGCCATCATCATTGTCGTCGTTTTTACGCCCATATTTTTCTATGCTTCAATGAGTTGGATGGGTATCAAAGCTTTTCATCTCCAGCTACAGCTATTTGTCAACTAGCTCCTATAGCAACAGATAAAAATGCCATGTTTTATGATATAAACATGCACACGCACACTATATATATATATATATATATACAATGATATTAAATAAATGGAAACTATATTTATAAAACCATATTTATTCTATTATATATATTTCAATATTATACATATATATATATATAGAGAGAGAGAGAGCGAGAGAGATAGATAGATGCAATACAATGTTACTTATTTATTTACATATATACATATGCCTATAAACATATGCATACATGCATTCAAACATACATTGACATAAATAGACATGTACGATACATACACACATATATATATATATATGATAATAATGATGAGCTGCGCGTTGCAAATGGGGTGCATATGAAAAAGTAAGTCCTTCATCAGTGACCCTCCAACCGTCCCAGGCATTTCATCGCTTTAAGGGCCATATACCTCAGGTTGGTGCGAACAACGGCTAAAAAAAGTCGTTGGGACACGTAAATAAAGGGGACGTTAGGGTAACAAACAAAATGGTTTAAGCAATGGAAAGTGAGAAGAAAGAGACAAGTCCCAGATTTCTATGAATATAAACTCGGTGAAATCGTGAACAAGAGACAAAAGACCATCAAACCTGGTTGAAATGTGAGCAAGGAAGGAATTTCGCACAGGTCTAACGGGGGGAAGAAGAAGAAGGGGTCTGGTCTACGAATTCGGTAAACATAAGTTTTGTGAAGTCGCAGACGAAAGAGAGAGAGAGAAAAAAAATTTCATACCGGCTTGACCAAGAACGCGCGAGAAAAGAATTACACACAGGTCAAACGGGAGGAAAGAAGAGGAAAGAGGAGGAGAGGTAGTGACAGAGAATGAGTGAGTGAAAGTTGAGGAGGAGGCTAACAGAGAGAGAGACTGCTAGAAAGGGTAAAGATACAAAGAACGAAACAGACGGGTGGCAGCAGAAGTAAAATTATGTGTAAATATGATAATGATGAGCTGCGCGTTGCAAATGGAGTGCATATGAAAAAGTAAGTCCTTCATCAGTGACCCTCCAACCGTCCCAGGCATTTCATCGCTTTAAGAGCCATATACCTCAGGTTGGTGCGAACAACGGCTAAAAAAGTCGTTGGGACACGTAAATAAAGGGGACGTTAGGGTAACAAACAAAATGGTTTAAGCAACGGAAAGTGAGAAGAAAGAGACAAGTCCCAGATTTCTATGAATATAAACTCGGTGAAATCGTGAGCAAGAGACAAAAGACCATCAAACCTGGTTGAAATGTGAGCAAGGAAGGAATTTCGCACAGGTCTAACGGGGGGAAGAAGAAGAAGAAGAAGAAGAAGAAGGAGTCTGGTCTACGAATTCGGTAAACATAAGTTTTGTGAAGTCGCAGACGAAAGAGAGAGAGAGAAAAAAAATTTCATACCGGCTTGACCAAGAACGCGCGAGAAAAGAATTACACACAGGTCAAACGGGAAGAAAGAGGAGGAAAGAAGAGGAAAGAGGAGGAGAGGTAGTGACAGAGAATGAGTGAGTGAAAGTTGAGGAGGAGGCTAACAGAGAGAGAGACTTCTAGAAAGAACGAAACAGATGGGTGGCAGCAGAAGAAAAATTATGTGTAAATATGATAATAATGATGAGCTGCGCGTTGCAAATGGGGTGCATATGAAAAAGTAAGTCCTTCATCAGTGACCCTCCAACCGTCCCAGGCATTTCATCGCTTTAAGGGCCATATACCTCAGGTTGGTGCGAACAACGGCTAAAAAAAGTCGTTGGGACACGTAAATAAAGGGGACGTTAGGGTAACAAACAAAATGGTTTAAGCAATGGAAAGTGAGAAGAAGGAGACAAGTCCCAGATTTCTATGAATATAAACTCGGTGAAATCATGAACAAGAGACAAAAGACCATCAAACCTGGTTGAAATGTGAGCAAGGAAGGAATTTTGCACGTACATATATATATATATATATGTACATACATATGTGATCAGTATTTTGTTTGGTACTTATTCTTCCTGTCTTGGTGACAAAAGTGAAATTGACATTATTATAAAGTTACTATCTCAATTTTATGCTTAGTCATTAGAGAATAGGAGAAATGTTTTGCAGTTGGTTCCTTACTTTCTGTGTTTGAATCTTACTAAAGTCAACTTTGTTTTAAACCATTATGTCAATAGACAGAACACACTAAACAGTTGTAGATGATGGTAGTATTGATGGTAATCTGGGTGCTGAATGGTCTGCAAATAAAACAGTAACAAATATTTGAAAATAAAGATAGAAGAGTCAGAATATAAGTAAAAGAGGGAGGGGAGGGGTGACTGATTGAATGATTAGCATATAGGTTTTGTTTCAAATGTGGTAGATTTCGAGATAATGTCATTTGGTTGGTTTGTTGCTTGTTGAATATAATTTGGGCAGTTGGCTTAGGAAATTCTTGTTATTTATCATCAAAGTGAATGAACTCTTTTGCTGTGATGGCTTCCCTTCCCACCTTGTTTGGAGATCCAATATTCAGTGCCAACCAGGTGCAGTAGACATGAGAGAGAAAAACATAAAGACCAACCTGACGATAATTTCAATATTGAAGAGAGTTTATATGATGTATTGTGAAATATGTGGTTAGAATTGTCAGGGGTAAGTCAGTACAATGTAAGTTAGAAATAAAAGAGTGAAAATGGGAGTAGAGAAAGAGAAACAAAGCAAAACAAGCTTAAATTGTATAGGTTAGGACCTCTTTTTCAAACTGCATGGCTTAGTGATTAGAGAATTGGATTCTCAATCATGAGGTTGCGAGTTTGAATCCTGGATCGGGTGATGTGTTATGTCCTTGAGCAAACACTTTATTTCATATTGCTCTTTCTGTCAGGAGTTGCAACCTGTAGGTAATATCAGCAATGGAAACATGTTTCCTTGGTCTGATTTGACAAGGTTTACTCCACTTGGTAAGCAAATGAGGTCTGGTATCTTGTCGATTATTTTCATCTTCTTTCTTCTTCTTTTAAATGAAATGAAATGAAGTGTGATGGTGATGGTTTATTTTTTATGAAGTAAAGAGGCCATCGTGGTAAAGTAGTTAACTATTTTGACATCAAACTCTCTGTTCCTAAGATACAAAGTTGTTTATTTTTAAGTGTTTATAGTTATCTTTGAAAAATCTATCATAATTTTATGTAAGAACATTTGTTATGGTCTAAACATCAGCTTAATGAGGAGAAAGTATATTACTAATGCACTTTGTATTTAAATCCTGCTACGGTTTAATGTGGATTTTCATCCTTTTGGGCCAATAAAATAAAGCCCCAGTCCACAGTGGTAGATTAATGGAATTGTTAGAGTGTCAGATAAGTTGTTTTGCAGTATTTGTTCTGGAGTTCAAATTCCTCTGTGATCTATTTGACTGGTAGACTGTCAGGTATGGCACCATCACCTAGCCCTTGCAGGCCTTTAGCAGAGTCTACTCTTGTATTTGGACCGGGTTTCATGTAAGTTGATGGAATGAAAATAATTAAATGAAATTTACAGTTCACACCTGTGCAGCTTTTGCTGTTTTTGTACGAGTTTGCATCTCATTGAAGGTTTCTTGTGTATTTTAATGATAAGGGCCTCAGTCCTACCAAGAAAAGCAACATGAAATGAAGTCTATGTGTCTATATGATATTAAAGACAGGGGGAAATTAACATTAAGAGGATTATCTTTTGTTGAAACAGTTTATATAAATATCAGAATTTAACTAGTATGAGAAGGCTTGAGTGTCTATGACCATGCATGTTTCAGTGAGTGTGCATATATGTGTTTGTGTGTGTTTGTGTGTGTGTGTGTCATTACTTTCTAACCCTTTTGTTACCACCATGGCTATAATCTGGCTCTGGTTCTATGAAATAAAGCCACCCATTTTAAAGATTTCCAATCTCAATTAAAAACTTTGAACATAATTTTATATAAGAATGTTACATTAAGTTGCTATCTTAGTAATGAGATAATTAATAATTTAAGTAAATCCCTCAAAATTCTTCCTTAATTAATTGAAATAGAGTGTATTTCATTAGCAATGCAGTCATGAAAGGGTTAATATCAATTTTCCATGCTTGTATGAATTAGACAAGTTGTCAAGTTCTGTGGCTAGCCTGGCCAGGTAACCACATTTAGCTCATACATTCCATTTTTGGCATTATTTCTACAGCTTGACGCCCATCCTAACACCAATCGCTTTACAGTGTCTACAAGGAAACATTTTATCATGTCTCTAGCACTACTACTTAATAAGGTAGATTGGCTGCTTTCTTTAGCATGGACCAACTCTACCACCTTACAGGGAGAAAACTGAAATTTGCATCACAACACAAACTCAACCAGTTTACAGTGTAGACTGGGAGCATATATACATAAATTTATATACACAATCATATTTATACACACACACACACACAAAGTAAAATTTAGCCAAATAGGTAATTTTTCAACATCTAATCTGTTAACCATTTCTTGCTACTAAGGTTTAAATATATCCAAAATAGGGAAAAGAAAAATGTAGGTCAACAAAAAAAGAAAAGAATATATAATTAAATAAATAAATAAATAAACAAACAAAAATACAAAACAAATATCATTACTATTCTTCAAACACATTTCCCTTCTCTCTGCCACACTTCTTTCTATAAATCTCTCTCTCTCTCTCTCAGAGAATTTAGTCTACCCCCCCCCCCTTTCTCTCACTCGTATTATATAGACTCTCATGTATATTATATACACACACTCTCTCTCCCTCTCTAGAATTTATAGTCTGTCATTCTTGTACATTTATATCTCTGCAAACATCTCTTTCAAAACCACTCACAAAATGTCTGGCCTTCTTCCCAACTAATGAAATTCATTCCGTTTCACTTCCTGGATCTTTGACATGCCATGTGATTGGCCCAATTTCTCCCAAATTTTGGAGGTAGAATAGTTCAAGGTCTTAATAAACTAAACACAGATTTTATATTTATTTATTTATTATTGTTTTTCCTATTTCCATTTTATAAGTAACAGCTTTAATTTTTTCCCTTTTTCTCTTTTTTTTTTAAATCTTTTAACTTCCCTTCCTACTATGTGTATGTTTATTTTTCTTAAATAGAATTCAATTCTCTAGGAAGAAAAAAAAAATCATGAATGTGTTAAAGTGGTTTCTAAAATTGGGTTGGGATAGTGTGATGGAATACTTAAGCTGTTTAAATGTTTAACCTTTTCCTTACCATATTTATAAATGACAAACCTGTCTATAATTTTAAATCATTAAACATGTGATGAAGTATTTGGAAGGGTTTGATAATATAGTTAGCTTTCTCGTTATTAAGCTGGAATATAACTTAACAACGGTTCATAAGCAACACTTTGAATTAAACTGTTCTGCTCCCTAGAAGCAGGACCTGTTTCAGTTGGTTTGGTCTATGGCCCTTGCCATTCTGAGTTCAAATCCCGCTGAGGTTAGCTTTGCCTTTCATCCTTATGGGGTTGATAAAATAAAGTACCAGTAATGTACTGGGTAATTGCTGGCTTTGTGCCAAAAGTAGAAACAATTATTATGATTCATATGAAACCACATTAGCAAGGCATTTTCTAAAAATAGAAAACAGCACTTTGACTGCATCACATTAAAAATTAAAGACGTTATTCTAATACAGCAGTTTTGCATAATGATATGTCCACCATAACACTATAAACACTTGGATTAATCCAATTTTTTTAGATATTTTTCTTTCAAATTATTATAGGAGGTTAATTAGCTACAAGATAATTTAGTCAGTGATCCCTTTGTCTGATTTAAATACACCTCAATTAACTGATGACATTGGAATAACCAATCTAAAATTACATTGTGTCTGTTGGGCTGTTAAGTTTGTAATTTTAAACATCACACAAAAAAAAATAAATAAATAAAAATCACTGTGCTGGTACCATAATAAAATGTACCCAGTGCATCCTGTAAAGTGGTAGCACTGGTCCCTTGATAAGATGCTCTGCAAAGTGGTTATTGTTAGGAAAAGCATCCAGCCACAGAAAGTATGCAAAAATATGGATTATACAAGCAGAATATGGTTGCTTGAACCATCTAGTCTTGAATTGTGATGACCCATTCAACCTTTGCCAGAATGGAAATCATTATCCATTATTGTTTTAACATCCACTTTTCCTGTTGGTGATGATGATTCAATTAACACTAACTGAAAAAAAAAAAAAAGCTAACAAAAATCTTGTAATACATATAAAATTGATTCAGCATATGATCCATATGCCTCATGTATCCTTTCATAACAAAAATACCTTTCTGACAGGTTATTGTATATAACCATGTATAAGTCCCACTTCCATTTTACATACATTTAAAATGTACCATATATTTTAAATTGAAGTTTTGTAGAACCTGTTGCTAACTTGCCTGAAGTATCAGAATGGCCATGTCATGGGCTCTGAACTCTTGTTAGTCATAGGGGTGTCATCATGACACATGCTTCTCAAGTATTTAGTCCCAGCAGAGGCCATCTCTCTTTAGTTTCAAACATAGCCAATTTCTTCCAGAGAAAGTGGAGAGAGAGAAAGAACATAAGGAATAGGAGATGATTTGACCTCAGGACTGGACTGGTACTTATTGGCCTCAGTATAGGACTGGTACTTTATTTGACTTTGGTACAGGACTGGTATTTTATTTGACTTGAAAGGATGAAAAACATAGTCGACCTCGACAGAATTTGAACTCAAGAATGCAAATAGGTTGAACAAATATTATAAAGCCTTCATTCTATCTGGCTTTCTAACAGCTATGCCAACTACCATTTTAGAGTTGGACCTTACTAAATACACTCAAAGATGAGGTTTTGGTATTAAACTAATAAAAGAGTTTCAAAACATTGGAGCAGCTTTGATACTCTCTTCAAATATCATACTTTGATTGATTTTGAACTGTTGTAAATTTAGGAGATTAGATTGAGTCTCCTTCTTGTATTGGAGGAAGAAGGGGCTTTGAGCCACTGGTTATGCATACTATCATAAACAGACTGTAATATCTCTTTCATAAGCCATGTACTCATAATATATATATATTGTTGAGTTGTGTCAGGAGGGCAATCACAGTTAAAAAAGGCACTTAATACATTGGTAGAGTATACCCATTTTTTCATTTTATATAGAAATAACTTCTACAGGACGAGAACTGTTTCATTCCTGATGATTTCATACAAATGAAACAGTTCTAGTCCTGTACATGTCATTTCTATTTAAAATAAAATGTGTGTGTATGTGTGTGTGTGCATATACATTCGTACATCATCATCATCATCATCATATTACGTCCACTTTTCCCTGCTTGCAAGGGTGGGACGGGAACTGATTCTGGCTTGATTTCTACAGCTAGATGCCCTTCCTAACACCTACCTCATTTACAGTGAGTGCTGGGTGCTTTTTTTTTGTGGTGCCTACACGTCCACTTTACAGTGTGGGCTGAGTGCTTTTTTGCCGTGGCACCTCCACGACCACTTTTTAGTGGAATGATAGGGACCCCAGTCCCTATCATCTCATTTCTACAGCTGAGTAAACTGGAGCAATGTAAAATGAAAGTGTCTTGCTCAAGGAAACAACACACCACCCGGTCTGAGAATTGAACTCACAACCTTTCGATTGCAAGGCCAATGCTCTAACCACTAAGCCATGTGCCTCCATATCTGTATATATATACACAAGACACACAAACACATACACACATACATTTTATGCATACATACACATAACAACATACATTATTCCATTCTGCCAAGGTTAACTTTGCCTTTCATCCTTACGGGGTCGATAAAATAAAGCACCAGTAATACACTGGGATAATTGCTGGCCTTGTGTCAAAAGTAGAAACAATTATTTCATTCTGTTATTGTCTCTTTCCACATGTGTGTGTGTGTGAATGCTATGGCAATAAGTTCTTTGAGAACAGAACCGAGTCAGTAACCAACACATTTTTGATTTTTGTCTCAAAATTTTCCCCATGTTTCATTTGAATAATATCAATTGTGCTTCTTCTCAGAGAAGCAGATGTATATTCATTTTATAACTCCCCACATCTCCATCTCCCCTCTTCTGTTTCCTAATACTGACACCTTCCTTTTATGTTAATAGCTAATGAAAGCAGTGAGAGCGAGTGAGGTAAAAAGCTGTGGTGTGGTGTGGTATAGTGTGGTGGTGTGATTGGTGTGTTGTGGTGTGGTGTGGTGGGGTGTGACTGATGTGGTGTATTGTGATGTGGAGTACTGTGGTGTGGTGCAGTGCGGTGTGATGTAGAGTACTGTGGTGTGGTGTGGAGTGGTGCAGTGTGGTGTAGTGTAGTGTGGTGAGGTGTGGTGTGGAAACTACTCAAGTGCATCCTTTCGCCAAAGAGATGCTGTGACATCATAGCAGTTGCACCTCCTAACCGGAACTGGACTGGAATTATAAATTGTTGAAGAGACTCTCCCTCTCTCTCTCTCTCTCACACACAGACATGCATGCAGATTCAGACATATGTACAGAGAGAGAGAAAGAGAGAGGCAAATAGACAGGCAGACAGATATGCATCCAGAGAGAGGCATGACATATACAAATATATACATACATGCATATATATATATATATGCACATACAGACAGACAGAAAGACACATACATGTTTGCATTGTCTCAATCAAGCTGGTATGGAAAGCAGACATAAAATGGCAATGATGATAATACATGTGCGACCCCCCCCACCACCACCACCACCCCTCCACACACACACACACGCATACACATAGCATGGAAAAGAAATAATTATAATGATCATAATGATGATGCATATCCACATACATCATACATACATAAATACATACATGCATACATAAATCCATACATACATAAATACATACATGCATAATCACATACATAAATACATACATACATAAATACGTACATACATACATACATAAATACATACATACATAAATATGTACATACATACATACGTATGTACATACATACATACATAAATACATACATGCATAGTCACATACATAAATCCATACATACATAAATACATACATACATACATACATAAATACGTACATACATACATAAATACATACATACATACATACATACATAAATATATACATACATAAATACATACATACATAAATACATACATACATACATACATACATACATACATACATACATACATACATACATACATACATACATACATACATACATACATACATACATATGTACGTACATATATAGATAGAGAGTCCGACTGACAGGCAGACATTCAAATATACACAAGTGAATAGAATGTGCTAGTCTAATGAAGTGAAGCTCAGTGTATATGGCTGTAATTCAAGCATGACCAGATTGAGACTTGCATGTACAGCAATACATGGACTGATCAGATCTGTCACTAAAGTAGGGAGGGGCTGCATACATGTACATGTATGCATACAAACGATTTTATACATTGCTCATACTATGAATGTGTCTAAAACAGAGGGCCATTGTAATATATGTATATAATATAAATATGTGTGTGTGCATGCATATACCTCTGTTATATGCATACACACATGCACACACACACACATATATAAATAATTTGCGTGTCCAACCCTTGCTAGTTAAATAATTTTTTCTACTTTTGGCACAAGGCCAGCAATTATCCTAGTGTATTACTGGTACTTTATTTTATCGACCCCGTAAGGATGAAAGGCAAAGTTAACCTTGGCGGGATTTGAACTCAGAATGGCAAGGGCCGTAACTCTATGCATCAAAGCATGGCGTCCGACCCTCTACCGATACTGCCAATTCACCTTGCTAGTTAAATAATATATATATATATTACACGTGTTTGTGTATGTATGTGTGTATGTGTATATGTATGTTATGCATAACCCATGTTGGCGTGCAAGATAGACGTTAAACGATGATGATGATATATACATATATATATATATATATATATATGTAGTTATATGTGTATATATACACATATAAACACACATACATATACACATGTCTCTGTATAAATGTGCATATACATACATATGTGTTTGTATTTTTCTACATGAATAAATTTGTGTGTTGGTTGAGTGTATATGTGTGGCTGTCAGTTATGTATATGTATAAATAGATGTGTATGTATAATATACACACAAATGCGTTTGTATAAATATATACATATGTGAGCATAAATGTATGTATTGATATATATATATATATATATATATATTTGAGTGTATGTACATACAAATATATATTTATAACTACATTTGCATCATGCGCATGCATACACATGCATTCATAAGACTGTACATATATAGACACACACAGAACAACGTATATATGTATATTCATCATCCCCCTTACCCACCTCCACAGCATCTTGTAGTGCAACCACCATTGAAATATGCCCATGACATCATCAAAGCATTATATCATCATCATCATCATCATCATCAACGTTTAACGTCCGTGTTCCACGCTTGCATGGGTTTGGACGGGGGTAGTCCCACTTGAGGCAAGAGTGATTGTCTTG
Source organism: Eledone cirrhosa (assembly GCA_964016885.1). Lineage (NCBI taxonomy): Eukaryota > Metazoa > Mollusca > Cephalopoda > Octopoda > Eledonidae > Eledone > Eledone cirrhosa. The sequence goes on from OZ024740.1 coordinate 112,432,145, forward strand.
CTCGCATAGGACTGTCCGGCAGGTTTTCTACAGTTGGATGCCCTTCCTAACACCAACCACATTTACAGTGTGGGTCTGGGAGGTTTTTACCGTGTTACCTACACGGCCACATTACAGCGTGGACTGTGTGTTTTTTTGTCGTGACACCTACACCTATATATATATATATATATATATATACACATATACATATATATATATATATATATATATATATATATATGAAGCGTTAACCTAAAATATCCCTTCCATATGCTGTACCGATATGCAATATATATATATATATATATATGTGTGTGTGTGTGTGCATATGTATATATACACACGCAGCCAGAGCTGAACTTCCATTTGTGTATATATATATATACATACATACAGAGAGGGAGAGATGTACACATGCACACACACACACACACACACACACACACACACACTGATAGACTAAAAGGCCAGAGAGTTAGTTGGTGAAATAGGTAGAGAGATATAATGGAAGTTAGGTTCATAGAAAGAAAGAGAGAGAGAGGGGGAGGCAGGAAGGGAGTAAGAGAGGAAAGGAGAGAGGTGAATAAAATGTTTAAACTGGATTGACAAGTTTTCTGTAGGTAATAAATAGAATTAGGAGCTCCAGTGGCCAGTAAGGACAGAGAAGACCAATAAATTGGTCCCAAAATGCCATTTGCAACTGTTTTCCTAGTAGAGTGACTTGTTGATTTCTTGTTCATGTATTTTCTTGGGGGATAAAAAAACCCATGCTTGGTGGTGTGGTTAAAGAGTTCACTTTGTAACTACATGGTTTGCAGTTCAGTCATGCTATTTTGCACCGTGGGCAAGTATTTTTACTATAGCATTGGGTTGACCCATGCTTTGTGAGTGAAATTTGGTTGGTGGAAAGTGTACAGAAGCCTGCAGAAACCTATTAAATGTATATATCATCATCAACATTTAACATACGTTTTTCCATGCTAGCATTGTTTGGGTGAGTCATCATGAACCAAGTCAGTATTTAATCGGCATTACTCTCCTTTCACCAAGGGGCCAGAGTCTTACATCTTGCTTACATTCTAGTTTTAGTATGGGTGCCCTTTCTATCTCCTACTACTTTACAGTGTTTCTTTGAAACAAAACAGCCATTTTATTTAAAACAGCCATCTTATTTAAAATTAAATTTTCCACATAATTTCATATATAAACCTTTTGTTAAGTTATGTTGCAAATATCTTTACTCTTAATATTCTGTATTACACAAAACGTTATTACCAAGACATTCTTCAAAAGTACAAAACAGTTATGTCTGCATTACATTATTAGTCTTTAGTTTACAATAAATTTTTACAATGATCTGCCCATGTATATAGTAAAGATACTATAAACATTTTCATCAACAAACCAATTTTTTTAATATTTTCTGCTAAATCATTAGATAATGTTAAATGTTGATAATGATATAATCAATAATTTTAGTAAATCTTTCCAAATTGTAAATTAATTAAAATACTGTGTATGTTATGGAGGTGAGGCGGTGGCAAAATTGGTGGTAGTAGAGGTAATGAAATTAATCATAATGATGAAGTTCTGTTAATTTGTGCGTGTCTCCGTATTTCTAATGAAATACCCTGCCTAAGGTTCTAAAATAATTTTGAAAATAATCAAGAGATTTTAGTGAAGTAACTGACTTTGTCTTTATTAAGTTGGTGTTTGGAACATAGTTTAACAAACATCCTTATATAAAATTCTGGTGGAAGTTTTTAGATAAATATATACTTTAAAATAAACAGCATTGTATTGTAGAACAAGGGACAGTTTCAGACAGTTAAGTGTCAAACATGACTGTGTGGTTAAGGATTTCTCTTTGCAACTACATGTATGTCTCCTACATTAGCCACTGATTCATTAATGCTTTGTTAGTGTAATTTGGTAGAGAGAAATTACAAAAGCCCGTCATGTGTGTGTTGTGTTTATGTCCCATAAATTATTGGCTTGAAAGAAAATTGAGATTGCTAGAATATTTACCAGACTTATAAAAAATAAGTATAAGGAGTTGATATGATCAACTAGATCAAAGCAGTGCCTCAGCTATTTTCCTATTACCCACTCTATTACCCTAAGTATTGAGTACAATTGTACATTATGGTCCACCTGATATCTTACCACACCCTCTTTGTTTTATATATATATATATATATATATATATATATATATATATATATATATAAGTATATATGTGTTATGTTATAATAATGGCATGACTGAATATGTTTTTCAGATTATATCAACCTTCTTCACGACGTCCCGTAGCCTTCTCACCAAGTGCTGATATGGGATTAACGGATATCGAAATGGCACATGCGTATGAATTTGAAGAGTCATATTTTGATGATGATCGGGCATATGATATGGAGTATGAGGTTAGTAGTTTAGTTATCATTTTGGTTAATTTTTTTAATGTTTGTGGTGGCTGTTTTTTTAAGGAAGGAGCAGATACTGTTTATGCAAACAGCTTCAGTTGAAAGCTGTTGTTCATACATACACATACACATGCACACAAACACACACATGCATTCAAAATTACAAATGTACACATAAACATGCAAACACAAACTTACACATACATACAGACACACACAAATACATTATCTCACAACCATGCACATGGACACACACATCATATGGAAATATGCACCAAAATACATACACATAAACACATCCACACCAATGCATACACCATCAAACACACACACAGATGCACACAAACATACATCACTGTATTGTGGTATATACATCATTACTTGCCTCTGAAAACTAAATATTGTGCAACTCCAATTTAATTAATACTAATTAGAATATCCAGTTGTAAATCACCCTTTTTTTTTAATTTTATTTTTATTTGTTTATTTATTTATTTTGAAAGGCTGAGTCAGATGAAGGAAGGGCAACATCCATTAATTATTATTTCAGGTCTTCTGAGATTGTCGAGTATTGATGGGGAATAGGAAAAATTATCCTCAAATCGGAATCATCATCATCATCATTTTAACATCCACTTCTCCTGCTAGCAAAGGTTGGATGGGTTTACATAGGCCAAGTCAGTACTGAAGTAGAGCTACTGATCTCCCAGACAGGCCAGGGTCTGTATCTCTCTTATATATGTGGTCTCATATTGCACTGAGTGAACAAGAGAAGTTATCATGGCTTTAACACAACTGAGGTTCCTCCCAACCCTTTGTTTGGCAAGCTTTCTATGGCTTCATGCCATTCCTATCACCAACTACTTTACAGCTTGTACTGAGTGCATTTATCATGTAGATCACCAACAGTAGAGAGGATGTCATGCCCTTGTCATGACTGAGGCGTCCTCCCAGCACTTTGTATGGCAGGCTTTCTATGGCTGGATGCTCTTCCTATCACCAACCACTTTACTGCATGTACTAGAACATTTGCAACAGAATAAAATCAACTAAAACATTTAATGGTGCTACCTATTTTGATAATAACCTGTCTGAAACTGCATCTGGTTCTATGCTATACAAAACCTATTTTAAAGTGTATATAAAACTTCCACCATAATTCAATGTAAGAATCTCTAAGTTATGCTCCAAACACCAGCTTAACTCTTTTATTACTAAACTGACTGGGATTGCCTTTTTTTCTACTTTACAAAGTGATTTATTTTTAAATGTTTATATTTATCTAAAACCTTTCCATCATAAATTTATGTGAGAACCTTTAAATTATACTCCAAACACCAAATAAAAATGCAGAAGTTACTTATATTATTAAATCCACCCAAATTTTTTATGATTTTCAAAATGATTTGAATATTATAGGCAGTATCTTTCATTAGAGATATGGTAACAAAATTGTGATGTATTAGTTGGTTTAAGTTTCTTGAAATTGCATAAATGTGAGATCATCCTACAGTAGGAATGGGGGCAGGGTGGGGGAGAATAGCTGAATGAATGGGTGGTAAAATGACTAGAAAGCACAAATAACATTTAACCCTTTTGATTCCAACCCATCCAAAATTCCCTTAGGTTCTATGGAACAAAACCACCTACTTCAAAAGGTTCCTATTTAAATTTAAATCTTCAACATAATTTTATATGAGAATTGTTTGTTATGTTACAAATAACATCGTAATAAACAAAATTATAATTTTAGTAAATCCCTCCAAATTCTTCATTAATTTTCACAAATACAGTTTATTTCATTTGAAATAAAGTAATGAAAGGATTAATTTTCAACCTGAACATTATTACCCTTCCAGCTTATGAAACAGGTTTAATAGCAATATTTTACAACTGAGATAGAATGAATTAAGTAGAATAGAAGGGCTTGCTTAAGGCTAATTAAACTCATGACTGAAACCATTACAGCTCCTTCAAAACCATGTTTCAAATACATACCTAATAGAAGTAAGATCTTTAATTAACTTGAAGCATTGTTGTTCCACTGTTATAAAACCAGGAAACTAATTAAATTCACTTGATTGAAGATAAATTTGAAGAAAAATATATTTATTTATTTGTTTATTCAATATTTCCACTTTAATAAAACCAAATCTTGAAGTGAAAAATGTTACATAATCAGTAAACATTGTTGCAAGCATACCTGTGTGGTTGAGGTGTTTGCTTTGCAACCACAGGGCTTCAAGATCAGACCCACAGTGTGGCATCAGGGGCATATTTGACACAGTAAACAAAAACTGGTTTCTGGTAGACAGAAACTGTGGAAGATTGTGTGTGTCTGTGTTTTATGACTTGGTGGTTTGACAATAAAAGATCAATAAAACAAGTACCAGACTTGAGAAAAAGTATGTACAGAGGTGCTATAATCGAATAGAGTGGCCCAGCATGGTTGCAGTGTAATTACTGAAACCAGTAAAAGAGTAAGAGAATGGTAAATAAGTAAAGTACAGCCATTTTGGCATGTGTAATGTTAGGATACAGCTTTGCTATGTGTTTCGCTATGGGGACTTAGCTTAGCAACAAAGATGTGTGGCTGGTGATATTCCACATCAAACTACAATAATCATGTGTTGAAATGAGATTAGCTGATGCCAATCATTCATCTGTTAATGAAGATAATTAATAAATATTACTTTTTCAACTCTTTTAATACCAAACTCCCAAAAACTTCCCTAGCAGTTTATTTTCAAATGTACATATTTAAATTGAAACATTCCATCATTATTTTTATGTATGAATTAGGGTGGTGGATTGGCAGTATCGGTAGAGGTTCGGACGCCATTCTTTGACGCATAGAGTTACGGCCCTTGCCATTCTGAGTTCAAATCCCGCCGAGGTTAACTTTGCCTTTCATCCTTACGGGGTCGATAAAATAAAGTACCAGTAATGTACTGGGTAATTTCTGGCTTTGTGCCAATAGTAGAAACAATTATTTTTATGTATGAAATGTTTCTTAAGACATGTTTCAAACACAGTTTAAAAATGAAAAAATTAAAATATTTGACTAAATTCTTCTAAATTCTTGATTATTTTCTAAGATTATTTTAAAATTATAGGCAATGTTTTTCATTAGAAATATGATAAAAGAAGAGTTTAAATTTATCTAAAAACCTTCCATCCTAAGTTTATGTTAGAATCTTTAAGTTTTGTTTCAAACAAACTGAAAAATGGAAAAAATTAGTTATTTGATTTAATCCCTCAGAATTCATGTTTATTTTCAAAATTATTTGAAAATAGTAATGACAGGGTTAATATATATGTTAGCAACACTTCTGTTCTGTTAATATCATGAATGTTGATATGTGGTTAAAATGCTTGGTGTGCACCTGCATGGTTTTGTGTTCTATCCCACTGCATGGCATTTGGGGCAAGTGTCTTTTACTATGGCTTTGGGTTGACCACAGTTTTGTGAGTGGAATTTGATAAGAGAAACTGTGGATGTACACATGCTTATATATATAATAATAATAATAATAAATACAAAGACCAAAATCTGAAGAGGGCTTGATAAGGATTGTATATATAATCCTGTAGAGCAAATATATATTATTAGTGCAGATTAAAGTTTAAGCAAAGAATTTTTGCTTTCACTCTTTACGAGATCTGAAAATCTTCTGATTTTTGAGAAAAATCAATCTGTAGACACAGAAGTAAATATCTCAAAAAACATTACTACCAAAAGAAAACAGGAAGACATAATGGTGGTACGTAAAGACATTCTCTTGTGATGAGCAAAAAATATGAAAGCATAATTAGGTCATTATATGGAGTGAGAAGAAGAATTTCTTGCTATGGAAAAAATCAGGTGACTAATATTCTTTTTAGAATAGCTGAAAGATTTCCAGTTACCATGTATGGAAAATGATGTTAAAAGTAAAATGATTAAACAAAAAAACTGAAGGTATTATATACATATGTATATAAATAAAAAAAAATATCCTGCATGGTTTAGATTATATAAAATGAATGAAAAACATGAGCGAAGACAACAGAAAAACAGACAAAACACAGGACAGTCCATTCTCATCATTTGACCACTGGAGGTCAACGTGGTTTTGGTGCTTTAAGGTTGATACCACTAGCTGCAGTGCACATGGGACAGTAACAAATGAACACAAGACAAGAACAATTGGTCTTTGAACTATTTACATGTGTGTGCATGCCTATACAGATGATGTATACAGATGAAAGATCTACAGATTGACGAGAAAACCGATAAAATGGTGCTTTCCAACAAAAATACCTTTTAGAATATTTTTTCTGCTTGCATTACACTGATGCTTTCTGGACACTTGCACCATTGTTAATACAGTAAACTTGTGATTGACCCATTGGAAAGCTGTAACCAACAACACTCTTGTTTACATAATGTAATATAAAAACAAATACATATATAAGGCTATATAAAAATCTTAGCTACTGTATACATATTGCTGTTGATCAAATGTTTGATTATATTAATGTATTTTCTAATATGTATTTGTAAGGGTTGGATACTGTTATTATGTTTTATGCCTTCAATAGAGTATAGAATATAGGTGTACTAAAGTTTTTGTCAACATTTCCAATTGGGCAGTTTGCCAGTATTCATATTCTGCTAAGATCAAAGGTCCAGTTTTTAGACAGGTGGCTTCTCTAAGAAACTACCTGTATACAAAAATAGAGAAAAAAAATAAAATAGGCAAACATTGGCAGCAGCATCTGCCTGTTATTCAATAGAGAACATATGAATATGGTAGTTTGACCTGGTAAAGGGCATTGGGAGTGTTGCCAGGATTGAGAAGTTATGGTTCTATTCAGGCTTTCTACAGAAATATTTTTAACATTCATTATTATATGTATGTAACTATAGATTCTGAGGAGTTTTCTTAATCTGTGGTTTATAGATACAATATGTATAGATACAATATGTATGGTTGGTTGAACCAGAGGTTGCGAAGACATGTAGCTTAGTAGTTAGTGTGCTGGGCGGCTCCTTGTGTCCTTGAGCAAGACACTTTAATCAATATTGCTCCATTCCACTCAGTTGGAAAAACAATATGTTTTGACGACACTGGTACCAAGCTATATCAGCCTTTACCTTGTCAGTATCATGGAGAGGGGTGACATGCATTCTTGGGTTATTGTTGGTCTTCTACAAAACACCCTGTCCCAGGCTTGTTCCTTGCAGAAGCAAACTCATGGTCAGTCAGTTATGGGTGCATAACCCATCGCCAAAGTTTTCCAAGCTGTCTGTCACAACACTTTAGTGTGTTACCTACAATCTCAGTTGCAAAATCAAGTCAAATCTGATAGTTTTTTCTGAATATTTGAGATACAACGACTTTGATTTCACGGGAATATTATTTGAGATATGACTATCAGCGAATTACCATTAATCAGTAGAGCATCAAACAACATGTTACATGGCATAGGGCCTGGTCCTTTATGTTCTGAGTTCAAATCCCGCTGAGGTTAGCTTTGCCTTTCATCCTAACGAGGTCGATGAAATAAAGTACCAGTAAGTACTGGGCGTCGATTTAATCAACTTTCCCCTCCCTTTCAATTGCTAACCTTGTGCCCAAAGTAGAAACAATTATTTGAGATACAACTACACTTATGGCATGGGAAATGACATTTCATTGTTTGTCAATATTGTGTCTCTAACAACATTTTATTGATGTTTCCCAACAACTTATATTCTTAAAGAGTATGTCATCCAATTTGGAAAGTTTGGAAAGCTCTGGGTTAAACCAATGGATTATTGTTGATCTGTAATTTGCAGATACAAAATATTTGATTGGTTAAACCAATAGATTATTGGATTACTGATTGTGTGGGGTTTATTATACATGTTGTTTAGTTGGTTAAATCATTATATCAAGGATTATGTATGGTGTGATCTGTGGTTTACTATACATTATACATGTTATTTAATTGGTTAAACCATTGGATTACTGGATTTCATACAAATGATGTGTGATGTTGATCTATGGATCTGTGGTCCATGATATTTGATTGATTAAACCAATGGATTACTAAGTTTAACTAGACCAGCAACATTAATCTTTTGAAATTTTCCTAATGTTTCCTTGATGTTGATTTTTCATTTCTCTTGACATTTCATGTGTGTATGTCCCTCTCTCTCTCTCTTATAAAAACAAATGTTGCGTAGGTATGTCCCTCTCTCTCTCTCTCTCTCTCTCTTATAAAAACAAATGTTGCATAGGTATGTCCCTCTCTCTCTCTCTCTCTCTCTTATAAAAACAAATGTTTAGTAGTTTCACACACTGATACCATCTCTTTAACAAAAAAATGTTAACAGATTTGAAAAAGAGCCTATAACATTATGTATTATATTATTCCAAGGTATTTTTCTGATTTATTCAAGAGGAAGAGGCAGTGCCCCTGGTCCATGACCTTCATAATAATGTGGTGTTATTAATAATGATGAAAGATTTATAACCATACCCTGTACAGATGGTAGTAAAATAACCGTGATTCAACAAACCTGTTCAACTATGAACAAATTGATTATATTTGAATAGATTATTAACAAACTGATTATATTTGAATAGATTATTAACAGGGAATAAAATGCTGTGTCTATTTTCACACATACATAATTCTAATACCCTACCACATACACATATACATCACTATCTGTGTATATGTTGTTAATATAAACATATTTCTTATTATCTCTATCCATATGCATTTATGCACATATGTATATGATCACCTTGCATCATCATCATCATATGTCTGCTTTTTCATGGTGGCGTGGGTCGAATTGTATTTACAAACCCACATACACACATGTGGAACTGAGTATATACATGTGCAAAATAAATATAAGATATATTAAATTATGTACACATTGAGTACAGATATGCATTTATATATATATATATATATATATATATATATATACATACATATACATAAATCTATATGCATGTGTGTGGACATAATTATATATGAAGATAGACAGACACAGTTTTATAAATGTTTATATCATCATGCCCTCTCCTTTCAAAGAATTATTTTGCATATCTCCATAGATGCTCACTATGTGGTGCATGTTAAAATGTTCCTAAGTAGAGAGACTAGATTTCATTGTAGTATTTATATAGTAATTGCCACTGATGTTCTTTCAAACAAACAGAAACATCATCAATAAAACCTACTGCAGTAATAATGATAAAGATAATTCTTGTTTACAACCTCTGTGTTCATTCACATATGGATGAAGGAGATGTGCGTGTATGTATATATATATGTATGTACACACACACACACACATATATATATATATATATATATACATATATATATATATATATATATATGTACATATATATACATGTGTGTGTGTGTGTGTTTCTTAATGTATGCCTAGCTGTGGATGTATGTATCTGCATGCTTATGTATTTATATGTAGGTATATGTGTCTGTGAGGCGGTTGTAAATCTGTCTTTGAATTGTATTTGAGTATATGTGCATATAACTGTATGGACGTGTATGTATCTATATGGGTGTTGATGTATATATGTGCATAAGTATCTGTCTATGTATCGATAAATAAGTGCTCCCAAAAGACAGTAAATATTAAAAAAAGAATAATAATAGATATTTGTATTCTCTTTACTTATTAATATTTCATAAAGGGCAACCTCTGACTAAGATGCTCTTTTTTATCCCATTACCTCCCCTCTTGGGAGTTCTTTGATGGTGAAAATTATGAAATATTTTTATTTACTTTCTAGCCCTCCTCCCTGTACAGTCCTAATATTTATTGTATTTTATATATATTTTTGTATATAGTATATCACTTGTGGTTGATTTTGTTATTGTTGCTTGTATGATTTGTTTATTTACTTTCTCTTCACTCTTCATCATTATCAACATTTCAGATCTGTTAACTATTATCCTCTGGGTTTTCTATATATTTTTTCTCCTTTATCTTCTGTGATGATTGTTTTCTCTCTCTCTCTCTCTCTCTCTCTATATATATATATATATATATATATATATGTACGTTATTCCGGGTTGAATCGGAGGTAACCACAGTAAGTAAGGTACTCAATACATAGCAGAGTATAACAGTTTTAATATAGATGAGATTCTACAGGACTAGAACTGTTTCATTCATTAGAAATCATCAGATTCCTGATGATTTCTAATGAATGAAACAGTTCTAGTCCTGTAGAATCTCATCTATATTAAATATATATATATATATATATATATATATATATATATATATATATATATTATATATATATATATTATATATATATATATATAAGATAGAGGAAATAGATATTAAAACGGCATTATTATAAATAAATATAGGATGAGAGGGGGGGAGGCAGGTATACTTTATTTTTCTGAAGTTTTCTCTTTCCTTTCTAATTTTTTTAAAAACCATTTTGTTTAAATATATATATATATATATATTTTTTTTTTTCAAAATACAAAAAAAAATAAAAAAACTTATTGTGATTATTTATTGTGTATTATTTGGGTTGCAAAGGGTAAAATCATGGAAGTTTAAAAAAAAAAAAAAAATGAAACTGATTTCCAGAGGAGGTGGGGTGATTTGTGGGGGTGGTTAACAAGTCGGTAGAGATCATATTTATTTCTCATCTTTGCTGTACTAGGAGGGAACAATACTTATTATTCTTGTTGTTGTTTCATAATAATAATAATAATTATGGTAGTAATGATGATAATAAATCTGAATATCTTTATATAATCTATTTGATTTAGATAGTTTTAGGTGTGGGGAAGAGGACAGATAAGTTGATGGAGAGGGAAATACACACTAGCTGTGAATAAAAAAAAAATGGAAGATAAAAGACCCAAATTTGTTTATTTGCAGTTTAAACTGGTGGTGGTAATCACTGTTTTTGTTGTTATTATTACTATTATATGTATTTTAGAGATCATTATTATCACTGTTGTTGTTGTATGTCTTTGTGGCTGTCTATGCAACAGTAATCTGTGCTGCAACGTTTTAGAATTACTTTTTATAATTATTATTATCATCATCATCATCATTTTCATCATCATGTCTGTTTTCTGGCTGCCCCTGAAACAGTAATCTCTGCTGCAATAACAACAGCAGTAACAGTAACAGTAACAACAACAGTAGCAATGACAACAACAAAAACAACAAGAGTAACAACAGCATCAATAATAACAGTAGCAACAACATAAACAACAACAGTAGCAACAACAACAACGGCAGCAATAACAACATAAATAACAACAGTAGCAGCAACAACAACTGTAGCAAGAACAACTAGCAACAACATGAATAACAGCAGTAACAGTAAGAACAACAGTAACAACAACAACAATAGCAACAACAACAGTAGCAGCAACAAAAGCAATGCTGATTCTTTTAAAAATATCTAAACTGCATGTATTTGTTAGTTTTACTTTGCTAGGATAGTAGTTTTTTGTTTTTTGTTTTTTGAAGTTGATATGATTCACTTGAGTGCCATTTATATCATGATAGATAGAGAGGGAGAGAGAGTTATTGAACATTAGATCTATAGAATAGTGGAATCGTGGAAATTATGGAATGGGAGAATGGTGGAATGGTAGATAAAGTAAGATGAAGGAATAATTTGATAAGATTCACTTGAGTGCAGTTTATGTCATGATAAGAGAGTTGTAATCAAACATTAGAACTATGGAATAGTGGAATGGGGGAATAGTACATAAAGTTAGATCAAGGAATAATATATAGCTGAGCTTGCTGTAATTAACAAAAAAAAAAAATAATAATAATAACAACAACAATAACAATGATAATGATAACAAAACTAATAAAAATAATAACAAAAATAAAGATGACTCCCTCCCCCCCCAAAAAAAATTATTTCTGTAAAGAGTGAAAGAAAATAAATCTGTACATCTATATATCTAAATATATGTGTGTGCATCTATGTATGTACGTGTACATATACATACATACACATGCACATGTTCAAATGCACACACACACCGTGATTCTCTTTCATGCACTTTTTTAATCATACACACACACACACATACACACACATGCACACGCATGCAGTGATTCTCTTTCACACACATTTTTTAAAAAAATATAGATACAAACACACACACATACAGGGATTCTCTTCCATACACATTTTTGTTAATCAAAAACACATGCACACACACGCACACACAGTGTTTTGGTATCAATGCAACAGCAGAATAAAAAAAACATTAACAAAGAATTTGCTTTTAAAGCAAAATTCGTGAAAAATTAAATTAATATAATTAGTCGATAGGAATTTGGTAATTTTCAAAGAATTCACCAATATTTCCCAACAATTGACATTAGAATTACTAGCTATGTTAAGTAGTTAATGATTAAGTATATTATATAGTATCATTTGAAAGGTATTATATGGGTATAATGGATAGGAGAGAAGACTGTGCAACATGATAATTGTATGGAGGGGTTAGGGGCAAGGTAGGGGAGGGGATGAATGTCTGTTGAAAAATATGTAAATATTTAATACATTCTCAAATAAAACATCATTTCAGTGCAAAACTGGAAAATGTCATGCACCAAAAATGTTTAAATATTGTGTGTTTGTAAAGGGTAGGGGGTAGAGACGCTCTCCGGTCATGAATGACCATGAGATTTGCACCTAGAAAGCTTAAGTTTCCCGCCAAAGTTGTTTTTGGAAGACCAGCGATTGCCCATGCATACCAGTCTCCCCTGTCCAAAGGAAAAGCAATGGCTAATACAGCTTGGCACTGGTGACATCACAACTCTTCTACAGCTGAGTAAACTGGAGCAATGTAAAATAAAGTGTCTTGCTTAAGGACACAACACATCACCCGGTCCAAGAATTAAACTTACAACCTTCCAATTGCAAGCCCAATGCTCTAACCACTAAGCCATGTGCCTTCACAAACACACACACACTCACACACACTCACACACACATATATATATAATTATATATATATATATATATATATATATATATATATATTTAAGGTGGATTGGCAGTATCGGTAGAGGGTCGGACGCCATGCTTTCCAGCATAGTTACGTCCCTTTACGATCTGAGTTCAAATCTTGCCGAGGTTGACTTTGCCTTTCATCCTTACAGGGTCGATAAAATAAAGTACCAGTAATGCACTGGGTAATTGCTGGCCTTGTGTCTAAAGTAGAAACAATTATATATATATATATATATTTGTATATGTTTATATATATATACATATTTATATATATATTGATATATATATAATAAAAAAGGTTTACAAGCTGAAACTGCCTGAGCTTGCAGTAGGACATCTACTTCATTAATATATATATAAATATATAATTAATGGTAGCACTAAGGCAGTATGTAAGTGGTTTCTCTTATTCTCAAAATGCACTGATAACTGTGATACCTTCATTGAGGAAAATAGAGAAACATCGAGGCTACCCATATGTTTATGTGTCTATATACACATCTATATATATATGCGTGTGGGTGTGTATGTGTGTGTGTGTATATATATATATATATATATATATATATATATATATATATTACTTCAAAATATTAATAAATATAGACATTCATGTGATCAAATATATTTTATTATACATATTTCAGAGGTACTGAGCTATTTCAACAGTACGTCCTCATAGTCAAGGTACGTCAGGCATCAACTTATTTTATCTGATGAGGACGTACTGTTGAAATAGCTCAGTACCTCTGAAATATGTATAATAAAATATATTTGATCACATGAATGTCTATATTTATTAATATTTTGAAGTAATATTAATAACTCCAGAAAACCTAGCTGTACAGTGCTTCTAATCATCATCCTCATCATCTTCGTTTAATGTCCATTTTCCATGCTAGCTTGTTAAACTTTTAATTATATATATATATATATATATATATATATATATATATATATATATATATATATATATATATATATATATATATATATAGAGAGAGAGAGAGAGAGAGAGAGAGACAATGATTACATGTACCAGAATGTTTCAAAGATTGTTCCTGTTGTAATTCTGGGTTCATTCTATTGACATTAATTTGGTTTATGGTCACCATGAATATCCAGAGGTCGACATTTGTAGGAAATATGTGGACAGGGAGGTAATTCCAGTGGGCTGACATTCTGTTAAAGGAGGGTTGGGTGATGTGGTTAACATTTTGATACCAAACCGCCTGAAACTGCTTCTGGTTCTATGATACAAAGCTGCTTATTTTAAAATGTTTATGTTAATCTAAAAACCTTTCATCATAACTTTTATACAATACCAGTAAAGTACTGGTGTCAATTTAATTGCCCCTACCGCCACCCTTAAAAAAAAAAAATTCACTGGCTTTGTTCCTATATTAGAAACATGTATTTTTGTTGTTGTTGTTGCTATTAAAGAGGGCACTGGATTCGCAGAAGCATTAGAGCATTGGACAAATGCATAGCAATATTTGCTCTGGCTCTTTGCATTCTGAATTCAAATTCCGCTACGGTCAACTTTATCTTTTATTCTTCCAGGTCAATAAAACAAAGTATGTCAATTACTGAGATCAATATAATCGACTTCCCCTTCCCCAAATTGCTGACATTGAGTCAATGTTAGTAAGAATTATTATTGTTATTAAAGTATCTGTAGAGTACTGGGTCGATATAATCAACTTTCTCCTTCCAACAAATTGCTAGCCTTTTGCCTAAATTTGAAATCATCATTATTGTTGTTGTTTTTGTTCTTGTTATTTACTGCTTACCTGTCCAGGTATGTTTTCAAAGAACTCTTCAAAGCACTGGATTTTACCATATAGAATTCTATGGAACAATGTTATAGAATTTTTCTCATAAAGAAATTCTCCTGAGTTTTTGGAAGTCTGCCTATACAGGGTTCAGACAAAAAAAAAAAGGTTTGTTTTTAGACAAATTACATTTGTTTTCCTTATTTTTATAACAAATATACACACAGTGGCTATGTGAAATAGCAATAACAAATACCCCATCTCCAGAAAGAACAAATTGAAAATGAAGACAACCACATACAAAACAAACAAAAGATAGGTTTTAGAAAGTTGCTACAATGCAAAAGGAGCTTATGAATCATGAGACAACAACAATGCCAGATAAACTAGAGAAAGAGTGGAGAGGAAAATACACTAAAAAGAAGAAAAAATAGCAAGGGTTTCTGAATGTTACCTGGGAAATATTTAAAAGTTCCCTGTATTTTAGATAGAATATCCATTAACAAAGGAAAATATAAAAGAACTCTTCTAAAGTGACTTATACTTTCATTGCATCTGAGTGACTTTATTATTGACAGTAACACTAGAATGAACAAGTCTAACAAGAATGACACTCACATACACGTACGTAAGTTTTTTGCCAAATCAAATTCAGATGAAGCATACATAACTTCGAAGATACAAACTTTAGACATGCAACATTTAGATGAAAGAAAGACTGGATGGTAGCATTTGTTAGAATGTTGGATATATATCTGTTAGTATTTGTTTCGACTGTTTGAGTTTTGAGTTCAAATCTTGTCATCATCAGTCAACTTAGGTTGTATGTTGATCTAACTTGTCATCTAATTTAACACCGGGCACTTAGGTAACTTTAGTGGTGCATACTCTGATGTAAGTATTCAAACTAGGTCTCTGGTTTGAGGATTGCTTCCTTCCTTGGGGCTTTCACCCATCTCAAAGCTCTGAAATAATAAAGTGATGGGCATTATTCTTCATATTGACTAATGTTGGTGGTCTACATGATAAACACAGCCAGTACACTCTGTAAAGTGCTTGATGATAGGAAGAACACCCAGCCATAGAAAGTTTGCCAAACAAAGGGTTAGGAGGATCCTTTAGTTATGTTAAAGATATGACAGTCTCCCTAATGCTGCTGATCTACTACACAATAAAAGTACTCAGTGCATACTGTTAGGGTATCAGTATCGAAAGCTTACCAAACAAGGGGTTAGGATGTCTCTTCAGTTTGTGACAGAAGACATGATAACTTCTCCTCTGCATTTGATATGATTGTATGTAAGACCCCTTGGTCTGTCTTGGACGTCAGTAGCCCTGCTTCAGTACTGACTTGGTCTATGCAGACCTGTTCAAACTTGCTAGCAAGGAAAATTGGGTGGTAAATGATGATGATGATGATGATGATATATCTGCTTCTCGGGCAGATTTTGGTTTCCAGCTCAATGCTTCTGAGTTCATATTTATTGCAAGGGTTGAGTTCATATTTATTGCAGGGTTGAGTAGTGTATTTGGCTCAGTTTGCCTACCTCTTGAATAATGGTTAAAGTCTAGAATCAAAGGAACTGTTAGATTTTCCACTGGTCATTTAAACCAAACTTACTGTGGCATTCATTGAAATCTCATGAGTAAAGAAAGACTGGCATCCTTTCCATGAGAACATCATCTCTCATCACATGAACCAGAGCTAAGCACTGACTCTCAAAAGATGAACATACTGCTTAATTTACAAAGATATACTTATATATATATACACAATCTCTGTTTACTTACATACTCCCTGCTCTGTACATACTACACATACACTCTCTCTCTCTGTCTTCCCCCTCTCTCCCCCTGCCTCTCTCTTTCACTCTCTTTAATACACAAGAAATCCCATTATATATGTATATGTATGTAAATAAATGTATACAAATATATACTCTAAAGATCATCTTTATTATGTAATTATAAGAATACATATATACAAAACCACCGACTGTTGCACGCATATTTTATTTGAATATATATACACATATATATATAAGCGTATATGTTTATATGATATATATATATATATATATATACACATGTATTTAAACATATATAATATATATATACATATATATGTATATATATATATATATATAATATATATATACATATATATGTATATATATATATATATATATATATATATATATATACACACACATTCACACACACACATACACATGTACACACTCTCTCATACACACATATGTAGCCGTAGCCTGTACATATTTTATTTGATTCAGTATATTAGAAGAACATAATTAATTTCCTATTATTTTGCTTGCTAATTCATTTCCTCTTCCTGCTCTTTTAGTTCTGTGTCCTTCAGCATCATCCAATCTGGACCACTTCATCCTCCCCCACTTCATACAGACACTACACCGACCATCCACCACTTCCCTCCTGACTTCATACACATTCTACACCAACCATCCACCACCTCCACCAGCCATCCACCACCTCCACCACTTCATACACCCTCTATACCTACCATCCACCCACCACCTCCCCTCCTATCCACTGCTCCATACCAATCTTCCAACAGCAAACAGGACACAGAGCACTTAATAGAGCTGTATATATAGTTCATTAGAAATGATTTGCAGCGAACTTTCAAAGACCATAAAGCCTCCACTTTCCCCACACACCCTTGTATCATAGCCTCCCCCTCTTTTACTTATTCCCATTGATATCATATCTGATAAGTTGCTTCACTCAGCAAATACAAATATACATATATATGTGTGTGTATATATATATATATATATATATATATATATATATATATATATAGAGAGAGAGAGAGAGAGAGAGAGAGCAGGGGGTTGGGTGAGAGAGATATTGCTGACTCAGTCAATCTACTGTTTGGTCCAATGTATGGAATGTTATGTATTTAATCACACAAAGAACTATTGTAATTATTATCATCATCATCATCATCATAACCATCATAATGGTGGCAGCATTAATAACATTATGAGCTTTTAAACAGTTATAATAATAGCAACAGCAATAATAATAATGCTAACAATAGTCCGAGGGAGGGAGCAAGAGAGAGAGAGAGAAGAAGTAGTATTATTATTTGTGATAATGTCTCATTGTTAAAAAAAAAATCAGCTGTGTATTCATTCCTTCTTATAATTGTTTCTACTTTTGGCACAAGGCCAGCAATTACTCAGTGTATTACTGGTACTTTATTTTATCGACCCTGTAAGGATGAAAGACAAAGTTAACCTCGGAGGGATTTGAACTCAGACTATAAAGGGCCGTAACTCTTTGCTGCAAAGCATGGCGTCCGACCCTCTACCGATACTGCCAATTCTTATAATGATGACTTACAATGTTTGGATTGGTTTCAGTGTTGTGATTTAAAGATTATGAAGCTGGCATCATTTAGCACAGACAATAACTAGTACATTCAGGGCCTAAGGAGCCTTTATATAGTCACTCAATATTTTAGAAATAACAAACTAGTTTCTCTAAAATTACAACTTGTCTTAAATAGGGAAAGACACATTTGATGATATTGCCTTAGATTTATATTTTACTGTATATATATATATATTTATATATATATATATATATATATATATATATATATATATATATATATATATATAAATATATAAATATATATATATATAAATATATATATAAATAATTATTAAGACCAGTTACTCAATGGCACCATAATAATTATATTGAAAGTCACCCTACGAATTTCTGTTGCTCTATATTTTGGATATTTTTACCTACCTATTACTACTACTACAACTACTACTACTACTACTACTACTACTACTACTACTACTACTACCATATGTATATATATATATAAGACAAGGTCAGCCGACTGGACACTGCCCACAACAGGACAGCCCGTCTAACCCATGCTAGCAGGAAGAACGGATGTAAAACGGTGATGATGATGATATATATCATCATCATCATCGTTTAACGTCTACCTTCCACGCTAGCATGGGTTTAGACGGGAATTTTCCCACGTGAGGCAAGATTGGTTGTCTTGCTCGTATATGACTGTCTGGCGGGTTTTCTACAGCTGGATGCCCTTCCTAACACCAACCACGTTTAAGTGTGGACTGGGAGGTTTTTACCGTGTTACCTACACGGCCACATTATAGCGTGGACTGTGTTTTTTTTTTGTCGTGACACCTACACGACCTCATTTATTTAGGACTGGATGTTGTGGCACCAACATAACTTTACAGAGAAAGGGGTGGTGTAGATGGGGGTGGGGGTAGGGGTAGTGGGATGAGGGTGTATTTTTGGTTAGGAGGTACCTACTGACTGTAGGTTTCGCTTTGTACTTAGGCAAGGCGGGTCTTCTGTATTACTGCATAGCACCAAAGATCTCGGTCCAGTGACAAAGATCTCGGTCTTGGAGAGGTGTAACTGTGTAACTATATATATCATCATTTAACATCCATTTTTCCATGATATTATGGGTTAGACGGGTTGTCTCGTTTGAGGCAGGTTTGGTCAGGTGACTGTGTCTTGCTCTTGCTCAATGGGTAAATGTAGAAAAAAAATAAGTTTAACCCTTTAACATTTGAATCTGTTGTATCCAGCCAAAATACTTTCCCCTTTTTGAAACCAGCAGCTCACATTAAGATATTGTTCTTAAAATAAGCAATAACATCATCAAAATCTTGTTGACTTGAGATTATATGAGATAAAGCCTTTACCATGAATATACAATAGTGAATATTGATTAATGTAAATGCTAAAGGGTTAAAATGCATTTGCTATCTTTATGAAGATTTATTTAAAATAATTTTACCAGTTTCATAGTTTTAGGATTTTCAAACGTTAAGTGAGGTGGAGAGATGTGTGGCTATGCCATGGTGTATTTCACCTCTGATAGGTTGGGAAATTTCTTACCATTTCATGCAAAAAAAAAATATCGGCCCAGATATCCATGTTTAAAGTACAATTTGATTATGTGAAAGACTTTATTAAATCCCTAGTGCTGGTGCCATGATAAAATGCACTGTAGAATACAGGAACATATATAAGTGATATGCATGCCTCTGATTTGTCTGACTACTCAGTAAAGTACAGGATTATCTATAAATTAGATGCTGGTCCCTGGCCTACCTATGAAGCTACTAGCTTTGCTTAAGTTCTGACTTGGTATATGAACCCTTGCCATCAATGATGATGATGATACATTTGATATATTCAATATATATATCAGATTTGTATATTTCATGAAAAGGATTTTAAAAATTTCCATTAATTATTTCTATTATTATTGCTTTGCTTTTATAATGTAAATGATCTACATTTAAATTTTACAATAATACTGAGCTACTATAAACCTTTTATTTAAGTTTATTGAACTCTTTCATATGAAATTGGTCAAAATTGCTTCCAAAATGACTAAGTTTTTACTTTTTTTTAGATAATCAATATTGAATTCAGTATGATATAATTTAAAAAAATGTGGTTCAAATCTGCAAACTAAGTTACGATATATGTGTGCCTTTGTGTGTGTGTGTATATATATATATATATGCAGCCATCATATATATATATATACACACACACACACTACCTACATATGTGAAGCTCTCTCATCTAGTGGACTGTTTGTCTTCCAATTGAAGGATTGTGATTTCAATTCTCAGCTATACATTTGTGTCCTTGAGCAAGATACTTTATTTCCTATTGCTTCAGTCTACTCAGCTACAAAAAAAAGTATGTTGAGCCTGTAATTCAAAATGTCAGTGAACTGCTCAGCCACTTGTACATTGATTTCATAAGCAAGCTGTTATATTGGTCAAACAACTGTGACATTTGTAACCAGATCCATTGAAAGTTCAACATCATAGCATGGGAAACATATTTGATTATATTTATGAAAGAATTGATGTAATTAAGAGCTTTTATAGAGTGACAGGACTGTTGGTATAATGGTATTGTGGAATGGTGTGGTAAGGAGAGGTTATATTTTTCTAGTCAATTCTTGATAATATTCAGATTGTAATACTAAATTCTTTATAATTAGTATTATGTGTGTGAAAATGTGTTTGTGATTGTTCATATGTTAACTGCTTTTGTTTCCATTGGTTAAATTTCTGTGTGTGTGCACATTTATAAGTATGTTTGTATGTGACTTGGTCAGTATGTTCATTATAAGAAGGGCATCTTGCTGTAAAAATCCCAGCCAAAATACAATTTCATCTGAGCAAGATATGGCGTGGACAACCTGTCTAACCCATACAAGCATTGAAAAATAGACATTAAATAGTGATGATGATGATGACACACAACATATAATATATATGCCTGTGTGTGAGTATATATGTGTTTGGTGTGTATATATATATACATATAGTATATTTGTGTGTGTGTAATGTGTGTTTGGTGTAAGTGTATATGTATATATTTCTATCTATCTATCGATCTATCTATATGTACCATCATCATCGTTTTACGTCCGTTCTTCCACGCTAGCATGGGTTAGACGGGTTGTCCTGTTGTGGGCAGTGTCCAGTTGGCTGACCTTGTCTTGATGATACGGGAACTGATTCTGGCTTGATTTCTACAGCTGGATACCCATCCTAACACCAACCTCCTTTACAGTGAGTGCTGGGTGCTTTTTTGCAGTGGAATGATAGGGACCCCAGTCCCTATCATCTCATTTCTACAGCTGAGTAAACTGGAGCAATGTGAAATAAAGTGTCTTGCTCAAGGAAACAACACATCAAGTGTATATGTATATATTTCTATCTATCTATCTATATATATATATATATATATATATATGTATATATTTCTATCTCTCTCTCTATATATATATATATATGTGTGTGTTTGCCATCACTTGATCAAGTTACATTTGACTAGATTTACGTGTGTGTATATGTGTATGGGAAGTTTTGTGTGTATATCTATAGTGTGCTGTGAAAGCCATTTGTAAATCCTCTGGAAGTTATCTTTTCTGTAATTCAATCTATTACATAATCACAGTTTGTTTTCATATAATCATTAAAGCTTAAACTTCACTTCCATAGACAACATACTAAAACAGTCTCACTTGTTCATCTTTTAGTCTCTCCCACTCTCTCTCTCTCTCTCTCTCTCTCTCTCTATATATATATATATATATATATATATATATATATATATATATTATTTTAGTTTGCTTTTCCTTATCTTTTCTCTTTCATTCTCTCTCTGTCTACTTTTTATTCTTTGAGAATATTATCCCATTGTCTACTGTTACTGGTTTGCTGCCATTTACTGTTGTTATTTTAAAGTGAAAACAAAGAAAACAAATTCTTTCGTAAAGAAAACCCTACAGTTTGTATGTGTGTGTATTTATCTCTTTCTCTCCCTCTCCCTCTCTCTCTCTCCATATATATATATATATAATGTATATATACATGTGTGTGTGTATGTATGTATAGATTCTCTCTCTCTCTCTCTCTCTATATATATATATATATATATATATATATATGTGTGTGTGTGTGTGTGTATGTGCGTGTGTGTGTGTGTGCGTGTGTGTAGTTAGATAAATCAGCATGTGTATGTGCGTGCATAGATTTATATACACATGTATACATATGTATACATAAACATCTACAAATGCACGTACAAACACACCTACAACCAAACATATGTTCCAACCCTTAAGCACATTTGGAAATTAATAACTCTCTCTCTTTATGTTTCTCTCTGTCTCTTCGACTATCTCTCCGTTTCTCTATGTCTATCCATCTTTCTCTCTCTCTCTACGTTTCTCTCTTTTCTTTGACTATCTCTCCCTTTCTCTATGTCTATCCATCTTTCTCTCTCTCTCTCTCTCTCTCTCTCTCTCTCTCTTTTTTTTTCTACGTTTCTCTCTGTTTCTTTGACTATCTCTCCCTTTCTCTATGTCTATCCATCTCTCTCTCTCTCTCTCTCTCTCTCTCTCTCTCTCTGTTTGTTTAACTATCTCTCCCTTTCTGTGTCTATCTATCTCTCTCTTTCTCTGTTTGTTTAACTATCTCTCCCTTTCTGTGTCTATCTATCTCTCTCTCTCTCTGTTTGTTTAACTATCTCTCCCTTTCTGTGTCTATCTATCTCTCTCTCTCTCAAATTACACACATACACTTTGTACTTCAACCAACCCTCTACAGGGTTATGTAAGAGAAATGTCAGAATTTCAGAAATCAATACCAATATATCAGTCACTCACCACCATTGTCTATTATAGAAGCAATTTGGTAATTCTAAAAATTCTTTCTATTTTGGCATAAATGTGTTGCTAGACCGGTGCCATTTTCACCAACTGTATGAATACACACGCAAACCTTTGAGACTGGGTGTTTATATAAAAATACACTCTGCATAGGTCTGTTGTTGTTGTTCTTTTATTATTGTTAACATATTACAAGAGTGCAATAGAAAACTTGTTGATAGGAAATCTACCAGAGGTGGGGTAAGGTGACAGAGGGTTGGGGTAATGAAATCAGTAATAATAGTCTGTAGTGTTTGTTACTGAATCAGTCCTAATTATGAATAAACGTGATTGAATAAACAACAAATTTCCTTATTTAAAATAAAAATCCTTGAACTTAATTCCATTAGTGGCATGTTGTTTTGGGTTGCTGGATGCTCCCTTATGGCCATGATTGTTTTTGTTATTGTTTTTGTTATTGTCCATGTTGTTGATCTTATATTAGTTACATTATAATTTTATTTATGTTGTTGTTATTGTTGTTGATTAGGTTTATAATATTGTTATGTATTTTAAGCTTATAGTATGGTTATTATTATATATTTTGATGGTGTTGGATTGGTAGAGCATCGGACAACCTGCTTTGCAACATATTGCCTTTCATGCTTATGTGGTCAATAAAATAAAATACCAGTAATGCACTAGGGTCAATTTAACTGAAATGTCCTCTCCTCCAAAACTGTTGGCCTTGTGCCAGATGCTGAAACTATCATTAAGTATTTTATTACTAATGTTCTCATTAGGGCAGTGGAGTTGTTAGAGTGTTGGACTGCCAGAATTTATTCTGGCTCCTTTACATTCTGAATTCAATCCCACCGAGGTCAATTTTGCCTCCTCGTTCTTCTAGGGTTGATGAAATAACCGGTCCAACACTGGGGTCAATACAATCAACTTTTCCATCTCCTAAATTGCTGGCCTTGTGCCAAAATTAGAAATCTTTCTTAATGTTACTGTTGTTATAGTGAAAATGAGTGGTGTTGTGGCGGTGGACTTCTGATCATAATGTCATGGGTTTAATTCATAACTGATGGGTCTTGACTAGAACACTTTATTTTACAGTGTTTTTCATGATAGAGTAGAGCCTTCCCTCACCTCTCTCATTATTGAAATACCTGAGAAATCTATGAAATTTGAGGGTTGGCTGAAAATTTGATAAGCTGACCAAGACACTCTCATTGAATGACCAAATGAGTTGTATTTTTCGACGTAGTTCCTGGAAAGAAATAATGCAGTTATTAATAAGAAGAGTTGAAATCAAGGCATGCAAGATTTCACAGTTCTAGCAGCACTCCTATGAATTTTTCTGCTGACCCTCATACAACCTCATAGGAGGCCAGCTAAACCTGCATTGTTGTGTGCTGTAAATATCATTTCTTTTTCTAGTGTTGGGCAAATTTACAAGTGCCAAAGTAAATAATTGTTTCTACTTTAGGCACAAGGCCAGCAATTACCCAGTGCGTTACTGGTACTTTATTTCATCGACCCCGTAAGGATGAAAGGCAAAGTCAACCTTGGCGGGATTTGAACTCAGATCGTAAAGGGACGTAACTATGCTGGAAAGCATGGCGTCCGACCCTCTACCGATACTGCCAATCCACCGTGCCAAAGTAAATAATGCTCTATTTTACCAACCAACTAACCAAAAGCTAATGTGTTTCTTTCCAATCACTGGCATTATAATGGCTCAAATAATTATAAAAAAAATTATTATTTATTTTTTTCTGTTTAATCAGGGAGGGAAAAGTGAGGGGGATTTCCTAATGTTTGCAGCCAAGTGAACTTTGCTAATGGTATCTAAGGGTCAGGTGGTGGTGTTAAACTGGGCACTTGATTATTAAGTCTACCATCTAAATCTTTATAACTGAATCTTATGCATATACATTAGATATATTCACAAAATTAGTCTATATAATATTACAAACATTACATGTACACACTCACACACACATTCATATTATTTACATCTCTCTTAGCCTAATTTAGTAGTTAACAAACATACACAACTGTTGATGATCTGATTGCATGTATGTCTCTCCTGTAGCCTTTTTTTCTCTCCTCTTCTCTGTCTCCCTCACACACAGCTACACACCTTAGACTAACTTAATAGTTTTATATATACATTCAAATATATATATATATGTGTGTGTGTGTGCTTGTGTAGATTTTATGTGGTATATGGGGAGAATTAGATCAGGAGTGGTAGATCAAACAAACGTTATCCTCTCTTCCCTTGGGTATATATTTGTTCTTCCTGTAATATCTTGAGCTGGTTACTGAAGCACACATACACTATGCCAACACCATCATTAATGTAAATAGTTACCTTAATCTTCTCCGTCAACTCATTTATATACATAGGCTCAGTAGGTTTTGTTTAGCACCAGGTAATCTTCTTCCCACCCCAACTGAGAAAACCTCTGATCAAAGTTTCCACAGCCATGACCACCCTGGCTTATTGGTGTTTTTTTCAGACACAGTGTATCTTGGATTTTTTAATCCTTTCATTGCTATATTTCTAATGAAAAACTGCCCATGATTTTCTAATAATTTTGGAGGAGAATTAACTTTGTCATTATTAAGCTCATGGTTGAAACATTAATTTAACAAAAGTTTCTTACATAAAATTATGTTGAAATATTTTAATTTAAATATAGAGTGTAACTCAAAAGTCAGGCACCATCCTAATCATCAATTGAAGATATTATGGCAAAGAGTTATTTTACTGGTACACGACCTTTGCACCACCCTGTATGTTAAAACAAAAGGTTCTGTTGCATTGAAACAGGTGGTTTTATTCAAGTTGACATCAAAAGGATTAAACAATTTTCAGAACAATGAAGATTTGGATAGGGTTTAGTAAAATATCTGTAACTTTATATATTCGTATATAATGTTGGTGTATACCAACTGAAATACCAGTATAATGTTAGGATGGAATTTGAAAGAGATTTGGCAGCTGTTTCTACCAACCATATGGAGTCCCTTCTGTGGTTTGATGTTAAAAATGTCCCTGATAGCATCACTCCCTAAAACCCTATTTATTTATTTATTTCTGTTTAGTCATCAGAAGTTCAACATCTATGACATACTTGAGGGTTTCTAAGTAGATGGGAGAAAGACATGTATGCTCAACATGGAAAACCTGGCTCAAATACTTGCAATAGTGGGGATTTTGCTAAAGGCACCGAAGATCATGATTGGGGCGCTGCCTGTCCAGTTTTAGTTCTTTTATTCTGTTTTGTTACATGGATATTTACATATAGATAATACTCATACATAAATCATATGTCTTTAATACTCATTACTAAAATACTTAATGAGCAGTTTGAAACGGTGGGGGGGGGGGGCTACATTTTATCTCTGACCTCTTTCTATCACCAGTTGATGTGTGTGTTTGGCGGGGAGGAAGGGGGGGGGGGGTCATATTTTTATATTTTCCGTGACTTGATACCAGCTATTTGGTTTATATTTTATATTTGACTTGGACTTATTACAAGTTTGCTCATGTCTGCTATTACTACTATTGCATCAATCACTATCATCAGTACCACTACCACCGCTACTACTACTACTACTACTACTACTATCATTACTAATACCATTATCATTGTCACTACAACCCCCACTTTATACTATTATCTCTACCACCACCATTAATACCTCCAGTGTCACCACCACTAATACCTCCACTGTCACCACCACTAATGCCACCACGACCACCACCACCTCCACCACTTTAACTGTCACCACCACGACCACCACCACCTCCACCACTTTAACTGTCACCACCACTAATACCACCACTGTCACCACCACCACCACTAATACCTCCACTGTCACCACCACCACCACTAATACCACCACTGTCACCACCACCTCCACCACCTTCACTGTCACCACCACTAATACCACCACTGTCACCACCACCTCCACCACCTTCACTGTCACCACCACTAATACCACCACTGTCACCACCACCTCCACCACCTTCACTGTCACCACCACTAATACTACCACTGTCACCACCACCACTAATACCACCACTGTCACCACCACCACCACCACTAATACCACCACTGTCACCACCACCACTAATACCACCACTGTCACCACCACCTCCACCACCTTCACTGTCACCACCACTAATACTACCACTGTCACCACCACCACTAATACCACCACTGTAACCACCACCACCACCACCACTAATACCACCACTGTCACCACCACCACTAATACCTCCACTGTCACCACCACCTCCACCACCTTCACTGTCACTACCACTAATACTACCACTGTCACCACCACCACTAATACCACCACTGTCACCACCACCTCCACCACCTTCACTGTCACCACCACTAATACTACCACTGTCACCACCACCACTAATACCACCACTGTCACCACCACCTCCACCACCTTCACTGTCACCACCACTAATACCACCACTGTAACCACCACCACCACCACCACTAATACCACCACTGTCACCACCACCACTAATACCACCACTGTCACCACCACCTCCACCACCTTCACTGTCACCACCACTAATACTACCACTGTCACCACCACCACTAATACCTCCACTGTCACCACCACCTCCACCACCTTCACTGTCACCACCACTAATACTACCACTGTCACCACCACCACTAATACCACCACTGTCACCACCACCACCACCACTAATACCACCACTGTCACCACCACCACTAATACCTCCACTGTCACCACCACCTCCACCACCTTCACTGTCACCACCACTAATACTACCACTGTCACCACCACCACTAATACCACCACTGTCACCACCACCACCACCACTAATACCACCACTGTCACCACCACCACTAATACCTCCACTGTCACCACCACCTCCACCACCTTCACTGTCACCACCACTAATACTACCACTGTCACCACCACTAATACCACCACTGTCACCACCACCACCACCACTAATACCACCACTGTCACCACCACCACTAATACCACCACTGTAACCACCACCACCACCACCACTAATACCACCACTGTCACCACCACCACTAATACCTCCACTGTCACCACCACCTCCACCACCTTCACTGTCACTACCACTAATACCACCACTGTCACCACCACCACCACTAATACCACCACTGTCACCACCACCACCACCACTAATACCACCACTGTCACCACCACTAATACCACCACTGTAACCACCACCACCACCACCACTAATACCACCACTGTCACCACCACTAATACCTCCACTGTCACCACCACCTCCACCACCTTCACTGTCACTACCACTAATACCACCACTGTCACCACCACCACCACTAATACCACCACTGTCACCACCACCACCACCACTAATACCACCACTGTCACCACCACTAATACCACCACTGTCACCACCACCACCACCACCACTAATACCACCACTGTCACCACCACTAATACCACCACCACCACCACTAATACCTCCACTGTCACCACCACCTCCACCACCTTCACTGTCACCACCACGACCACCACCACTAATACCTCCACTGTAACCACCACCACCACTGTAACCACCACTGTCACCACCACCACCACCACCACTAATACCACCACTGTCACCACCACTAATACCACTACTGTAACCACCACCACCACCACTAATACCTCCACTGTCACCACCACCTCCACCACCTTCACTATCACCACCACGACCACCACCACTAATACCTCCACTGTAACCACCACCACCACCACTGTAACCACCACTGTCACTGCTACCACCACCACCACCACTAATACCTCCATAACCATTGTTACTACCACTATTACAGCTATCAAGTCAATCTAACATTTACCTAATCTATAGTGATACAGTTGAAGATAGAAACCAACAACAACATCAACAGTAATAACAGCAGTAGCAATAACAATAGTAAGAACAGTAGTAAGAACAACAACAACCATAACACTCTGTGTCAATGTAATGTCTATGAACAACAGTAACAACAATAACAATAACAACAACAGTAGTAACAGCAGTAACAACAACAGCAGTAACAACAGCAACAACAACATCAGTAACAACAGTAACAACAACAACAACAACAGTAACAGCAACATCAGTAACAACAACAACAACAACAGTAACAACAGCACCAGTAAGACCAACAACAGTAAGACCAACAACAGTAACAACAGCAGCAGTAACAACCACAACAGCAGTAACAACCACAACAACAGTAACAGCCACAACAGCAGTAACAATAGTAAGAACAACAACAACAACCATATCTGTCAATATAATGTCTATGAACAGCAGTAACAACAACAACAATAACAACAGTCTCTCTATCAATATAATGTCTATGAACAGCAGTAACAACAACAATATTAGCAACAACAGCAGCAGTAACAACAACAATAATAACAACACTTTCTCTGTCAATATAATGTCTATGAACAGCCAGTTTCCTTTGTCAAATCTTATTCTTATAGATTTGATTTAACAAGCTGAATCCATGTTTTCAAACCAATGCTGTCCATGACAATCATTATCAACCATTATTTACATTATTGTCATCATCATCATCATCTTTTTCATCATCACTATAGTACTATCTCTAGCATCACCACCATCACCATCAATACAATCACCATTACTACCACCATCCCCATTACCACCACCACAACTATCACCATTCCCACCACCAATACTATCACCATTACCTACACCCCTACTATCACTATTACCACCACCAACACTATCATCATTACCTACACCAATACTATCACCATTACCTACACCAATACTATCACCATTACCACCACCAATACTATCACCATTAACTACACCAATACTATCACCATTACCACCACCAATACTATCACCATTACCACCACCCATACTATCACCATTACCACCACCCATACTATCACCATTACCTACACCAATACTATCACCATTGCCTACACCCATACTATCACCATTACCACCACCAATACTATCACCATTACCACCACCAATACTATCACCATTACCACCACCCATACTATCACCATTACCACCACCCATACTATCACCATTACCTACACCAATACTATCACCATTGCCTACACCCATACTATCACCATTACCACCACCCATACTATCACCATTACCACCACCCATACTATCACCATTACCACCACCAATACTATCACCATTACCTACACCAATACTATCACCATTACCACCACCAATACTATCACCATTACCACCACCAATACTATCACCATTACCACCACCCATACTATCACCATTACCACCACCCATACTATCACCATTACCTACACCAATACTATCACCATTGCCTACACCCATACTATCACCATTACCACCACCCATACTATCACCATTACCACCACCCATACTATCACCATTACCACCACCAATACTATCACCATTACCTACACCAATACTATCACCATTACCTACACCCATACTATCACCATTACCACCACCAATACTATCACCATTACCTACACCAATACTATCACCATTACCTACACCAATACTATCATCATTACCACCACCAATACTATCATCATTACCTACACCAATACTATCACCATTACCACCACCCATACTATCACCATTACCTACACCCCTACTATCATCATTACCACCACCAATACTATCACCATTACCTACACCAACACTATCACCATTACCACCACCAATACTATCACCATTACCTACACCAACACTATCACCATTACCACCACCAATACTATCACCATTACCACCACCAATACTATCACCATTACCTACACCCATACTATCACCATTACCACCACCAATACTATCACCATTACCACCACCAATACTATCACCATTACCACCACCAATACTATCACCATTACCTACACCAATACTATCACCATTACCTACACCAATACTATCACCATTACCACCACCAATACTATCACGATTACCTACACCAACACTATCACCATTACCACCACCAATACTATCACCATTACCTACACCAATACTATCACCATTACCACCACCAATACTATCATCATTGCCTACACCAATACTATCACCATTGCCTACACCAATACTATCACCATTACCACCACCAATACTATCACCATTACCACCACCAATACTATCATCATTACCACCACCAATACTATCATCATTACCTACACCAATACTATCACCATTACCTACACCAATACTATCACCATTACCACCACCAATACTATCACCATTACCTACACCAATACTATCACCATTACCTACACCAATACTATCACCATTGCCTACACCAACACTATCACCATTACCACCACCAATACTATCACCATTACCACCACCAATACTATCATCATTACCACCACCAATACTATCATCATTACCTACACCAATACTATCACCATTACCTACACCAATACTATCACCATTACCACCACCAATACTATCACCATTACCACCACCAATACTATCACCATTACCTACACCAATACTATCACCATTACCTACACCAATACTATCATCATTGCCTACACCAATACTATCACCATTACCACCACCAATACTATCACCATTACCACCACCAATACTATCACCATTACCACCACCAATACTATCACCATTACCTACACCAATACTATCACCATTACCTACACCAATACTATCACCATTACCACCACCAATACTATCACCATTACCTACACCAATACTATCATCATTGCCTACACCAATACTATCACCATTACCTACACCAATACTATCACCATTACCACCACCAATACTATCACCATTACCACCACCAATACTATCACCATTACCTACACCAACACTATCACCATTACCACCACCAATACTATCATCATTGCCTACACCAATACTATCACCATTGGCTACACCAATACTATCACCATTGCCTACACCAATACTATCACCATTACCTACACCAATACTATCACCATTACCTACACCAATATTATCACCATTACCACCACCAATACTATCACCATTGCCTACACTAATACTATCACCATTACCTACACCAACACTATCACCATTACCACCACCAATACTATCATCATTGCCTACACCAATACTATCACCATTGCCTACACCAATACTATCACCATTACCACCACCAATACTATCATCATTACCTACACCAATACTATCACCATTACCACCACCAATACTATCACGATTACCTACACCAATACTATCACCATTACCTACACTAATACTATCACCATTACCACCACCAATACTATCATCATTACCACCACCAATACTATCATCATTACCTACACCCATACTATCACCATTACCTACACCAACACTATCACCATTACCACCACCAATACTATCACCATTACCACCACCAATACTATCACCATTACCACCATCAATACTATCAGCATTACCTACACCCATACTATCACCATTACCACCACCAATACTATCACCATTACCACCCCCAATACTATCACCATTACCACCACCAATACTATCACCATTACCTACACCAATACTATCATCATTGCCTACACCCATACTATCACCATTACCACCACCAATACTATCACCATTACCACCACCAATACTATCACCATTACCACCACCAATACTATCACCATTACCTACACCAATACTATCACCATTACCACCACCAATACTATCACCATTACCACCACCAATACTATCACCATTACCACCACCAATACTATCACCATTACCACCACCAATACTATCACCATTACCACCACCAATACTATCACCATTACCTACACCAATACTATCACCATTACCACCACCAATACTATCACCATTACCACCACCAATACTATCACCATTACCACCACCAATACTATCACCATTACCTACACCAATACTATCACCATTACCACCACCAATACTATCACCATTACCACCACCAATACTATCACCATTACCACCACCAATACTATCACCATTACCACCACCAATACTATCACCATTACCACCACCAATACTATCACCATTACCTACACCAATACTATCACCATTACCACCACCAATACTATCACCATTACCACCACCATTACCTACACCCATACTATTGCCACTGTATTATCACTGCTAGCTTACTTAACACAAACACAACTACAGATAGACTTCTATTGTCACCATCACTGTCACCATCACTATCATCATCACTGTCATCATCACTATCATCACCACCATCACCATCATTACAATCACCATCACTACCATCATCACTATCACCATCACCATCATTACAATCACCATCATTACAATCACCCTCACTACCATTACCACTATAATTACCACTATCATCATCAATGGTGAAGGTGCATGGCTCAGGTGTTGGGCTTGCAATCGGAAGGTTGTGAGTTCGATTCTCGCACTGGGTGATGCATTGTGTCCTTGAACAAGACACTTTATTTCACATTGCTCCAGTTCACTCAGCTGTAGAAATGAGTTGCAACATCAAACAACCTTGCCTGGACTTGGCCTCGAGGAGGAACACTTTCTGGTCATTCGTGACCAGAGGGGGTCTTTACCCTTAACCCATCATCAACATCATCATAACTATCACCAGCATTATCGTTATCACCATTACCACCACTATCAACTTTATCACCATCACCACCATCACTCTCACTGTCATTATCACTACAATCATCACTATCATTATCACCCTCACCCTCATTACTACTATCATCATCATCATCACTATCACCATCACTGCCACTGCTACAATTACTAATATTCTACTAATATAACCATCACCACTACCACCATTGCCGTCACCTTCAACAATACCACCACCTCTACACCCACTACCACCATCACCATTTCCATCATCATCACTACTACCCCTACCGCTACAATCACCACCACCTCTACAATTACTACTACCACCATCATCACTATCATCATCACCACCAACACCACCTCTACAATTACCACTACCACCATCATCACTATCATCATCACCACCAACACCACCTCTACAATTACCACTATCATCATCACTACCACCACCACCACCTCTACAATTAGCACTACCACCATACCATCACCACTATCATCATCATCATTACCACCCACACCAGCACTACAACTACCGCTACCACCACCATCATTACAGTACTAAAAGATCTATCTAGAAGTGTTAAAGATGTTTTTAAGTATTTTCTATTCCATAAAATAACCAAAACTGACTCTTCAAAAAGTCTCCATTCCTTTTATCCTTCCTCCTCCTCTTCAGTTCTTCCCATATTTCATCCTTACTGTCTATGGAAGTGTTTATATATTACAGAACAGTAACAGCCATCAGGTGTGAGGGGCCAGCAAAAAAGGGGTGGAGATGGGTAGAGGTTGAGGATTTGAAGGAGAGCTTGTTTGGTCTAGATAAATTCATTTGATACTGTAGTAATGGTGGTGATAGTAGTAGCAATAGTGGTGGTGGTGGTGGTGGTGGTGGTGGTTTAAATATCACAGTAGTTTCCTGAAATCATAAGGTCAGCACCACCCTTGTGTGTTTCTGTGTGTGTGTATGTATGTATCTAGATCATCAATACCATAAATGGAGCTAATAGTAGTAGTAGTAGTAGTAGTAGTAGTAGTAGTAGTAGTAGTAGTAGTAGTAGTAGTAGTAGTAGTATGTTTAGTCTGATTATATATAGAGGAAGGTGGTGGTGGTGGTTGGTAGCAAACAATGATCTATGTTTGAAAAACAGGATAGCAAGGCTTACCAAAGCTTCCTAGACCCCTAACTCTCCTTCAACCTCCAACAACTTCACATCTGACAGATTGTAAATTAAATGGCAACAACAACAACAACAACAAAGCTTTTGCAGAGGAGTAGAAACCTGTCGCACCAGTGTTGAAATTACTAGATTTTTCTTGTTGTTTTTCTATTTCCAAGAGCCTGTAACACACACACACACACACACACTTGCTTGCTTGTTCTATATGTCTAGTGCTTTTAATGATAGCTATCTTAGGAGAGGTTTGATGAGTCTATAAAATCAAATCAAACTGCTTCATTCTGATTGGTCCATTCGATTTCTCTTTCTGATGTGAAAAGAAATGCTGTATATTCTTAATCAAATCAGAGGTACACATAACAAGGTGGTGTGTGTGAGGAGAGACAATGAGTCCCTACCCACTCCAGCACAAATCACTGGCAGGCATAACAAGGAGAGCATGAGGAGAGACAATGACTCCATACCCACTCCAACACAAAATTTACTGATACTATCTATTGACTGGCTACTCCTGGCAGAAGTGTCAATGCTTTTCTGGTGACAGGGGAAAAATTTGAGCTCAGAACATACAGAGCCCAGAATAGATAACACCAATTCACCACACTCTGGACTGGGATATTACCAACCCTGGAAGGATGAAAAGCAAATTTGATCTCAAGGGTATTTGAACTCAGGGCCAGAGCAACAGTAAAGACAATGCAAAGCATTTCATCAAATGCTGTAGTGATAGGCAATTTGCTACTTGTATAAACTTGTCTAAATTTATAAACTTCCCTAAATAATTTTAGAAAGATCAAAGGTAAAGTTGACTTCAGTAGGATTTGAACTGAAGAGTGTAGAGAAGCTAAGCAAATGTTGTAAACAAAGCATTTAATCCAATGTGCTATCAACTCTGCCAATTCATCACCTCTATAAATCAATCCAAATTTACAAACTTTCCTAAATAAATTTGTCAGAGCTACCCTAAATAATTTTGGCCGAGCTTCTCAAAATAATTTTGGAAGAGCAGCCCTAAATAATTTTAGCTGAGCTTCTCAAAATAATTTTGTCTGACCTACCCTAAATAATTTTGTCTGAGCTACCCTAATTAATTTTGTCTGAGCTACCCTAAATAATTTTGATTGTGCTTCCCAAAATAATTTTGTCTGAACTACCCTAAATAATTTTGACTGAGCTTCTCTAAATAATTTTGGCTGAGCTTTCCAAAAATTTTGACCAGTTAGGTTAGTATCAGTCAGTTTAACCTGTCTGAAAGTATCTTGCAATGATCCTTACTCTAACCTAGCTTTTTATAAACACTTGGTTTATTTTGATTCTAATTATAGTAGAAAACGAGGATACTGTTATACATATGTGTGTGTATATATAGTGTATTTATGTGTTGGATGGCTGTCACTCATGTGGGTATATGTGTGGGATGGCTACCACTCGCATACATATGTACACTTTATATGTGTGGGATAGTTACAACTCCCACACATACATGCAACCACTATATATATTTATATGCGTGGAATAGCTACCACTCCCACAGCAACAATATTTATACTTGTGGGTTAGCAACCATTCCCACACATACACACAGGCACTAGCTACCACTTACACGCCACACACACACATGTACATACACACTATATTGACATAAATATATGTGTGTGGTGTGGGTGTGTGGGTATGCACAGAATAGCTATCACTCCTACACAGGAATATAACAAGGAGCTGGACTTTGTTCTTGTTTCAAATTCTAGCCTAAACCTCATTGTATTGTGTCTCTGGGCAAATTGAAAAAAAAAAAAGCATTCTTACTCTCTAAGAGTCTTAAAAAGTCAGTCTCCCCAGCTGGAAAATAGGTACCAGTACCCACTCCACAAATAAACATCTGCCAATAATCTTAAATAAACAGACTTTCAGAATGGTAAATCAGGAGTAAAGTATGTATGTAAGTGTGTATGTGCACACATGTGTATATGTCTTTATATATATGCATATGTATGTAAGTATGTGTGTGTGTGCGCGCGCACACACACACACACACACACACACATATATATATATGAATGAATGTGTGTATGTGTATCTAAAGAAGTGAAAGGGGGGGGGGGGGCAGGAATAAAGAAAGAAGGAGGGAAAGAAAGGAAGAATGTAGTTTTACCAAAAATACATTTAATATGGCGCCTGCAAGTAACATCTGAATGGGGAAACAGGAATTGGAAATTTCCTTTATCTAAGAAACTTGGAATGCTGCCCAAGTCTTAAAAAATATAAGACATATGTATGTGTTGCATGTGTTTGTTGTGTTCTGCTCACATTGTTATTATTGAGTGAGAGAAGAATATGGTAGGTAAAAGGATGATTTCTAGCATTACCACTGCTATAGTCAATCCCCAAACCATCTTCACTATGGCTTTACATGATGATGATGTAGCAGGGCAATGGGGGTTGTGATGATGATAATGACAATGATGATGATGAGGATGATGTTTGTTATGTATGCTGATTTTACAGAAAAGAAAATTTGGTACAGTTAATGGATATATAGTGACAATAGTAATAGCAGCAGCAGAAGTAGTAGTAGTAATAGCAGCAGCAGCAGCAGCAGCAGCAGCAGTAGTAGTAGTAGCAGTAGGCTGTATTGTTTATAGTTGGTCATCATAATGGCAAAAGTACTTTAGTGGTAATAAAATAAAATGCAGGTGCCGGTGGTGGTGGTGGTATAGGTGTAGCTCAGATTTGAGTTATGTGTAAAGATTTACCTATACTGTACAATAGAATATGTCTGTATAGAGTTTAGCCAACACTGACTGTATGTATTGACAGATATAAACAGCTTGTATATACAATGTTTTGGGACACAGAGAAAGAAATAGATAGATAAATAAATAGAGAGATTTCTTCTTGCATTTGAGATTATTGCTGTCTCAAGATGTTGTTGTTTGCCTCATTGAGATCAGACATCAGTGACTAGTTTCCAGAACCTACCTCAAAGAGGTTGACAACTTGGGTCCCAGAGAGAGACAAGCTCAACAAGTTTCAATCCTATGTTGGGATTTCATCAATGACTGAGCACTTTCTTTACATTTCTACAGAAATATGACCCAGATTAATATAAGTATTTCATATGTGATGTATTTATATGTGTGTATATATATTTATATATATATATATATATATATATGTAATATGTAAGTTCCCAAGTTGTATCTGGTGGTAACCACAGTTAAAAAAGATACTCAATAAGTTGATAGAGTATAAGCATCTTTATTATATATAAAAATAACTTCTACAGGACTAGAACTGTTTCATTCATATGAAATTATCTGATGATTTCACATGAATGAAACACTTCTAGTCCTGTTGAAGTCATTTCTATATATAATATATTGTTATATTTGGGGGTAGTCATGTTGTTAATTTTGCCAATAAAAAACACATGCACTAGTTGACTTTCACTTCAGCTTTATTATTAGTTGTTGGTTATTATGTTAAAAGCTTTTCACCATACATTCTGTGACCTCCAGAACAACATTTCATTCTTTTTTGTGTCTCCTCTTCTTTCTGGTCTTGTTCTGTTTACTCCATCTTGAAAGAGCTTTGACGAACAAACTAATAACTAATAATTAAGCTGGTGAAAGTAAAAAACTGCATAGGTTTTTATTGACAAAATTGGTAATATGATTTTTCCTAAATATAACAATATCTGTTTCAACACAGGATTTCACATAATGAATCTACTGATTTCTGAATGGTGTTGCTACACTGTTCCTGATGAATATGATTTATAGTATGTAGTTGATCATAAGGTTACAGTGCTTACTATACTGGGTTGAATTGTCAGAGTTATTAGTGTGTTGGATTAAACTGCTGTATGAGATTAGTTGGCATTAAGAAGAGCATCCATTCATAGAAACCCTTGCC
Source organism: Eledone cirrhosa (assembly GCA_964016885.1). Taxonomy (NCBI): domain Eukaryota; kingdom Metazoa; phylum Mollusca; class Cephalopoda; order Octopoda; family Eledonidae; genus Eledone; species Eledone cirrhosa. The sequence continues at coordinate 112,471,374 of OZ024740.1, forward strand.
AAAATGGAACATATTTGAAGAAGATATGATCATCCCGCCCATCTATGTGGAGAGTAGCGCTGATAAAGTAATGACTTGGTCTGTAATGACCTGTCCAACCCATGCCAACATGGAAAGATGAACATGAAACGATGGATGATACATATAAAGAGATTTGCTTTACAATACTAAGGTCCCATGTGTGACATCATGGATGTGTGTCATTTATCATAGCCTCAGGTCAACACAAGCCTTGGATATATGGAATCTATTTGCATACTGTGTCATGCTGAATCTCCCTGAAAAATTACCTTAAGCATATACATATCAATAGAATGTCCAGCCATTTACATATTAATTTCTTAAGCAGGATGTTCTGTTGATCAAACATTTGAAATACTCATTGTCGAAATCAATGATGGTCCATTCCTTATATATATATAGATATAATGTACAAAGAAGGTGTGATAAGATACCAGGTGGACCATAATGCACCAGAGTACTCGATACTTAGGGTAGTAGAGTGGGTAATAGGAAAAGAGTCAGGACCCCGACATACTGAGCTCTGGCCGTTTCAACAGCTAGATCCAAACTAGCTGTCGAAACGACCAGAGTTCAGCTGTCGGGGTCCTGACTCTTTTCCTATATATAATGTATATATGTGTGTCTGTATGTATGTGCTTATGTCAAATATGTATATATATGTATGCAGTTTGTGTTTGTGTCAGGGAAAAGTACCACAGACGCCCTTTTCCTTGTATGACAACTACAGGAGAAGTACCTCGCTAAAAGTAAACCCCTATACTTAGCTTTTGTTGACTTGGAGAAAGCATGTGACAGAGTCCCCCGCGCCATTATCTGGTGGGCCCTTAGAAAACTAGGGGTTGATGAATGGCTTGTGAGAGCTATACAAGCCATGTACAAAGAAACAGTCAGCAAGGTTAGAATTAACAACGAATATAGTGAAGAGTTTAGTGTAAAAGTTGGTGTTCATCAGGGCTCTGTTCTTAGCCCTCTCTTATTTATTATTTCCCTTCAGGCTATAACAGAGGAGTTCAAGACCAGCTGCCCATGGGAACTTCTCTATGCAGATGATCTAACGCTAATAGCTGAATCGATGGCTGAACTAGAGAAGAAATTCCAAACATGGAAGCATAGCCTAGAATCAAAAGGCCTTAAAGTTAACTTGTCTAATACTAAAGTTCTAGTATGTAGGAAGCAAAATAGGGCACAGGTCCCCTCTTGGAAATGGCCATGCTCAGTGTGTAGGAAAGGAGTAGGCAGAAATTCCATTTTATGTCCCAAATGCAAAGTATGGGTGCATAAAAGATGTAGTGGGATCACAGGTAAGCTATCTAAGAACGTAGATTTTATATGTGGCCGGTGCTCAGGTGCAATAAGTAGCAAGTGCCCAGAGGATACTAACTCCTTCTATTGCCCAGATGGCTCTATAGAAATAGTGGATACCTTCCGTTACCTGGGTGACAAAATCAGCAGTGGTGGAGGGTGCTCAGAAAGTACAGTAGCCAGAGTCAGAACAGGATGGAAAAAGTTCAGAGAGCTTATACCACTATTGGCCGCTAAAGGTTTCTCTCCAAAAATGAAAGGCAGACTGTATGATGGCTGCATACGAACAGCAATGTTACATGGCAGTGAGACATGGACATTATGTGCAGAGGATCTGCGCAGACTGGAGAGGAACGAAGTATGCATGCTCTGCTGGATGTGTAATAGTAATATACGTGAACAGCAAAGCATAAATGAACTAAGTGAGAAATTAGATATAAGAGGGATCAGATGCTGTTTACTCGAGAGAAGACTACGTTGGTATGGTCACGTGATGCGCATGAAAGACGTCAGCTGTATAAAAAAGTGCAGGGTGATCAAAATTGACGGACGTTACAGAGTAGGCAGATTCAGAAAAACCTGGGACAATTTGATAAATGCCGACCTTACACACTTACACTTCTCTAAGACAATGTCACTGGACAGAGATCTTTGGCGCTACACAGTAATACAGAAGACCCGCCTTGCCTAATTAAAAAGCGAAACCTACAGTCAGTAGGCACCTCTTAATCAAATATACACCCTGATCCCACTACCCCAACTCCCTCACCCCCATCAACACCACCCCTTTTTCTGTAAAGTTATGTTGGTACCACAACAACCAGTCCTAAATAAATGAGGTCGTGTAGGTTTCACGACAAAAAAACACACAGTCCACGCTGTAATGTGGCCGTGTAGGTAACACGGTAAAAACCTCCCAGTCCACACTGTAAACGTGGTTGGTGTTAGGGAGGGAATCCAGCCATAGAAAACCTGCCAGACAGTCCTATACGAGTGAGATGACCAATCTTGCCTCAAGTGGGACAATTCCCGTCTAAACCCTTGCTAGCGTGGAAGATAGACGTTAAACGATGATGATGATGATGATATGTGCTTACATCATATATATATGTATGTGCTTACATCATATATATATATATATATATATGTGTGTGTGTATGTATATATTTGATTGTGTTTGTGTGTGTATGTATGTGCTTATATCATGTAACAATGACCCAGTTTAGATTGAGGTTCTATTATAGAAAGAAAATATCTGTAGATGTCTGCTGTAGTTTACTTAGGAGCACAGCAGTTTTACTAGTGTAAATGGAGAGAAGAAAAATAACTGAAACCATGTCTGCTATGTTAAATATGTGGCTTAGTACAAATA
>OZ024740.1:112479071-112496571 GCA_964016885.1 Eledone cirrhosa
TCTTCCTCCTTTGTGGACTACTAAGATCAATAGATCAGAACCCAGTATATATATATATATATCATTGTGTATATGTGCATCTGTATGTAATATCTAAGATAATCAATCATTAGAGTTTTATTGCAATGTTGTGTTAGTTCAATCTCACTAGTGACCCACAGAGAGTGGTGTTGCAGTTGATGGTCACTTCCAATATCTCTGAGTTGTTGGCCACATGAGAGTCAAGAGGTAAAGATATATGACTTCTGTTGTATACTTTGAAAGCTGTCAAAGACTGTAGCAGTTGTCAGGGACTCTCTTTGCTATGGCTAGCTACTGAATTTGTATGTGATTTTGTGTGAGTGTGTAGATATGCCATCATGGAAAGTAGACATAAAATGATGATGATGATGATGACATGCATCATAAGTTCATCTATGGTTGACTGGGAGAATGCTTGCCTGCTCTGTGTTTGTGTGTGTATATATGTATCCTGTAACTTAGCAGTTTACCAAAAAGTGATTGATAAAATAAGTATCAATTGATATGATTGGCTAAAATCCCTTTGAAGTAGTGCCCCAGTATGACTTTAGTCTAATGACTGAATCAAGTAAAAGAATGTGTGTGGTAAATATGCAAAGTCGTACAGAATGGGGTTGTTCCGAAGGACTGGCGTAGCAGCATCATCGTTAACTGCTATAAGGGAAAAGGAGATGCCCTAGATAGGAGTAACTATAGAGGCATTAAATTAATCGACCAGGTCATGAAGGTCACGGAAAAAGTAATAGTGCAACTAATCAGAGAGAGAATTGATCTAGATGAAATGCAGTTCGGATTTGTGTCAGGCAAAAGTACCACAGACGCTCTTTTCATTGTACGACAACTACAGGAGAAGTACCTAGCTAAAAGTAAACCCCTATACTTAGCTTTCATCGACTTGAAGAAAGCCTTCGACAGAGTCCCCCGTTCCATTATCTGGTGGTCTCTTAGAAAACTAGGTGTTGACGAATGGCTTGTGAGAGCTATACAAGCCATGTATAAAGAAACAGTCAGTAAGATTAGAATTAACAACGAATATAGTGAAGAGTTTAGCGTAAAAGTTGGTGTCCATCAGGGCTCTGTTCTTAGCCCCCTACTATTTATTATTGCCCTTCAGGCTATAACAGAGGAGTTCAAGACCGGCTGCCCATGGGAACTCCTATACGCAGATGATCTAACGCTCATAGCTGAATCAATGACCGAACTAGAGAAGAAATTCCAAACATGGAAGCACGGCCTAGAATCAAAAGGCCTTAAAATTAACCTGGCTAAGACTAAAGTTCTAGTTTGTAGGAAAGAAAATATGGCGGCAGTCCCATCTGGGAAATGGCCATGCTCAGTGTGTAGGAAAGGCGTAGGTAGAAACTCCATTTTATGTCCCAAATGCAAAGTATGGGTGCATAAAAGATGTAGTGGGATCACAGGTAAGCTAACTAAGAACATAGATTTTACATGTGGCCGGTGCTCTGGTGCAATAAGTAGCAGCAAGTGCCCACAAAATACTAGCTCATTCCATTGCACAGATGGTTCTATAGAAATAGTGGACAGCTTCCGTTACCTGGGTGACAAAATCAGCAGTGGGGAGGGTGCTCTGAAAGTACAGTAGCTAGAGTCAGAACTGGATGGAAAAAGTTCAGAGAGCTTATACCACTATTAGCCGCTAGACGGTTCTCCCTAAAAATGAAAGGCAGGTTATACGATGCCTGCATACGAACAGCAATGCTGCATGGCAGTGAGACCTGGGCATTGTGTGCAGAGGATATACGCAGACTAGAGAGGAACGAAGCTTGCATGCTCCGCTGGATGTGCAATAGTAATATACGTGAACGGCAAAGCATAAACGAACTAAGGAAAAAATTAGAAATAAGAGGGATCAGATGTTGTTTACTCGAGAGAAGGCTACGTTGGTACGGTCACGTGATGCGCATGAAAGACGACAGCTGTATAACAAAGTGCAGGGCAATAAAGATAGACGGTAGCCACGGAGTAGGCAGACCCAGAAAAACATGGGACGAGCTGATAAATTCCGACCTCACACGCTTACACCTCTCCAAGACAATGTCACTGGACCGAGACCTTTGGCGGTACTCAGTAATAGAGAAGACCCGCCTTACCTAAATACAAAGTAAAAACCTACTACAGTCAGTAGGCATCTCTATCAAAACACCCCCCATCCCACCACCTCCACCCCATCCACACCGCCCCTTTCAATGTACAGTTATGTTGGTCCCACAACATCCAGGCCAAAACAAATGAGATCGTGTAGGTGTCACGACAAAAAACACACAGTTCACGCTGTAAATGTGGCCGTGTAGGCAACACGGTAAAAACCTCCCAGCCCCACACTGTAAATGTGGTTGGTGTTAGGAAGGGCATCCAGCTGTAGAAAACCCGCCAGACAGTCCACGCTGTAATGTGGCCGTGTAGGCAACACGGTAAAAACCTCCCAGCCCCACACTGTAAATGTGGTTGGTGTTAGGAAGGGCATCCAACTGTAGAAAACCCGCCAGACAGTCCTATGCAAGCAAGACAACCACTCTTGCCTCAAGTGGGAAAACCCCCGTCCAAACCCATGCAAGCGTGGAACACGGACGCTAAACCTGATGATGATGATGATGATGATGATGATAGTTTACCTGTCATATTTATATATTTCCATGTAAATTGAAATAATGAGCATCCTTAAATAATGTTTGATCTTTATTAGGGGTCACTAAAGAGTGTCTACACCATGGACCTTTATTAGGAGTCACTAAAGAGTGTCTCACATCATTGACCTTTATTAGGAGTCACTAAAGAGTGTCTCACATCATTGACCTTTATTAGGGGTCACTAAAGAGTGTCTACATTATTGACCTTTATTAGGGGTCACCAAAAAGTGTCTACCCCATGGACCTTTATTAAGGGTTACCAAAGAGTGTCTCACATCATTGATCATTATTAGGGGTTACCAAAGAATGTCTACATTATTGACCTTTATTAGGGTCACTAAAGAGTGTCTCACACCATGGACCTTTATTGGGGGCCACTAAAGAGTGTCTCACACCATGGACTGTTATCAGGGGCCACTAAAGAGTATCTCACACTATGGACCGTTATTAAGGGTCACTAAAGAATGTCAATATTATTGACCTTTATTACGGGTCACCAAAGTATGTCTACATCATTGACCTTTATTGGGGGCCATAGCCCAACCATAAAGAAATACACTACTGAGGGCTTTATAAAGTCAACTAAATGTAGTATGTAGTAACCATCAACTAAAGGTACTAATTTACACATTATTCATCATCTTCAGCCTAGGAAAGTCCATTGTTGGACATACGCCTTCCCTGAACTGTGCCATCTTTGCTGATCCTGAGCCATTTGTGGCCAAAATTTTACAATTGTTTCAAGGTCGTCTTGCCGCCTTCTGGTGGTCTTGGTTTCTTGTTTGATCTCATGGACTCTAGAAGGTGATGGGGGTGGTCCATCTATTGCCAGTCATTCTGCCAGTGTGTCCCATCTACTTCCATTTTGCTTTGCTAATGATTTCTAGGATGTTGTGAACTTTTGTTTTTTTTCAGATCCATTCAGTGGTTTTCTTTTATCTTGCTACGAATCTTTCATCGGCTCTGTGCATTGTCCATAGCTTTAGAGTTTACTGTTTTGTTAGGTTTTCTGATCCATGGTGACAGTCAGCAGATTACACTGGTCATAAACTTGACATTTCAAGTATTATTATTAGTATATATATTATTAGTATAATTATTAGTATAAGAGGGCGGTGGATTGGCAGAATTGGTAGAGGGTTGGACATGCTTTCCAGCATAGTTACGTCCCTTTACGATCTGAGTTCAAATCCCACCGAGGTTGACTTTGCCTTTCATCCTTACGGGGTCGATAAAATAAAGTACCAGTAATGCACTGGGTAATTGCTGGCCTTGTGCCTAAAATAGAAACAATTATATTTCATAATGCCTGCCATTATATTTCATTCCTTTGCCTTTCATCCTTACGAGGTCGATAAAATAAAGTACCGGTAATGTACTGGGTAATTGCTGGCCTTGTGCCGAAAGTAGAAACAATTATTAGTATAATCGATCCCGTATGGATGAAAGGCAAAGTTAATCCCACCGAGGTTAACTTTGCCTTTCATCCTTAGGGGGTCGATTAAATAAAGTACCAGTAATACACTGGGATAATTGCTGGCCTTGTGCCACAAGTAGAAACAATTATTAGTATTATTCAGTTATTTACCATGCGACCCTCAGTTCCTACCCCCCCCCCTCTCTATGCACTTCTTTAAGGCTTACTACCCTGTCTTTAACCTAATTCATTCAATCTGAAAATATTGAAGAGATAAGACACTTTCCCATTCTCCTCTGCTAAAATGTATCACTAGAGCTGATTCCAATTTTCCCAGCCAGCCATCCATCTAATCTACGAAGGTATTTTAGCCTACATATTGTCGTTAATATTATGATGTTCCCTGCTGTATTAGCGTTAAATTTTCCCTGCTGTATTAGCGATAAATTTTCGAGGGTTTCTCTTAGTAGTTTTTTTTTTTTTTCATGACGTTATTATTGTTAATTTTACTGATGTAGTATTAACTTATTAACTTGGATATTTACCATGCGGTATTCTAATCCTATTGTATCTCTCTCAGTTATTTACCATGCGACCCTCAGTTCCTACCCCCCCTCTCTATGCACTTCTTTAAGGCTTACTACCCTGTCTTTAACCTAATTCATTCAATCTGAAAATATTGAAGAGATAAGACACTTTCCCATTCTTCTCTGCTAAAATGTATCACTAGAGCTGATTCCAATTTTCCCAGCCAGCCATCCATCTAATCTACGAAGGTATTTTAGCCTACATATTGTCGTTAATATTATGATGTTCCCTGCTGTATTAGCGTTAAATTTTCCCTGCTGTATTAGCGATAAATTTTCGAGGGTTTCTCTTAGTAGTTTTTTTCATGACGTTATTATTGTTAATTTTACTGATGTAGTATTAACTTGGATATTTACCATGCGACCCTCAGTTCCTACCTCACAATTTCCCCCCACCCCCCACCCCCACACACCACCATAGTCTATTCGACCAATCAAACCTAGCATGCCATTTCCACTGCTGCTGCTGCTACTACCTGCCTAACTAACTCTCTCCTCCTCTGGCGCATCCCAACACACCCTGCCATTACCCCACCACCACTGTCCTTCTAGCCCTCAATTTTCCCACCGTTATGGATGGATGAGCTGGGAATACACGAGCAACTCTGAATCAATAGATGAAATATGAATCTGCGAGCTACCAAGCACCCACGTGAAGCGCCAACCCAGAGACCCTCCCCTACGAGTGTCGACAAATGCCCAAAACTCCGAGTTGGTACCATCAATGTAGGCTCAATGAAAGGAAGAGCAGGAGAAATCGTAGAAATGCTAGAGCGAAAGGAAGTTGATGTATGCTGTGTGCAAGAGACTAGATGGAGAGGAGGGTCTGCTAGAGTCCTTGTAGGAAAAAGCCAGTGCTACAAATTTTTCTGGGTGGGAAATGACGATGGGATGGGTGGTGTAGGTATACTATTAGCTGACAAGTGGGTAGATAAAGTAATCTCAGTGTACAGGGTAAATGCAAGAATCATTAAACTCAGACTAGTCCTGAATAAGACAATTACCACAATAATATCAGCTTACGCACCCCAATCGGGGCTGCCAGACGAACTTAAGGATAGGTTTTACGAGTCCCTAATACACACTACTGCTCTAACAGACAACAAGGACTTCCTAATCATTGCAGGAGATTTTAACGGACACGTAGGTAAACACTGCGACGGCTTCAATAGAGTACATGGAGGCCATGGAGTTGGCACAAGGAATGAGGAAGGATTCAGACTTCTAGAATTCTGCGACGCCAATGACATGTCGATATGTAACACAAACTTTAAAAAACCCGACAGCCACCTGATCACCTATAGATCAGGGGAGCACTCTAGTCAGTTAGATTTTATCCTCATCAGAGGACGTGACAGATGGACGGTCGTAAACACAAAAGCCTTCCCTAGTGAGGAATGTACATCCCAACATAGCTTAGTTGTCAGCGACCTCACGGTCAGAACTAGACGAGCCCTGAAACAGAGGCCAACCTGGAGAAGAAAGATCTGGAAGCTGAAAGTCCCCTCAACCAGTAACAGATTTAAAGATATTTTACTCAACGCCTACGACAGTAAAGAAGAACAGATAGAGACATTTAACGTAGAAGAGAACTGGGAGTTCCTAAAAAATAACTTACTAGAGGCGACGGATGAGGTTTGTGGCTGGAGTAAGACCTCAAGCAGGAGGAGAGTGACTTGGTGGTGGAACAATAAGGTAGATGAAGCAGTCAAGGCCAAGAGACAGGCATGGAAAGAATGGAAGAACGGGGGGAGCAGGGTACATTACATAGAGACCAAGAGGGAAGCTAGGCGACAAGTATACTTAGCTAGGAGGGAAGCAGAGGATAGAAAATTCAAGCATGTTTTACAACGTGAGGATCAGAAACAGGAGGTATTCAAGATTGCGAGGCAGTGTGTCAGAGATAGTTGTGATGTCATTGGAGAGAAGTGTATCCGGAATGATAAAGGTGAGCTTGCCCTCACAAGTGCTGAGAAGAAAGATGCATGGAAGAGTCATTATGATAGATTACTAAATGAGGAGAATGCATGGGAAGAAGAGACCCTACCCCACGTAGACCCTATAGAGGGACCAGCAGTACAAGTCAGCGGCAGCGTAGTAAGTAAGGCAATCAGAGATATGAAGATAGGGAAGGCAACCGGTCCATCGGGTATAGCTGCCGAGATGCTGAAGGCATCTGGGTCTGTAGGTCACACTATAACCACACGTATCGTTAACCAGGTAATACTAGAGGGGGCCATACCAAAAGATTGGTGCAGTAGCATCATTGTCAACTGCTACAAAGGTAAAGGCGATGCACTAGATAGAGGAAACTATAGAGGTATAAAGTTGATGGACCAGGTCATGAAAGTAACAGAAAGAGTTATAGCACAGCTGATTAGGGACCGGGTGAATATAGACGAGATGCAATTTGGGTTTGTACCAGGGAAAGGCACCACTGATGCGCTCTTCCTTGTGAGGCAATTACAGGAAAAGTACCTAGCTAAAAGTAAGCCACTCTACTTGGCATTTGTCGACCTTGAGAAAGCCTTTGACAGAGTTCCACGTGCAGTAATCTGGTGGGCTCTTAGAAAACTAGGAGTAGATGAATGGCTTGTGAAAGCGGTACAAGCCATGTATAGGGGAGCAGTCAGCAAAGTTAGGATTGGCAATGAGTATAGCGAGGAATTTAGCGTACAGGTTGGGGGTCCACCAGGGCTCTGTTCTTAGCCCTCTCCTGTTCATCATAGTCCTGCAGGCAATAACGGAGGAGTTTAAGACCGGATGCCCATGGGAACTCCTGTATGCTGATGACCTCGCACTCATAGCTGAATCTATGGTAGAACTAGAGAATAAATTCCAAACCTGGAAGCAGGGACTAGAGAGAAAGGGCCTCAAAGTCAACATGACAAAGACTAAGGTCCTTATAAGTAGACGAGAAAACAGAACCCAGATCCCCTCAGGGAAATGGCCTTGCTCAGTATGTAGGAAAGGTGTAGGTAGGAACTCCATTCTTTGCCCCAAATGCAAACAATGGGTACACAAGAGATGTAGCGGGATCTCAGGAAGCTTAATTAAGAATGTAGGATTCACATGCAGCAGCTGTGCTGAAACAGCAAGCAAACAGCCACAGGAAACAAGTACCACCAATCTCTGGGAGGGCCCTGTAGAAACAGTAGACAGCTTCTGCTACCTAGGTGACCGAATTAGCAACGGAGGTGGGTGCTCAGAAAGTACAATAACTAGGGTAAGAACGGGATGGAAGAAGTTTAGGGAACTACTACCACTGCTAGCTGCAAAAGGCTTCTCCCTCAGAATGAAAGGCAGACTGTATGATGCGTGTATCCGAACAGCGATGTTGCATGGTAGTGAGACCTGGGCGCTGAAGGTGGAAGACTTACGTAGATTAGAGAGAAACGAAGCCTGCATGCTCCGATGGATGTGTAACAGTAATATACGTGAACGACAAAGCATAAATGAATTGAGAGAGAGACTGAGCATAAGAGGAATCAAATGCTGCGTGCAGGAGAGGCGGTTACGCTGGTATGGACATGTGATGCGTATGAAGGATGACAGCTGCATAAAAAGGTGCAGAGCACTAGAAGTTGATGGAAACCGCGGAGTGGGGAGACCCAAGATGACTTGGGATGAGGTGATAAAAGCCGACCTTACCCAACTACACCTCTCAAAGTCAATGACACACGACCGTGACTTCTGGCGTCACGCAGTAATACAGGGTACCCGACCTCCCATGGGTACATGCTGAAGCATATAAACAATATGCCCCCCCCCCCCCCCCCCCGCAAGGTGGTCGTGGAGGTGCCACGGCAAAAAAGCACCCAGCCCACACTGTAAAGTGGACGTGTAGGCGCCACGAAAAAGCACCCAGCACTCACTGTAAATGAGGTTGGTGTTAGGAAGGGCATCCAGCTGTAGAAATCAAGCCAGATCAGTTCCTGTATGAGCAAGGCATGGTCAGCCGACCAGACACTGCCCACAACAGGACAACCCGTCTAACCCATGCTAGCGTGGAAGAACGGACGTAAAACGGTGATGATGATGATGATGATGATGATGAAATTGTGTACTAAACAGCTGAAATATACACAAAATACATATATGTACATATACAGTACAGGATTAACGTAGTCTGTGTGAATGTGTGTATAAATATAGACATTGCATATGTTATCTTAATGTCTTCTCTGTAGTTTACATTCACCATCACTATCATCATCATAAACACCACCATCACCAACCCAGCCATCAACACTACCACCACAATTACCTCAATACCCCACCATCACCACCATCACCACCACCACCATCATTGTCATTACCATCATCACCTCCATTGCCAACATCACCATGACCACCACCACCATCACAACCATACCATCATTGTCATTACCATCATCACCATGACCACCACCACCATGACCACCACCACCATCATTGTCATTACCATCATCACCTCCACCACCACCACCACCACCACCACCATCACAACCACACCATCATTGTCATTACCATCATCACCTCCACTGTCAACATCACCATGACCACCACCACCATCATTGTCATTACCATCATCACCATGACCACCACCACCATGACCACCACCACCATCATTGTCATTACCATCATCACCACCACCACCACCACCACCACCACCACCACCATGACCACCACCACCATCATTGTCATTACCATCATCACCTCCACCACCACCACCACCACCACCACCATCACAACCACACCATCATTGTCATTACCATCATCACCTCCACTGCCAACATCACCATGACCACCACCACCATCACCACCACCACCATCATTGTCATTACCATCATCACCTCCACTGCCAACATCACCATGACCACCACCACCATCACCACCACCACCATCATTGTCATTACCATCATCACCTCCATTGCCAACATCACCATGACCACCACCACCATCACCACCACCACCATCATTGTCATTACCATCATCACCTCCACTGCCAACATCACCATGACCACCACCACCATCACCACCATCATTGTCATTACCATCATCACCTCCACCACCATTGCCACTGCCACTGCCGTCATTCTTCTTACTGTTTTAGTAAAAGCAAAACTGATTGATCAGGTTCCAATATAAAAATCTACTTCAGGTTTTATGAAAGCTAGGTGAGGTAGGAATTGGAAGGTTCTCCAAACATAGAATAGTGAAGCCATTTCTCTCTGAACCAATTGATGACAGACCAACTAAGCTTTTTGATTCCACTCACAAGTCTGGAACTGTTTTGCTCCACAGTACTGTAGTTCTATAGAACAGCAGAACTACTTCTGAGGATTAGAGAACCTTTTAATTCATATATATATAATTTGTAGGTGTGCGTGTGTACACATTTGCAAAGATATAAATATATATATATATGTTTGTATTTATTTATATATACATAATATACACATACACCCGCTTGCTCTCTTTCTCACTCACTCAATCTCTTACGTGAAGAGGATGCTCCATTGGGACTATACCTTATATCTATACCAACTGCAACTTAATATACGTTGAGTACTGCCCTGATTTGCCATCTTTCTGTTCTTCGAACTGTGAACACTTCACACACACACACACACACACACATGTATATACATATATATGTATGTGTCTGTTGCCTGCAATCAAAATCAGTGCTTCACAAAAAATATTCCACAATATCATGTTTAAGGATTTTCTTGAAGTTCAGTTTTGTATTTATATATTTTTTACATTTTTTTTACTTACTACCTGCTTGTAGCTGTTGTTTTTTTCCGTCAATGTTTTAGTATGTTTATGTGTTTGGGAGCATGAGTGTGTGATTGCCTTTGGTGTGTCTTGAAATATGTGTGTGTGTGTAAACAGTACTTGAGTGGATGATATAGTCATACCTGTCATATCTTCAGGCTGACTTGAGTGTAAAAGATTTACTACATTTAACTCTGAACATTCTATTATGATTTAGAAGAAAATATCTAAAAATAATTTTGCTAATTGAAATGTTTTTACTGTCTTCACTAGTAAACAGATCATTGCGAAATTGGCAGTAAATTAAAATAAACACTTTAATTCTTAATGTGATATAGTCATAGTGCTATTTTATACATTTCAAGAAGCATTCTTTGGTAATGTGGTTTCATGTGGTACTAGATGTTAATAATTGGCGGTACTCAGTAATAGAGAAGACCCGCCTTACCTAAATACAAAGTAAAACCTACTACAGTCAGTAGGCATCTCTAACAAAATACACCCCCGTCCCACCACCCCCACCCCATCCACACCGCCCCTTTCAATGTAAAGTTATGTTGGTGCCACAACATCCAGGCCGAAACAAATGAGATCGTGTAGGTGTCACAACAAAAAAACACACAGTCCACGCTGTAATGTGGCCGTGTAGGCAACACGGTAAAAACCTCCCAGCCCCACACTGTAAATGTGGTTGGTGTTAGGAAGGGCATCCAGCTGTAGAAAACCCGCCAGACAGTCCTATGCGAGCAAGACAATCACTCTTGCCTCAAGTGGGAAAACCCCCGTCCAAACCCATGCAAGCGTGGAACACGGACGTTAAACGTTGATGATGATGATGATGATGATATTTATGTGTATGGCTGTGTATTGGGGTTGAGATTTCAGTTTTTTTATATATACTTACACATATGCTATTGAGATAATACATATACTTGTGTGTGTGTGTGTTGACATGATGTTATATCCAATCCAGGGTCTTCTCACTGCTGTTGGAGGAACCAGGGTTGACCTCCACTGCTTTATGTTTAGCTTCCGCCATGTCAGGAGTGTAGCCATACTCACTATGCTTGGCCAATTGTTGGTTGGTGAGGCTATTTAACCCATAGTTTGGGTGGTTGACTGTTGACTGGGGAATTCATCTGCCCTTTTAATAGCTCTTGTTTTTCTGCTTCTGGGGTTTCATTTACTCTACTCACCAGACCAGGGTTTGGTGGAGGAGTCGGTTTAGTCGCTGACCAGTCGACCAAGAAGCAGGTTTTACAGAGTTACATGGTACCAGTAGCTGGCAGAAGCCTGACCTGACATATGTTATATACAAGTATACACATATAGTATACCTATGTATTGCTGTATGCATCATGAAAGTTGAGTAGATAATTAGCAACATTTATGAAACTCTGAGTAGTCTCATGCTGGCTTTTTCATGACACAAAACCATTTTAGTCACTTCTTACAATCACAGGGATATGGCATAACTATTATAAAGCACACACACACACAATTTTATTTTATCTAGAAGTGATATTTACAGGACTAATACTGTTTCATTCAGTGTTTTCATTGAAATCTTATGCTGTATTTAACCTGTAACAGTTAGTTTTAAATGAAAACTAAGTGAAATACCTTTGCTGTATCAACTACAATTGTAAATACCATACTACTTTAACCCTTTAGCATTTTTACCACCCGTATCCGGCTAGAATTCTCCCACCTCTTTCTTTTCAAACTGGCTGTAACTGGCTGCTCATATTGATGTTAAGGTATTGTTCTCAAAATAACTAATATCAAAATCTCATAGATTCAATATTATGTGAGGTAAAACCTTTACCATGAAAATACAATAGTATATACAGAGTAATGTAAATGCTAAAGGGTTAAGAGAACATCATTCTACTAAATATATCATCATCATCATCGTTTAATGTCTACTGTTCCACGTTTGCATGGGCTGGACAGGTTGCCACATTATGAGACAAGTCAGGTCAGGTAAACACATCTTACTCATACGGATCTCTCTTATATACATATATCATCATCATCATCATTATTTAACATCTATTTTCCACGCTAGCATCATCATCATTTTACGTCCGCTTTTCTCTGCTTGCAAGGGTTGGACGGGTCCTATTCAGCACAGCATCTCTCCACTTGTCATGGTCCTTCGTCATCTCCTCGGTGAGTTTCAGCAATCTAACGTCTGCTCTCACCACCTCCGCCCATGTTTTTCGTGGTCTACCTCTACTGCACTTTCCTGGGATTTCTTGGCACTCCTTCACCCATCGGCCATCCTGCATGCACATCACATGTCCATACCATCTCAACCTTCTCTCCTGCACACCACAACTTATCCCTCTTATACCCAGTTTCTTTCTCAACACATCTATGCTTAGTCATTCACGCACATTGACATTGCACATCCAACGGAGCATACTTGCTTCATTTCTCTCCAGCCGTTGCATATCTTATATATATATATATATATATATATATATATATATATATATATATATATAGAGAGAGAGAGAGAGAGAGAGAGAGAGAGAGAGAGAGAGAGAGAGAGAGAGAGACAGACAGACAGACAATATGTACAGACGTATGCATTAGTGTGTATATGTACATATGTTTGTTTTTATGTATGTGTATACACACATACACTCTCTCTTAAATACATAGACACTTATGCACACACTCACTATCTTTCACTCTCTCACATACATACACACAGACACTCACACACACAATATTTACAAGTTCAATCCATCTGTACTTGTTGCTGTTATCTTTATGAATCAGTCTTTCTGATAAAGAATACCAGTGTGTATTATTGTGAATGAATGTCTAGATACATGTGCCAGGGTGCTTAGTAATGTATGCACATGTGCATACATGCACACACACATTAGTAATAGTAGTGGTAGTAATAGTAGTTGTGGTGGTTGTAGTGATAGTGGTAATAGTAATTGTGGTGGTGGTAATAAAAATAGTTGTGGCGGTGGTGGAAGTAGTACTTCCACCACCAGTAGTTGTGTTGGTGGTGGTGGTGGTAGTAGTAGTAGTTGTGGCGGTGGTGGAAGTAGTATTTCTGATGGTGGTGGTAGTGGTAGTTGTGGTGGTAGTAATTGTAGTAGTAGCAGTAGTAATATTAGTAGCTGTGGTGGTGATGTTGGTTATAGTAGTTGTGGTGGTGGTGGAAGTAGTAGTAGTAGTAGTAGTAGTAGTAGTAGTAGTAGTAGTAGTAGTAGTAGTTATGGTGGTGGTGGTAGAAGCAACAGCACATGGCTGTTGATTTGATACTTTAGATCTCATGTACTGCATTGTCAGTCCCCAATGAGAGCTATCCTCTTCTATCTTGCTAAAAATATTGCCTCTATGAGGGATCAGTGAAATTGTGTAATGTTGAACCTAGTTAGTACGTTCTAAGTTAGGTGTAGGTAAGTCTAAGTTAGGTGTAGGTAAGTCTAAGTTAGGTGTAGGTAAGTCTACTGTAGAAGACAAATAAAAACATGCATCACACTGCTATAGATATATAACATCCTTTATCCAAGACTAAAGAAAACTGTGTTTAAGTATGTGTGAGTGTGTGCATGTATGTATGTGTGTGCATATATATACATGTATATATATATATATATATATATATTTATAGTTAATGTAAAGGATGATAAAGTTAATGCACCGAGATACTATAAAATAGTTTATGAAATAGTGCCTAGCCAGTATCTAGGAGATATGAGTTTCAATTCCTCATAGTGGCCAACTTTTTTTTCCATCTTTTAAGGGGCTTCATTCTATTTTATAGCATCTCTGTGCATAAGCACATGATCCTTTAAATAAACTCCAGATTCTCTGCCTTTAAAAGTCTGAGAGATCACCTATGTATACTATACATATGTGTGTGTGTATATATATATATATACTTGTTTTCCATGCTGACAAGGTTTAAATGTCTTGTCTCAGATAACCACACCTTGTTCAGATAATCCAGATTTTATATGATTTTTACCTTTTTTTAACGTTTACAGAATACACTAGGTGTATTTTGTTTTGGTACTGGCACTACCGCCTTACATGCAGTACAGGGTGCATATTTCTGCGGAATCTGCTCTACCATTTTACAGAATGTATTGGCATATTTTATTGTGGCACCAGTACTGCGACTTTACAGAATGTATCAGGTGCATTTTATTGTGGCATCAATACTACCACTTTATAGATTGTACTGGGTGCATTTTATTGTGACACCAGCACTTCTGTTTACAAGGTGTACTGGGTGCATTTTATTGTGACACCAGCACTTCTGTTTACAAGGTGTACTGGGTGCATTTTATTGTGACACCAGCACTGCCTGTTTACAAGATGTACTGGGTGCATTTTATTGTGACACCAGCACTTCTGTTTACAAGGTGTACTGGGTGCATTTTATTGTGGCATCAATACTACCACTTTATAGATTGTACTGGGTGCATTTTATTGTGACACCAGCACTTCTGTTTACAAGGTGTACTGGGTGCATTTTATTGTGACACCTGCACTTCTGTTTACAAGGTGTACTGGGTGCATTTTATTGTGACACCAGCACTTCTGTTTACAAGGTGTACTGGGTGCATTTTATTGTGACACCAGCACTGCCTGTTTACAAGATGTACTGGGTGCATTTTATTGTGACACCAGCACTTTTGTTTACAAGGTGTACTGGGTGCATTTTATTGTGGCATCAATACTACCACTTTATAGATTGTACTGGGTGAATTTTATTGTGACACCAGCACTTCTGTTTACAAGGTGTACTGGGTGCATTTTATTGTGGCATCAATACTACCACTTTATAGATTGTACTGGGTGCATTTTATTGTGACACCAGCACTTCTGTTTACAAGGTGTACTGGGTGCATTTTATTGTGACACCAGCACTACCTGTTTACTGTAAAATGGTAGCATTGTGGCATCAATGCTACCAGTTTACAGAGTATATTGGCACATTTTATTGTGGGACTAGTACTACCATTTTACAGAATGTACTGGGTGCATTTTATTATGGCACCAGCACTACACTATATATGTGTATAAAACAAAGGAAATAGTCCTTAGGTTTTGGCAAACCATTATTATTTTTATCGTTTTCCCCTTTGGTTTATATAATATTTATATTTCTCCTTCCCAATGTCTGGAAACAACTTTGGAATTTTCTCAAACAACATATCATAGACTTTTTTCTCTCCCTTGTTAGATTTTCATTTTCTCTTTTGCTTTGTTTATAAAAATTGAACCCCACACATACTGCCTTCGCTCTTTCTTTATTTTTTTCTATTTGTTCATTCAGGTTATTTATTTATTTTATCGTAATTTTTTTTTTTAGTTTTTTATATTTTATTGTAGGATTCTTCATTCTTCAAATTATTTTTCACTTTTTCCTTTATTTTTTCTGTGTGTGTGTGTGTCTTTGTTTGCTTCTTTATATTCCTTCAGTTATATACATTTTTTCATCTTTTATATTTCGTCAGATTCATTCTGTTCCTCTCTTTCCTTCTATTTGTTCATTCAGTTATTTATTTTATCATTCTAATTTTTCATTGTTCATATTTCACCATAGAACTCATTCATTCTTCAAATGATTTTTTTAATTTTTTCATCCATTTTTTCTCTTTCTTTATTTCTTTCTTTCTTTCTTTCTTTCTCTACATTACCATTTCAATTCACAGAACTTCTTTTACTTTTCTCATTCACCTCTAATCTCTCTCTATTCTGTTTGTCTCTTTCTCTCTCTCTCTCCTCACCTACCTATTATTATTCATATATTCATTCTGTCTTTTGCAAACTCTTTTTTTCTTCTTCCATCCTTCCTCCAAAACTAAAATTGCTGAATATTATTTTTAGACATACATCCCCCCACAACTCCTTCACCCTTACCCTCAACCTCTTCTCACTTCAGGTTTTTCTTTCTATTTTTTTCTTTTTGTCCCAAATTCCTTCTCTTGAGAGAATGAGTGTAAAAGTAGTTGATTTTTTTCCCCTCATTTTACTTACTGTTTTACTTATTTTATTTATTTACCATAGCACAGTTGCAGATTTTGTTGTTTTTTCAATGTTTTTAGTGCTTCTTGTTGTTGTTATTGTTATTATTATTGTTATTATTCAATGATTAATATAACATATGTTTGTGTAATATGTACATACACATAGTATCTAAGTGTGCTTAAGTATGCATATATATATATATATATGTATGTGTATATATATATATATATTCATACAGTGAAAATGTGGATGTGCATATACATATATATATACATAGATATATATTTGTATTGTGTGTGGTGTGTGCAAACCTTATGTCTGCAGGAATAATATAAATGTACAGGTGTGTATGTATATGTTATATGTCAAAGTATATATTTGTGTGTGCCTTAGATTATATATATAATGTAATGTATATATGTGTTTTTGGCAACCATTCACGGTGTGATTCTATGGAAGTACTTTCTTGTATATATATATATATATATATATATATATATATATATATATATATATAATATATATATACATAATATATATATATATATATAATATATATATACATAATATATATATATATATATATATATAATATATATATACATAATATATATATATATATATATATATATATATATATATATATAATATATATATACATAATATATATATATATATAATATATATATATATATATATATATATATATATATATATATATATATATATATATATATGGCTTAGTGGTTAGAGCATTGGCCTTACAATTGAAAGGTTGTGAGTTCAATTCTCAGACCGGGTGGTGTGTTGTTTCCTTGAGCAAGACACTTTATTTCACATTGCTCCAGTTTACTCAGCTGTAGAAATGAGATGATATGATGGGGTCCATATCATTCCACTGCAAAGTGGTCGTGGAGGTGCCACGGCAAAAAGAAGCACCCAGCTCTCACTGTAAATGAGGTTGGTGTTAGGAAGGGCATCCAGCTGTAGAAATCAAGCCAGAATCAGTTCCCGTCCCAACCTTGCAAGCAGACGTAAAATGATGATGA
>OZ024740.1:112501571-112544071 GCA_964016885.1 Eledone cirrhosa
GTTTAACACTAGATCAGTTTTGACCATCATGTCTGTTTTTCTTGCATTATCCAACTGTCCTCCATTTATAAGTTAGCAGAGTGTTCTTTGAGAGTGTATAAGTTACTATTTTTACAGGTCCTATATTTGTTAGCACCATGAAAGTTTTAAGCTCAAAGCTGTAATTTCCAAGTGTTGAAAAAAACCTGGCTATGAGTGGCTTCTAATAATTCTTTTGATACTAAACTAACTGAAATCACCCATGTTTTTATGATACAAATATGGAGTCACTCTGTTGGTTACAATGAACAGAACAGCCTGCTCATGAACTTAACGTGCAAGTGATGCGCATTCCACAGACACTCTTTACATAGTTCTTAGGGAGATTCAGTGTGATACAGTGTGTGACAAGGCTGGTCCTTCAACCTACAGGTACAACTCATTTTTGTCTGCTGAATAGATTGGAGCAACATGAAATAAAGTGTCAGGCATGATGCACTGCCGGGAATCAAATTCATGACATAACGATTGTGAGCTGAATATCCTAACCACAAAGCCACACGCCAAATATATTAAATATCTAAAAACCTACCATCATAATTCTATATAAGAACTTTTGTTAAGTTATGCTTCAAACATCAACTTGATAATGAGTTTTATCATTAATTTCTTACCAATTCATGATTATCTTCAAAATGATCTGAAAATAATAAGCAGTGACTTTCGTAAGAAACATAGCAATGAAACGGTTAAACTGACCTTCTCCCTTTATATATCCACTAAGGAAAGTCTTAGATCAAATCAACCATTAAAGAATATATAATAGGATAATTTCATTTCAAACACATTCAAAGGCTGATAACTTCTAACATGAACAGACAAAATGATATCTCGCTGTCAGATTTATTCCTTTACTCAGCCATTAGTATTTTCTATTTCATAATCTTGTAGTTTAACCAATTCCCTCACGTGACCTAGTTTTTAACCTTTTACTGTTGCATGTTACTGGTAATTTATTCCAGTAAATCTAGAAAGAGCAGTGTTTTCCAAAGATGGTTCCATAGAATCTTAGGGTTCTACAAAACAATGCATCTTTTAATAACATTTTGTAACATTGTTTTATATATATATACATCATCATCATCACCATTTTACGTCCGTTCTTCCACGCTAGCATGGGTTAGACGGGTTGTCCTGTTGTGGGCAGTGTCCAGTCGGCTGACCATGCCTTGCTCATATGGGAACTGATTCTGGCTTGATTTCTACTGCTGGATGTCCTTCCTATTTACAGTGAGTGCTGGGTGCTTTTTTCCGTGGCACCTACACGTCCACTTTACAATGTGGGCTGGGTGCTTTTTTTGCCGTGGCACCTCCAAAACCACTTCCCATTACCATATTTCTAATGAAAGATATTGCTTAGAATTTTAAAATAATTTTGAAAATAATGAATTTGAAGGGATTTAGTATTAGAAATACAACTAAGTTTCTCCTTATTTAAGCTAGTGTTTGGAACATAGCTTAAAGGTTTTCACCTAAAACATACGCACATATATTTACAGTGTATCAATACTAGAACACTGGCACAATACTCACTACCTAACTATATGTGTGCACTCTGTATTACAAGATGCAGCTACTCATCTGCATGCTTGTTATCTCATTGAGTGAGTGGGTCATGGTCGGAAGTTGCTAAAATGAATTCAGTAACTTTTGTATACCATATATATACATATATACATAGCTTAGTGGTTAAAGTGTTGGGATTATGATTGTGAGGTTGTGAGTTTGGTTCCTGGACCAGGTGGTGTGTTGTATCCTTTATTTTACCTTGCTCCAGTTCACTCAGCTGGAAAAAATGATTTGTGATGTCACTGGTGCCAAGCTGTTTCAGCCTTAGCCTTTCCTTTGGACAATATCGGTGGCATGGAGAAGGCAGACTGGTATGTATGGGTGACTGCTGGTCTTCTGCAAACTCATCTTACCCAGATTTGTATAGGTTTTTAACTTCTGATGAAATCATAGGTGCACCATTATGACATACAGGCATTTATTGAACATTTAGAATTGGCAGAACCCATCCCACTTCAGGTCTGAACACTGCTGATTTCTTCCAGGCAAAAGAAAATGAGAGAAAGAAAGGGGTGAGAAGACTCACTGGTACTTTATTTGGTACTTTATTTATCAACTTTGAAAGGATGAAAAGCAAAGTTGACCATGGCAGGATTAGAAGAGAGAGCAGGAAGGAATACTGCAACACATTCTATCTGAAATTCCATTAACTTTGCCATTTTGCTGGCTTATATATATTGTACATTTGAAAGGAATTTAAATTATATTTACAGCTCACACTTATGGATGTTTAGCTGGTCTCCTTCAAGTTGCATCTCAAAGGATGTTTCCAGTGCTGTAGATGAGATAACTCGTTTCCAACAGTTCATAACTTCATTTTACTGAAAAAAAAGAAAAAAATACAGCACAGTAGCTGTAGCTTTGTAAAATATACATGGCAGTCAACAGGTTAATCATAGCTTCCCCAGTCCTATTGTGAAAAAGCAACATTTTATGATAATATGTCCAACATTCTATCAACTAGGACACATACATGCTTTCACATTGTACATTTAAAATGTCCAAATGAAAAAAGTCTCTCAGCTCTGGCTCCGTTAAATATATACGATGCAAGTTGTAAACAATTTACTTACATCTTAAGGGAATTGAATTTGTGTTTGAAAACTACTAGATTTTCCAGGAACCTACCCTCTACCATATCTGTGTTATTACACTTGTTTGCTGTTGTGTTATGTCAAATACCAATACCTAGCGGATTGAGCTGTTAGTGATGATCTGTCTGTCTGTCTTGTGTTGTACATCAAACAGGATTTACTGATTCTCCATGATTGCTTCAGTGTGACCAGCTTCACACCTTAAATCTCACTCTCTTTCTCTCACACACTCTCTTTCTTATCCCCCTCTCTCTCTCTCGTTTCTCTTCTTCTCCCCTCTCTTTCTCATCTCTATGGATTCAATGGTTGTGAATTATCGAATCAGCTCCAATCCTTAGTTGTTTGGCTGGTCAATAAGTTAATGTCTATGCGTGATCTCCATTCCACATGCAATCGTGGACAACTTTCCCTGACATCTATTGCACTGCTTTGCTTGCTTGCTCCGTCCTCTCACTCCCTCTCTCTCATTCGCTCTCCCTCCCTCCCTCTCTCTCTCTGCATGCATCCCTAGTTTTAAAAATAAAATGGTTGAATCACTTTGAATTAGTTGTACTTTTGATAGAGATTGATGGATACCAAAAAGGGATTTTCATTTAGTAGGCAGGGAAGAGGAGATAGGTGATGGAGGTATGGTTGGAGAGTAGGGGCTTACTTTGAGGTAGTTCTTGTGTTAGACATGTCTACAGAGATTAAGGGAGCGAGACGTCTTACATTTGAAGATTAAGTCTCCCCTAAACAGCTTTGTTAATTTAATCTATTAATGGACAACAGAAATCAAATGCACCAAGTTGTATGATGGTGATGATGAGGATGTTGGTGGTGATGATTATGATTATGATGATAATGATGTTGATAGTGGTAGTGATGATGATGATTATGATGATAATGATGTTGATAGTGGTAGTGGTGATATTGATTATGGTGGTGATGATGATGATAGTGGTAGTGGTGATATTGATTATGGTGGTGATGATGATGATTATGGTGGTGATATTGATTATGATGATGGTGATGTTGATTATGATGATGATGGTGATATTGGCAGTGGTGGTGGCTCTAATGGTGATGACAGTTGTGATGGTGATGGAGAATAATGGTGGCTATGAAGAAAATAGGATACTACTAATGATTGTGTTGGGGTTGTGGTTAACTGCTGTTGTAGTGGTGGTGGTAGTGCTGCTGAGGTTGGTTGTTGTTGTTATGGTGGTGGTGGTGGTGATAGTGTTGCTGCTGTTGGTAGTGCTGCTGTTGGTTGTTGTTGTTGTGGAGGTGGTGGTGACAGTAGTGCTGCTGTTGGTTGTGGTGGTGGTAGTGCTGCTGTTGGTTGTTGTTGTTGTGGAGGTGGTGGTGACAGTAGTGCTGTTGTGGTGGTGGTAGTGCTGCTGTTGGTTGTTGTTGTTGTGGAGGTGGTGGTGACAGTAGTGCTGCTGTTGGTTGTGGTGGTGGTAGTGCTGCTGTTGGTTGTTGTTGTTGTGGAGGTGGTGATGGTGGTGACAGTAGTGCTGTTGTGGTGGTGGTGGTGACAGTAGTGCTGCTGTTGGTTGTGGTGGTGGTAGTGCTGCTGTTGGTTGTGGTGGTGGTAGTGCTGCTGTTGGTTGTTGTTGTTGTGGAGGTGGTGATGGTGGTGACAGTAGTGCTGTTGTGGTGGTGGTAGTGCTGCTGTTGGTTGTTGTTGTTGTGGAGGTGGTGGTGACAGTAGTGCTGCTGTTGGTTGTGGTGGTGGTAGTGCTGCTGTTGGTTGTTGTTGTTGTTGTGGTGGTGGTGGTGGTAGTAGTAGTGCTGCTGCTGTTGTTGTTGTAGTGGTGGTGGTAGTGCTGTTGCTGGTTGTTGTTGTTGTTGTTGTGGAGGCAATAGTAGTGCTACTGTTGGTTGTGGTGGTGGTAGTAGTGCTGATTGTGGTAGTGGTTGTGGTGGTGGTAGTAGTGCTACTGTTGGTTGTGGTGGTGGTGGTGGTAGTAGTAGTGCTGCTGCTGTTGTTGTTGTAGTGGTGGTGGTAGTGCTGTTGCTGGTTGTTGTTGTTGTTGTTGTTGTGGAGGCAATAGTAGTGCTACTGTTGGTTGTGGTGGTGGTAGTGGTGGTGGTAGTAGTGCTGATTGTGGTAGTGGTTGTGGTGGTGGTAGTAGTGCTACTGTTGGTTGTGGTGGTGGTGGTGGTGGTGGTGGTGGTGGTGCTGCTGTTGGTTGTGGTGGTGGTGGTGGTGTTTAGTTGTTACATATTCATACACACGATCATATCTCATTATTAAATTTCCAGGGTGTGTGCATTAAGTAAAGGAGTGATGTGATGTGTGTTGGGTTGGGAGAGATAGACAGATAGATAGATAGGGGTTTAGGACAGAGAGAGATTAATAGGCAGATAGATAGGGGTTTAGGGGAGAGAGAGATTAATAGGTAGATAGATAGGGGTTTAGGAGAGAGAGAGATTAATAGATAGATAGATAGGGGTTTAGGAGAGAGAGAGATTAATAGGTAGATAGATAGGGGTTTAGGAGAGAGAGAGATTAATAGGTAGATAGATAGGGGTTTAGGAGAGAGAGAGATTAATAGGTAGATAGATAGGGGTTTAGGAGAGAGAGAGATTAATAGGCAGATAGATACAGAAAGACAGGGAGTTTAAGAGAGATGCATAGATGGATAGATAGAAAGATATAGATACATAGATAGATAATAGGTAGATAGATATAGATAGATAGATAGATAGAGAGAGAGAGAGAGAGAGAGAGAGAGAGAGAGAGAGAGAGAGAGAGAGAGACAGTCAGTTTGGGAGAGAAATATTGACAGATAGATAGATTGATAGATAGATAGATGGAGTTTCGCAGAGTGGGATTGATAGATAGATAGATAGAGAGAGAGAGCATTGAGAGAAATTAGTACAGACGGCAGGGCAGAATCAATCAATAATTTACCAATGGAATCTTCATAATTCTCTACAACAAACTCACCATGTGTTGCTTACATCCTTTACTTTTTCTTCTCTTATTTATATATTTATTTATTGCATGCCTGTAAGTCTACATTTTTTCATCTTCTCTGGTAGAACCTGCCCTCTAATATTTATTATTCTCAGTTCATTTGGCTCCCTTCCTTTAAAAGATAATCCAACTGTATTTACATCAGAATCTGGTGGAGTTGAGGGTTAATTATGATTGTGGTGTGTATGTGTGTGTACATGTGTGTGTGTGCATATGTGTGTATGTGTGCATATGTGTGTATGTGCGTGTGTATGTGTGTGTACGTGTGTGTGTGCATATGTGTGTGTGTGTGTGTGTGCATATGTGTGTGTATGTGCTGAAAATGATGTCTTGTTTGGTGGTCATAGAGTTAGAGATTTGTTAATAGCTCTTCCTTGTATATTTAGAAGTTATGGTAATTTTGTGTGCATGGGGGGTAGCTTGTATTTGTAAGGTATGTATGATAATTATATTTATAGTTATAAAACGTTAGATATTAAGTATGTGAACATGACCAGCAGCTCTGGCCCACACATATATTATTAAAATTTTGTTCCTGAATGTGTTAACATATACAATATATATGACTGATGATGTTTTTATTGCCCACTAGGGCATATATATATATATATGTTAGACACACAGTGACTAACAACAGAATGTTTTAAGTCTGCGTGTCTGACATACATGTGTAGCTTGTGAATAAAAAACTCAAGGGGTATCGCTGGCCCTGGTGATCCCTCCCAAACATCTTTTGTAATGTATCGTCTTATTGGTTAATTTCATCGTCTTATTGGCTAATCAACCAACGAGAGTAATTGTTGCTCAAAAGCATCCGCCACTTTGTTTCCATGTTTATTTATTGTTTCGCTTTCGAATCTTCCTCCAGTATTTCGTCGTTTATCATCAAAATATTTTTCTCGTTTTGGTAAGTTATATTGTTAATTTAAATATGATTTTTTAAATTTATATTAACTATTAAAAGTCTGAAAATATTTTTATACATCTTACAATAATATTTATAAGATCATTTATAAAATAACAATATTAAACTAGACCTGAAAAATGCGCAAGCTCAAAAGACCCACAGAATGTTATAATAAACCTTCAAAAGTGTGGGACTAGAGTTGTTGCTCAAAAATATAGTAATCATTATCTATCGTACAATCTGTGGTATCTTTTTATAAAAAAGAGACTCATAACGAACTCAAGACGACACGATAATTATTTAAGTGACACGATAATTATTTAAGTGCATTTCGTATTAATCATTACTAAACATCTAATATGAGATATTGAACATTAGCTTAAATAATTATCATGTCGTCTTGAGTTCGTTATGAGTCTCTTTTTTATAAAAGGATGCCACAGAATGTACGATAGATAATGATTACAATATTTTTGAGCAACAACACTAGTCCCACACTTTTGAAGGTTTATTATAACATTCTGTGGCTCTTTTGAGCTTGCGCATTTTTCAGGTCTAGTATATATATATATATTCAATTAGAGAAAGTTGGTTGATTGAACATCAGCTGACTTTTGCATAACAGATATCAAGCACTCAACCATTTATATTTATCTGGAGTTTTATTATAATAACTAGACAACCCATGACCCATTGGGTCACGTTTACTTCAAAATATTTTTTTAAAATCATGTTCACTTAAAAATAATTTTAAAATAATTAAAATTATCAGACATGTATATAATGTGAAATGAAACTGGAAGTCCCATATATATATGTCATCATCATCATCATCATCACCGTTTTATGTCCATTCTTCCATGCTAGCATGGGTTAGACGGGTTGTCCTGTTGTCCTGTCCAGTCGGCTGACCATGCCTTGCTCATACGGGAACTGATTCTGGCTTGATTTCTACAGCTGGATGCCCTTCCTAACACCAACCTCATTTACAGTGAGTGCTGGGGGCTTTTTTCCGTTGCGCCTACATGTCCATTTTACAGTGTGGGCTGGGTGCTTTTTTGCCGTGGCTCCTCCATGGCCACTTTGCAGTGGGAGGGTGTGGAGGCATATTGTCTATATGCTTCAGCTTCAGCTTGTACCCGTGGGGGGTCGGGTCTTCTGTATTACTGCGTGATGCCAGAGGTCATGGCCATGTGTCATCGTCTTTGAGAGGTGTAATTGGGTAAGGTCGGCTTTTATCACCTCATCCCAGGTCTTCTTGGGTCTCCTTGGGTGTGTATATATATATATATATATATGTGAATGTCTGTGATCTATATATACTGGTCATACACATATATATATATATACACACACACACTCACATATATATATATATATATATATATATACACACACACACTCACATATATATATATATATATATATATATACACACACATAACAACACCACCAGCTCTCTCTCTCTCTCTGTCTCCTCTCCCTCTCTCTATGTCTCTCTTTCAATCTACTCTCTTACAACCACTAGCTCTTTTTCTCTAACCTTCTCTCTCACTCTGTTTATGAAGGTAGATGGAAAAACCCCATATGTCGGGAACCTGTCCTCCAATTTACGCGAAACTTGTTTTATTCCATTTGTATTTGCATTTCAGGGTTGTTTTTGGCTGTTTCATTTCACATTACAGACAAGCAAGCAATTGCAGAGTTTTAGTAATATATAGATAACCATCTTACTTATTTATTATTATATATGTGTGTAAATGTATATATATATATATATATATATATGTGTGTGTGTGTGTTTACTCAGCTGTAGAAATGAGATGATAGGGACTGGGGTCCATATCATTCCACTGCAAAGTGTTCGTGGAGGTGCCATGGAAAAAAAGCACCCAGCACTCACTGTAAATGAGGTTGGTGTTAGGAAGGGCATCCAGCTGTAGAAATCAAGCCAGAATCAGTTCCCGTCCCACTCTTGCAAGCAGGGAAAAGCGGACGTAAAATGAAATGATGATGAAAATGATGTGTGTGTGTGTATGTAAAAGGTAAACAGAAATAACAAAAGAAATGGCACAATACATGGAAGAAATATATTAGTTTAACACTTGAAATAGCAGGAAGATAGTCTTAACGTTTCAGACACTAGTCCTTCATCAGAAGATAGAATTAGAAATAGAAGATTGATGAGAGGAATAAACAGGGAAAATGGGAAAAAATTGGGGAGAAGAAAAACACATGTATTTCGTCAGCCAAAACATTATTAAGAGTATTACCATATATGCTGGCGCATAGGTCGACCCCTAAAATTCTGAGGTATCATTCATGTTAAGGTCTATATTCACTGGATAAGACGACCCCCCAAAAAATAAGGCAGTACCCCAGCCCTAGATGCATTTGCCATTCTTTATTTGCACAAAATATAAAACATGGAAAAAAACACTAGATAGTTGTAAAATAAAATATTATTATAATCTCTACGTTAAATAGATTTAATAAATATGAGATTCAGTAAGAAATAATTATGGTGGGCTGCTATAATTATGGTAAGTGGTGTACAATGAGTGTTAGGCAGGCAGTTTTACCCTTCAGAAGTAAAGGTTCACATTTTATATTTGGTGGACAAGTCGACCCCTGGTTTTGGAGAGATATTTTTAGGCTCCAAATGTTGACTTGTACGCCGGCATATATGGTAATTGAATATTAAATGAAATTGAATAGACAGAAACTGTACTGAAGCCCATTGGATTGTACCTGTTGTTGGGGTGGTAAGCTTAATTCATTATCTTATTTAACACCACCACCTGCTTTTTAGCTTCCTGTAGTGGAGTCCACTGTTACCTTGAATTCAGACCAACTCTCCTATCAGAAGTCAAATAACTCAATATATTAGTGTACTTTTTCTTAATGCAGTAGCACATAGTATGTTGTTTTTGCTTTCTCTATCTCATACAAATATCAAAATATATTTCCTCCTCCAAGCCATAGAAAATATAATAAAAACCAGTATAAGAAACTTTTATTCTTCTAGTAGGTTTTCTTTGCCCACCAATCTATCAATCTCCTAAATGTTTTGTATCTTCTTACACTGGCTTGAGGTACACTCTACATCAACAGACTCAACAACACTACCTGACTGTACTGTTGTGTACACTCTTATCATTATCACTTGGTTCAGAATAATTTTGGCTTTCAAAATCTCTATCATTATTATAATTTAGACTCAGTTACGGCCCGAGTTCAAATCCCGTCGAGGTTAACTTTGCCTTTCATCCTTATGGGGTCGAAAAAATAAAGTACCATTAATACACTGGGTAATTGCTGGCCTTGTGCCAAAAGTAGAAACAATTATTATAATTTAGACTGTTCGCTTTATCAAAATATAATTTGTAATTTTGTGAATACGATGCACAAAAATGTGTGTAAATATATTGAAGTATTTCCCATGAACATACAAGTTGTACGTCATAAGAAACATATCTGATTAGCCAGGAGCTTAGACAATATGTTTAAATATTCAAACACATGATGATTATTCAGTTGGTTTTGTTGAAAAAGGTAAATTAATTCTTTTTCAAAAACATGTTGTTGAGGCTTATTAATATACCATATTTGACAGCTTATTAAGATGACCTTTTTTTTTTTCAAAAAAATGTTCCAGAAAATTAACCCTGTGTCTTATAAGGTCAAGAGTCAGTTTAGGTTACTGGCTAGTGGAATTCTAACGTTGCTGTAGCCCTTAAATTAAACATATCTGTTGCTGTACATAAAAGAGTAATATTTGCTGGCCACCTACGAGGCTGTGTCCCCATTAGTGCTTTGGAAACCACAAGCAGTCTCTAATAACAGGGGGTGCAAGCTCTCCTACCCTGATGTCATCTCCAGAGATTCTGGTATTGAAATCCAGGACTTGGCAATGGCAATAAACAACAGACCCACGGGGATATCAATTGTTGAGTCCATATCAGTTGAGGCCGCCAGATGATGATGATGAAATTAAACCCACAAACATCGCCACCAATGTAAACAAAATGGAGATTTTTTTCTACATCAACAATGGCAACTCTTTTCTTAAAAAAAAGCTACAATTTTAATAATTTTTATGATGAATAAAATACATTTATTTTCACTTTCTTTTGTTTTAAAAATGTACTAAATATTTCAACAAAAAATACGAGGTAGAGTATAAAGTAAATTTATTTTCACAATTCCTTGTTTTAAGAATGTAGTAAATTATTACAACTAGAATTACAATGTAGAATGATAAAAAAAATATAATGTGCAAACTTGATACCCTTCACCTGACATTCATAGTTTAGATCATTCTTTTTTTAATGCCTGCCCAAATATAGGTGCATCTTATAAGCTGTCAAATATGGTATATTCTCAATATAAGAAACATTTTTAGTCTTTTTTCCCTGCTAAAGCAGGAGTTAGCTTCACAGGCCACATGATGAGCTTCTCCATTTTGCCCTATTATCTACGTAACCAACCCTTTAAGTTACATTTCTTCCTTCATCATGTTTAGCCATCTGTCTCTTTTTGGGGTCTTCTGCTTCCTCTACTCCCTGCCACATTCATTTACATCACTCCTCTCACCTAATTACATTCCTCCTTTTTTACCATATAACCAAATTACCTCATTCCCTATACAACATTCATCATTGGCTCTACTCTTTTGCCTATCTTGATTGGCTCTTTGATACTTTGAATTTCATATTTCATTCTATAAAATTTGCAATCTTGTATCAAAATAAAAGCTTCAACTTATAACTGCAATCTTGTCTCTAAATAAAAGCTACAACTCATGACTGCAATCTTGTATCAAAATTATGGCTACGACTTATGACTGCAATCTTGTATCAAAATTATAGCTACGACTTATGACTGCAATCTTGTATCAAAATTATAGCTACGACTTATGACTGCAATCTTGTATCAAAATTATAGCTACGACTTATGACTGCAATCTTGTATCAAAATAAAAGCTACAACTTATGACTGCAAACTTATATCAAAATAAAAGCTATAACTTATGGCTGCAATATTGAAATAATTTCAGGTATTATTCAAAGCCAAAAATCACATTGAGTAAGAAAAATGTTAGCTAAAGTCATGTTTTCTTAAATGTATTTTTGTTTGTAATAATAAATTAAGCAGCTCAATAATTATGTCTCAATAATTATGTCTCAATAATTATAGATCTTCAGACTGGAAATGTTCCTCACCTCTGAATTAGATGTTTGATGTTCTTTTATACGATATTGTCTTGTTTATTCACCTGGTGCTTGTGGAAAAAAAACATGAGTATTTTCGCAGCCTTTCATTCCTGACTCAATTAAAACATCTTAACTTCATCATTATTATCATTGTTCTACACAGTAACATGTGCTGCTACAAGCCTGTTCTCCCTACTTCAGTCATCAACAGCTGTTACTTTAAATAGGAAACATTCATTAATTCATTAATACATTTAACTTATTTTCTATTATATTTCTACTATTAACTTCACTTCTATATGTACACAACTTCAACTCTACATGTACACAACTTCACCTCCACATGTGCAAAACTTCACCTCTGCATGTGCATAGTTTCAACTCTACATGTGCACAACTTCACCTCTACATGTGCATAGCTTCAACTCTACATGTGCACAACTTCACCTCTACATGTACACAACTTCAACCCCACATGTGTACAACTCTACATGTTCACAAACTTCAACCCCACATGTTCACAATTTCAACTCTACATGTTCACAACTTCAACCTTATATGTGAACAACTTCAACTCTACATGTGCACAATGTCTACCCTACATGTTTGTGCATGTGTGCATGCACATATATTTTATTCTATAGTGATTAAGAAAGCTTCATGTATTCTTCATGCACAAATAACGCGTGTGTTATGCATATAGTTTCATGTGCATTTTATAGTAGACATTACTGTTGTACAATGGTGGTGTTATTATTACTATCATTATAAGGGTGATGGATAGGCAGAATTGGTAGAGCATCCGAGAAAATGCTTTGCAGTATTTAGTTACAATTGTCTACGTTTTCATCCCAAATCCAGCTGTGGTCACCTTTGCCTTTCATAAAGTACCAGTCAAATACTGGGATCCATATCATTGACTTTTCTCTCCCCACAAATTGCAGGCCTTGTGCCTAAATTAGAAATTATCATCATTGACATTATTATTATTATTACAAACGGTGGATTGATAGTATCGGTAGAGCATCGGCCACCCTGCTTCATGGCATAGTTACATCCCTTCACATTCTGAGTTCAAATTCCACAGAGGTTGGCTTTGCCATTCATCCTAACCGAGTCGATAAAATAAAGTACCAGTAATGCAAATTGGGGTCAATTTAATCGACTTTCCCCTCTCTTCAAATTTGTTGCTCTTGAGCCTAAATCAGAAACCATTATTATTATTATAAGGGACGGTGGATTGGCAGTATCGGTAGATGGTCGAACACCGTGCTTTGACGCATAGAGTTACGGCCCTTGCCATTCTGAGTTCAAATCCCGCCGAAGTTAACTTTGCCTTTCATCCTTATGGAGTCGATAAAATAAAGTACCAGTAATGCACTGGTTAATTGCTGGCATTGTGCTAAAAGTAGAAACAATTATTATTATTATCTTCATCATCATTATTATATAATAATAATAGTCTGATAATAATTTGAATTTTCTTCTATTGTTTACAGGAAGTAATCCTTCATCGAGCTAGCAATGAAAAGCTGGGTCTAACTCTTTGTTATGGATCATTGGACGATGACATAACTGATATATTTATTGGTGAGGTAAGTTACCAGTTTACTTGACATCTTTGAGAGCTTTCACCAATAGAGTAACGAAACCTTTCTGCACACACTTCACTTGTTTTTTCATTAAAATAATGAAACCTCTCTGCATATATTTATTCAGTTGAGGTTTCGTCATTAGAAGAATGAAATTCTTCTGAATTTGTTGCCATGTGGCTATTGACAGAGTCCAGTCCATTGTAGTGTTCTTTTGGTTGAGTGGTGACCATGGTAAAAGAGGTTGTGTGGTGGATACAAGTGAAATTAGACTAAGGCAGACACTTTCCTTTCTGGCCAAGCTCTCATTCACTCTTTCAAATACCACTTAGAGAGTATACTAAGGTTGGATAGGCAGTTGCTCTCCTGAAGTACATTTAGTGAAAGATGGGTGAGTGTGGCAAGCATGGCCTGGATAAAATAGGCCTACAATGAGTATGTGTTTGTAGCTTGGGGAGCTACCTGGAGTAAACCTGGATCTCTAGAGTTCCTTCTTTCGCTCAATGTGGCAGTCCTCCTTCTTTTGGGGGACTATCACACATTTGTATACAATGTTTCTCTCTCTCTCCATTTTTTTCATTCATTGGATTTCAGTATGACCCTACACACTTTTCATAACATGTCTATAATGCCTCCTTGTCTATCAACCTTGGGTCAGTAAATGTCAGTGGAATCATTAGGGCATCAAACAACAATTAATCTGACCTACTTATAGACATTACCTTTCTAGTGCTTGTTCAGAAATTAGAAAAAATGCCACGGTTGTGAGTTCAGGCCCCACTCAAGGTAATATTATTTTAAAGGCTGTTGATTAGAAGAACGGTTAGGGCATCGGACAAAATGCTCTGCAGAATTTAGTTATAGATCTTTACATCTGAGTTCAATATAATCAACCTTCTCCTCAAGCCACAAACCAAAAATTGCTGGCCTTGGGCCTAAATTAGAAATCACCAACACTAACACCACCACTACTACTACTACTACCACCACCACTACCGCCACCACCACCACCACCACCACCACCACTACTACAACTACTACAACATTTTTTTATGTCTGTGTATTGTATGCATGTATCTATTAAATCTACATGAGAAATGAAACCCTATAGTTTGTTAGGTCAGTAAGTCTTGGAGAGAAATAAAAAAATGTTTTTGTTCTGCTATAAATCAATATAAATCACTAGAATGACAGATGTAAGCATGTATGGGAAGAAGGATGATGCAGTTATTTTTGGTCAACTGATCTTTCTGCTTTCTTCTAGTGTGGGCCTGGGTGGGTTGGTTCTTTCTTGTGGTTCTTGGTGTTGAGCATCATGGTTGTGTTATCTTGTTCTATACTCTTAACATTAAATATCATCAGCAGAAGGAAGCTCAGGTTACCAAATTGATAGCATTTATAGGAGAGATAGATCACAACATTGCTACCCCCTATAAATTCATAAATGACCTTTAGAGGTCATTTTACTCATGCTTCTTTCTCCTTTTCCTTCTCACTATCACTGATGAAGGGAACAAACTCAACTCAATACAAGCCACAATATTGTCTAACAAAAGATATGAATATAACAATATATGTACACATACACACACAGGCTCTCTGTCTCTCTCTGTCTGTCTCTCTCCCTCTCGCTAATTTACACATATATACAGAAAAGCTCGCACACAGAGGCTCATAAACAGACATGCACATATACATGTGTGTCTGCCATGTGTATAATTAGAGCATAGAATTTTGAAAAAGACTCACCTTAGATAATATGATGTGTGTGAGTTTGTATGCCCCCAGACAGACACATATACATGCATACACTCAAACACAGACACACATGCACATACATTTATATACAACAATACTGTGCAATACTCATTCAAGATGTTTTTATAGAATAAAGATTTAAGCTTTGAAGCAATCACAGCAATTTTCAGAGGCTGATGTCTGGAATATACCTCTGGTTTTTAATATATATCCTCCTGAAAGGCTGCATAGAATATGGAACTTCACTATTTAGAAAAGTTGGCTTGAGTGAGCTAAGACCTGAATGAACATCAGTAAACATGAGTGAATTGGCTGAATTGTTAGAGCACTGGTATTTTTCCAGTTATCTGTGCTCAGACTTCAAATCTCAATGAGGCCAACTTTGTCTTTCATCCTTTTGGAGATGATAAATAAAGTATCAATCCAGGGTCAGTCGATTGGCAGTATAGTTAAAAAGCTAGTTTCTGATATAAATTCATTGTATTCTATGTTCAAATCCTGCCTCATTCTGTCAGGAATTGTAACTGGTAGATAGTATCAGCAATGGAAAGACCAATAGAAATAGAGTTTTCTTGGTCCAATCTGACAATTGGCTCCCTTTTTTCCCTTTTGAGTGAAAGAACTTCACATTTGCAAGCTAAGATCATTATATTTATAAGCTTGATGAAAGGGTTTAAATTGTGAAGTAAGACTTAAATCTTAATAAGCTTCAGTGAAGAGCTTGAGTTGGGAACTAATTAAAACATAAATACCATGGACTGCATGAATAAATAAAGTTTCAGCTACTTAGAAGATCTTTCTTTATGAAATATGTGTGTTGAATAGTGATAACTCATATCATGTAGGGATAGGGAATTTGGGACAGATGAAGAGGAATAGGTTAAGTTTAGTCTGTAGGATATACAATGTTAATTTACAAGTACATCGAGTAAGTAATTAGGTAGCAAAGCCTCTGCTTATGTCTTTGTGTGTGTGTGTGCAACCATTGACAAATGGAGGAGAAAGATAATTAAATACATAAGTAGAGTATATATCTTTATTAAAGGTACAATGTCTCACAAAAGTTTTGTCGTTGCTTGAAATATTGCACCTGATGAAAAATGGAGTAGTAATAGACTGAATTATCAGCGTCAATCAGGTAGCATTCATCATCATCATCATCATCATTATCGTTTAATGTCTATCTTCCACGCTAGCATGGGTTAGAATGGTTTGTCCCACTTGAGGCAAAATTGGTCAGGTGACCGTGTCTCGCTCATATAGAGCTGTATATATATGTATATATATATAATAATGATAATTACAAAGACCAAAATTAGAAGATCCTGTAATAGGGTGAAAGCAGAAATTCTTTGCTTAAACTTTAATGTGTACTAATAATAGATAAATATATATATACATATATATATAGAGAGATTTGGGTATAGATTGAAGGTACCCATTTACATGTGTTGTGTTAAAGGGAATAACTATGTGTGTACCCTGGGAGTTTACTTAACATTACCTATTGAGTATGCTGAGATGCAACCGGTACTAGCAGTGAAACCCATGCTAGTCTCATGCTATTATATATATATATGAAGGCGTGGCTGAGTGGTTAGAGAATTGGATTCACAATCGTGAGGTTGTGCGTTCGATTCCCGGACAGGGCAAGACACTTTATTTCACGTTGCTCCTTCTACCTGGAGTTGCGACCGATAGAGAGTATTAGCAATTGGAAAGACCAATTTGTCAAAAGTCGATTGAATGTCGATATATATATAATAAGAGAGTCAAATATATTTGTATGAGCATTTAATGCAAATAACACTAAGGTCTTGTAGTGAAAAAAATATGAAGTTTATAGTAGAAAGCCTTGGGAAAGGGCAGTTTTAGGTCAAATCTGAAAAAATATTGGGTTTCATGGTTAAAATGACAGGATTAAGACACATTTAGACATTCTGAATTGCAGACTCAGCAAGTCATACCAATATGAACAATAATGCTGGTGGTGGTTTTTAATAATGCATATATTTATACAAACAAACATACATATATACAAACCAACACATATACATACAAACGTTTGTATGTACATATACAAGTATACACACGTACACTTACACACACATATATATGTTACAGAATGAGAAAAAAACTTTTTAAAAAAAGGTACCAGTGCTGTCAAACAGTTTTTATGTCATACCCTTATCCCTCTATCTATCTTTGCTCCCTCCTGCCTCTGTAGCAGCACTAACATGATATGGGTTGCCATTCTAAAGCCCTGGATTATAAGAACCTGACAGATTGACAGACAGGAAGTATCACACTATCAAAAGAATATAAATAATAACAAAACAAAAATAAAACTAAAACTTAAATCCCTGTTTCATAAACACCCTATCTGATTGGGAGATAAGGGGGCTTGAGAGGAAATCAATATTGAACAATCACACTGTTGGAGGTTTAGTTGATACAATGAAACGATGTACCACCACAGCAGTTCTCACAGATTCAGGTCACATTCCTTCTTCCCCTGCACTACCACATTTCCTCAATTCCTCTCACATTTTAAACTGTTTTCTAGTAACTTTTTTTCCTCATAACACTTTTACAGTATTAATTTATTAAAGAATACAAATCTTTATTAATAATTAAAAATGGAAAAGAAAGATAAAGGCTCTAGGGTAGGGGTGTGCAACATATTCCATTGGCAGGCCACTTTTGAACATTGGAACAACTATTAGGGCCATTAATATTTATTAAGTACTATTAAGGCGGTGGATTGGCAATATCGGTAGAGGGTTGGACGCCATGCTTTCCAGCATAGTTACGTCCCTTTACGATCTGAGTTCAAATCCCGCCGAGGTTTGCCTTTCATCCTGATGGGGTCGATAAAATAAAGTACCAGTAATACACTGGGTAATTGCTGGCCTTGTGCCTAAAGTAGAAACAATTAATATGTATTAAGTACTATAGCAAAGATTCACCACAACTTCTTTCCTTAACATGGAACTGGGAAATTATAACACACATCACCCTCTCAGTGAAGCCCTTTAGTATAGTCAACTAACAGAAATATTACAGTTTCGAAAAAAATTCTAAATAAGCTTACAAGGTAAAATTAAAAACGGTTATTGCGGGCCACTCTGCAACAGGTGAACCGTGGGCCAGATTTTGGCCCACGGTTCGCCTGTTGCACGCCATTGCTCTAGGGTCACAGAAGAATGTGAGGGGGTGATTGGCTCTGGGCCTAGGGTGCGGCAGTGCTGGAGTTGCGCCCCGTGGGCAATAGCCAGTGACACCAGCTGCAACAGCCATCCCACCTCAGGGGCTCCTTCCTCAGACGGGTAGCTGATGCTTCAATCTTGTGGAGGAGCTCAGCAGTGTGGGTGTCTGATTTTGATGGCAACCAGTGTGAAGAGGAAGCAAACAGATAATCCCTGGTATTTGTTTGTCTTCCTTTCCTCTGCATTGCAGGACATAGTACCGAGTTTTGTGCCCAAAGCGACTAAGTAAACTACATTATTCATTATTTTATGAACTGTTAATTCATGATGGCCATTATAGTTGGGTGTACTGACGTTTCCTTTGATGTATACACTATATAAATTATTTTGTCTCAGTTTGAATTCTTCTCCAATTCCTCCTTATTTAAAATTCCTTTCTTGAGACCCAAGTAATTCTGTTCAAAAATCACTAATGTACCACCACTACCTGTAACTACTACAAAGTACTTCAGACTAATACATCTTGTAGCCATGTAGTTATCAACAGTCACACTATTGACAGTTTTGTTGCACACAATAAGATGTACCACTGTCACCAGCATCACCAGAAACTATTTCAAATACTATAACTTGTAGCTATTTTGTTGACTCAAGTCTTAACAATCTGTAATGATTTAGTAGAAAATATCTAAAGAATAAATTTGTTAATTCCAATGTTTATAGTATCTTTACTTCTTGACAGATCTTTGTAAGAATTTATTGTATTCCTGGATCGACATTAATTTTAATGTGATGCTGTCAAAGTAGTACTGTTTTCTCATTTTCAGGGACATCTGCTAATATGGTTTCATACACTACAGGATGTTAAAAGTTAATAATCATAGTGTTGCAGATTTTGTTTCCCACAGTGATCTGATGTACTACCATCACAAACTACTTTAGGAAACTACACCTTGTAACTATCTGGTTGATTTTATGGTGTTGGAGGTTTGTCACACACAATAAGATATTATACCACCACTGCAAACTACTTTAGGGTGCTGCAGCTTGTAGCTATTCGATTCACTTAACCCTTTTGATACCAAACTGCCTGATGCCATGTAATATCAATGCTGTTTATCTATCTAAAAAGATAATTTTATGTAAGAACATTTATTAAGATCCAAACATCAGCTTAAATAATGAGAAAGTTGATTATTTAAAAAATTATTTGAGAGTCATAGCATTCACAGTGTTGATGGTTTTGTTTCACATAAACTAGTTCAGAAAACTACAGCTTGTAGCTATCTGGTTCACTTCATACTCCATCTAATGCAGCCCTCATTTCATTCTTTTTTTGTTTATCTCTGAGGGTAGAAAATGTTAGTCTGACCCCCACATGCCTCTTGAATCCAATTTTATAGAGCCTACTAGAAATAACACCCCAAATCCATCAAATCCCACTCTACAATCTTAATATACATTATATAATATCACCCTAAATATACAAAAGTATGGTATGTCCATGACTGAAATATTTTTGATCATATCTGCTTAGTTGAGGGCAACTAAGTTAAAAAACTACAAAAAATTGTGTTCAGTTCCTGCATGTTATAAGAAGAAACAAAGAGGATTAGTACCAGGAGGGCCTCCAGTCATATAAACATTGCCTCAGGAAATATCTGATGGGTCCTGCAAGCTAACCTCTGATTTAGGAAGAGGAAATGCTGGGTTGAATGGGTTTTACTGTCCCGTCATGATCCCAGCTCCATGTTATCTGGCCCACACACCAGCAAATAAATCCCAACCAACTTTGTTGTATATATCTATGAATTAAATTATTAACTGATAACACATATCACTTAGGTTTCTGGCAAACACATATGCATATTGCCAAGTCTGAGATTTGTAGAAAAGAAGGGAGGATCAAAGATTGTAAAATGTTCATATGACCAAGTCTTAGATTTATAGAAAAGGGTGTGATGTGAGATTGTCATCACCATCATTGGTTTCTCTAGGTGTTGAGAATTTTGGTTCCATTGAATTTATCTATGTGTTCTAATATAAGCATATTTTAAGCCCTAATAGAACATTCATGAGGACATTGAAATTAGAGCAAAGTTGGGTTCAAGAATCCTTGTTGTTGGCCTGCTTTCCTCCAATGATTTTTCATTCTGTCAGTCTCCTCTTTTTGGTTACTTTTGAAGAGGTCATGTCGATTGTGACATTTTTGCCCCAGAGCAGTCACTCTAATGCATCAAAAATTCACTAGGAAACTAAATATTAACCCTTTTGATATCAAACTGTTTGAAACCATATCTGGTTTAATGAGGCAAGGCTGTTACTTTTCAAGGAGTTATATTTATCTAAAAACTTTACATCATAATTATATGCAAGAACCTTTGCTTAGCTATATTCCAAACAATAATGAGGAGGTTCCATTACTAAATCCTTTAAAATTCTTGATTATTTTCAAAATGATTTGAAAATTATAGGCAGTGTCTTTCATCAGAAATGTAGTAAGGAAAGAGTTAAAGATAGGAGATTGTAGAATGGCACAAGACTAGAGGTAAGACAAGGATGTTGATGGCACCAAATGTTAGTTTTATAGAAGAGGAGGAAGTATGAGAGTGTTTATATTTTCTGATATGTGTTAGTAATATAAATATGGTGCAGGCATAGCTATGTGGTTATGGTGTTCGCTTCACAACCATGTGATTCTGGGTTCAGACGCACTGTGCAGCTCCATGGGCAAGTGTCTTCTACTAGAGCCTTATGTTCACTAAATACTTTGTGAGTAGAATTTGGTAGCTAAAAACTGCATCGTGTGTGTGTTTATGTCCCATAATGTATATTTCAGTAAAAAAATATATTGATGAAATAAATTATCTGACTTGAAAAAGAAAATAAGTACTGGAGTCAATATGATTCCACTAAATCAAGGTGATGCCCCAGCATGGCCTGCAATCTAATGACTGAAACTAATAAAAAAAATATCGAAGATGTGGAACACTCAGTCTATACAACTAGTTTTTATATATTATTGGGGATTGGCAGTATCGGTAGAGGGTTGGACGCCATGCTTTGACGCATAGAGTTACTGCCCTTGCCATTCTGAGTTCAAATCCCGCCAAGGTTAACTTTGCCTTTCATCCTTACGGGGTCGATAAAATAAAGTACCAGTAATACACTGGGTAATTGCTGGCCTTGTGTCAAAAGTAGAAACAATTATTAAATTTAGTATTGGTAGACCGTTGAACGCCATGCTTTGCAGCGTAGAGTTAGGTCCCTTTGCATTCTGAGTTCAAATCCAGCCGAGGCTGGCTTTGCCTTTCATCCTGATGTGGTCGATAAAATAAAGTACCAGTTGGACGCTGTGGTCGATTTGATCAACAATCCCCTCCCCCAAATTGGTGACCTTGTGCCTATAGTAGAAATCATTATCATATTCAATACTACAATGAAGACATGATTCAGAGAAACACATGAATATGTTGAGTTCACTCAACTAAACATGCATCCTTGTGTTTTTTCGAGTTGTCTTCATTGCAGTATTGAATCTAATAACAATAATATATATATATATATATATATATATATATATATATATATATACACACACACACACACACACACACACACACACACACACATAAATATTGCTAAATGACATGGAAAAACAGAATTAGCTGACAAGGGTGCTTTATCTTTCTTTTAAATCACACATAGGAGAGAATCTAGTTTGTTTGGGTTCAAATCATTTTGCCAATACAATGTAAAGAATAAAAAAATATAACCCTTAAAATGCTTCTAAAACCAACAAAAAGTATTTAAAACAACACAACTAACAAACACACAAACCCATCCATACAGATGCTAATCTTTGTGTCAATCTGTAAAAATATCAGAGAAAACTGGTCAAAAGTTGAACATCTGTTACTGCTAGTGTTGGAGGTTGGTGGTGCTTCTACTGCAATCAATCATTATCATAAGCTGGTGGGGGTGAGAGTTTATGGTGATAGTGGCTATCACCACAGCTACAGAATACTAAAACCTAACCACTCCATTTTCCTACTATACTTGCTGTAGTGAACCCTTTGTTGCAAGTTTATATATACATACTACATATATAGTATGTACAGCTTTGACAATGTCTGAAGATCATTTTTAGATAAAACAAGCAAGGAAGTGGAGAGAGAGAAGGAGAAAGTGGGGAAGAGATTTTTTTTATATCTGTTAACTTCATTTATTTATATATTTATATATTGATAAAACTTACCACTTACTGGTTACTTGGTTCTATATGTGTCTTTTGTCCTATATCAAGAGTCAGCTAGTTATCTGTTTATGATCAACCATTCCTCTTTACTTTTTTTTATTTTTTTTTGTTTTTTTTGTTTTTTTGTTTTTTTGTTTCTACATGTTTAGTGGTGGTGGGTTCTAACTTGAGATATTTGTATAAATTGCTGGAGCAGATGTGGTCTCCCCATCATCACCACATTCATCCATCCATCCAGCTATCTTCTGCTTTGTAAACACTTTTATAGAAGGATCTTAGATATTAAGCACTGGACCTCAACTTCCTTAGATTAGCTAAGGCTAGAGAGATAGATAGCTAACCACTAATTCTTCCAGGCATTCTTAGATGGGTTATTTGTGGGGTTTAACTCTTTTACCATATGTCTAATGAAATCACTGCCTATAATTTCCAAATCATTTTGAATATAAAGAATTTGGTGGGATTTGGTAATATAACTAATTTTTTAATTATTTATCTGGTGCTTGGTTGTTCCAGAGCATTAGCCTCGCCATCACCCGAGGCAATGCTGCGAGTGTACTGGCTTGCCTCAAAAATCATTAGAGAGGTTGCCCACTACCCCACGCTGCTGTCTTTTACTCTGGTGTTGGCTCAGTTGTTCACAAAAGTTCTTACATAAAATTACATTGAAAGATTGTAAATATTTTAAAACAAGTTTTGTATTAAAAGGGCTAAAACAATAGTTTTCAGAAACTTAGGCCACATTTCTCCCAACCTTGAATCATCACCCAATCACCATATTAAAAGAAGAAAGCTGAGTAAGACAAGCACATTCAATTACATACCACAACAGGGGTCATTGGTATTTCCCTTCTAAAAATGTTTGTCACACATGATAGCAAGGCTAGGATGCTGGAATAACCAAGCATTAGGATTGCTGGAATAACCAAGCATCCTCACCAACATCACCTGATGTCAGTATAGTGAGTCTCCAATACTGACTGACAAGAACCTCATTGCCAGTGACCCAGCTCCCCAAAACACCTCCAAATAGTTTGCCAATAATTCCTGATATTTGAAAGATATATTCTTTTAATGTTACAATATTAAAGAAAATGTAAAGGAAGGGGTGAACAACTGAGCCAACACCAGAGTAAAAGACAGCAGCGTGGGGTACTGGGCAACCTCTCTAATGATTTTTGAGGCAAGCCAGTACACTCGCAGCATTGCCTCGGGTGATGGCGAGGCTAATGCTCTGGAACAACCAAGCACCATCGCGAGATTCACCAGTTACCTCTATTAGGCGAGCCGCCAGTGAAGAGAGGAACCTCGCAATCAGCGGCCCGACTACCCCAAACGTCTCGAAAGCCACAGGCTGAAAAATGTAGCTGGCCAGCTACATTTTTAGAATTTAATTCCATTTGTCTACAGATGCAGTGGCCTTTATCTTTATAGACGCCATTATTCCCTCTATACTGCTTCTGTTGCTTCATCATCATACTGTTTCTGCAATCTG
Source organism: Eledone cirrhosa (assembly GCA_964016885.1). Lineage (NCBI taxonomy): Eukaryota > Metazoa > Mollusca > Cephalopoda > Octopoda > Eledonidae > Eledone > Eledone cirrhosa. Next base: position 112,525,680 of record OZ024740.1, read on the forward strand.
TTCTATTTTTCATTCCTTATAACAATAATAATTTTCTTTTACCACCATTTCTGTTTGTCTCTTTACAAAAACTATTTGGTGCTACTTTAGCATATGGTCTACTGTAGTATTCATTGATTGCGCCAGCATTTCTCAACTGGTGTTCCCTGAAACCATAGGGTTCTGCAAGAGCTTGCTAGGGGTTCCTAGAAACAGTAATGAGCTAATACATTTTTGAGTGATTATTGTTTAATTCTATATTCGTAATTTTACCATATACATATGGCAAAAAGGCAAAAATATAAAAGAGATAGATATTAATAATTGTTTCTACTTTTTGGCACAAGGCCAGCAATTACCCCAGTACATTACTGGTACTTTTTTGTTTTAACGTCGGCGGGATTTGAACCCAGACTGTAAAGCGCCGTAACTATGCTTCAAAGCATGGCATCCAACCCTTTACTGATACTGCCAATCCACCGACTCTCTACCGATACTGCCAATAATTATATATAATTATTATTATGCAGGGGTTCCCTGAGACATGAACACTATTTCAAGGGTCCCACAAAGGTAAAAAGTTTGAGAAACACTGGTCTATACAGTGTACAACTCTCTTGTCTACTGAGAAATAAATGATATTAAGTGATTTAAAGGCAAATTATATCAGTTATGTAGCACCAATTAATTTCATCATAATTGTTTCTATGTTAGGCACAAGGCCAGCAATTTCCCAGTGTATTACTGGTACTTTATTTTATCGACCCCGTAAGGATGAAAGGCAAAGTTAACCTCGGCGGGATTTGAACTCAGAATGGCAAGGGCCGTAACTCTATGCGCCAAAGCATGGCATCCGACACTCTACCAATACTGCCTATCCACCGATACTTTATTTTATCGACCCTGTAAGGATGAAAGTCAAAGTTAACCTTGGCGGGATTTGAACTCAGACCGCAAAGGGCCGTAACTCTATGCTAAAAGCAATCCACTGCCCTTAATGAATTTCATCATAATTGTTTCTACTTTGGCACAAGGCCAGCAATTATCCCAGTGCATTACTGGTACTTTATTTTATCGACCCCGTAAGGATGAAAGGCAAAGTTAACCTCGGCGGGATTTGAACTCAGATAATAAAGGGAGAAGCATCATAATTGTTTCTACTTTAGGCACAAGGCCAGCAATTATCCAGTGCATTACTGGTACTTTATTTTATCGACCCCGTAAGGATGAAAGGCAAAGTCAACCTCGGCGGGATTTGAACTCAGATCGTAAAGGGACGTAACTATGCTGCAAAGCATGGCGTCCGACCCTCTACCGATACTGCCAATCCACCGCCCCAAGAAGCATCATAATGATAACTATTTAGCATTTTTTCCCATGATTTTGATTTTGATAATTGACTATTTCATCACCATATTTCTAATGAAAGATACTGCCTAGCATTCGGAATATAGCTAAGTTTTTAATTATTCATCTGGAGCATAACTTAACCGAGGCTCTTATGTACAATTATGATGGAAGAGTTTAAGATAAATATAAACACTTTAAAACAAACAGTTTTGTGTCATACAGGGGTTGACTGAAAAGTTCATAGGATGACTAAGATATTTTCAGGGATTGACAAAATAAAGTTTATTTTTCAACATAGTCCCTAGAAAGAAACAATTAATAAGAAGCGTTGAAATTACTGCACACAAGATTTCACAGCTCTAGCATCACTCCTTCATAGTCCACCTATGAACTTTTCAGCCGGCCCTTGTAGAACCCAGGGATAGTTTCAGGCTATAGTCTTAAAAGAGTTAATCTTCATTTTCCCTGATATATTACTACTACTTCACTGTTTCTTCATCACTGAAACAATTATTTAATTTACCAATCCTTCCCTGCTATTACCAGCATCACTACAACTCTATCACCAGCTGCTTACAATACCAATCAATCTGACCCTACACACCACACCTAACCTTCCATCTTACCTGTACTATCTTACCTGTACCATCTATATCATTCTGACCCTACTGTACCTAAAGCTTCCACTAACAGTCTGACTTCACCACACCTAAACCTTCCTCTCCACCCTCTATCAACCTCACCTCACAGCCTAGCACAATACCTAACTCTTTCACCTTACCTGTACCATTAACTTGAACCAACAGCCCAGTACATTAACTTGAACTAACTACCCCAGCACATCTAAAACTATCATCCTACCTGTACCACCATTAATCTAATCTCACTCACCTCTACCACACTTAATCATCCTGTCCCTCCTTTCTCCCTCTCTCCTCCTCTGCCATCACACACCTCAACCATTTCAGTGTGAGATTATGAAGACCATACAATGGTGAAGCCCTCTATATTATATAAATAAACACTGAAAGTTCTGACTAATAAACAGGAGAGGAGACTAGGTTGTCTTTAATTGATGCATGAATTAGACTGGGTGCGGGTAGGGCAAGGGGGGGTGTAGGGAGGTGAGGTCATGAGGTTTGAGAGTAAGCAAAATAGATGAGGAGGGGGTATTGAAGTGATACAGGTGAGGCTGGGGGAAAAGAAGGGAACAATGTTTAGTGGATGGGAGAGATATTATTTATATTAATCTTTTTTTTTTTTAAATTGTGTTATATCTTTAGTGTATAAGATATAGTTGTCACAGTTATTATATTATTACCATAGTTACAGTAGTAGTAGTAGTGGTGGTGGTAGTTGTTATAGTTGTAGTAGTAGTAGCAGCAATAGCAGTTGTTGTTATAGTAGTAGTAGTAGTAGTAGTAGTAGTAGTAGTAGTAGTAGTAGTTGTTGTTGTGACCATCATCAGTGATGTTGTCTGTTGTTTGAAAGCAATGGAGGAGATTCTGAGATTTTGCACTCAATGAATTTCAAGAGAGGGGGGGGGGTATGAGGAAGCAAGAGAGGGATTCAGGAAGAGAGAGAGAGAGAGATAGAGGGAGGAGGGGTCAGGAATAACCATTAAAATAGAAATAATAATAAAACCAATAAATAAATATTATCAGAGAAAGAAGCAATATTAAATTAATTTTAAGGAAGGTGGGGGTTTGATAAATGAACATAAATCAATAATGTCCTGCTGCTGTTGTTACTACTACCACCACCCAAACCACCAAGGGTCGGACGCCATGCTTTAACGCATAGAGTTACGGCCCTTGCCATTCTGAGTTCAAATCCCGCCAAGGTTAACTTTGCCTTTCATCCTTACGGGGTCGATAAAATAAGATACCAGTAATGCACTGGGAAAATTGCTGGCCTTGTGCTAAAAGTAGAAACAATTATTACTACTACTAATAATAATAATTTCTACTATAAGCACAAGGCCAGCAATTTGGGGGGAGGGGAAAGTCGATTAAATCGACCCCAGTGCATTACTGGTGCTTTACTTTATCGAGCCCGTAAGGATGAAAAGCAAAGCTAATCTTGGCAGGATTTGAACTCAGATTGTAAAGGGGCGTAACTCTATGTGACAAAGCAGAGTGCCCAATGCTCTACCATCACTACCACCACTGCTACTGCTACTATTGTTGCTACTACTACTACTACTACTACTACTTCTACTATACCACCACTATCACAACACTATGGTGGATTGGCAGTATTGGTAGAGGGTCAGATGCCATGCTTTGCAGCAAAGAGTTACGGCCCTTTATGGTCAGAGTTCAAATCCCGCCGAGGTTAACTTTGCCTTTCATCCTTACGGGGTCAATAAAATAAAGTACTAGTAATACACTGGGTAATTGCTGGCCTTGTGCCTAACGTAGAAACAATTATTACTACTACTACTACTACTTTGCTGATCACATGGATGTTATCCAACCATCTTGCTCAAAGTCTATCCCTGGGTCTCCTGTGGTTGATTTTACCCATAAAATTTGTCCAGTGATTCTTCCCTGAAACATTCTAATCACCCACCCCCTCTCAAGAGTGAACCTAATACTAACACTTTGTACTGCACTCTTCGCTTTGTTTTTGTTTTCTGTTGTAAGTATAATATATATATATATATATATATATATACAATGATATTAAATAAATGGAAACTATATTTATAAAACCATATTTATTTTATTATATATATTTTAAGGGCAACCAAGACAACATTGGTATGCTTTCATCAGATAAAATACAAAGTTTGTTTTATAAATAGACATACCTATGAAAATCATACCTTATCGGTTTGAAATTCACTGGATAGTGGAAATATATTAGGGATTTTTCAAACTTATGTGTGAATATGCAAATGAATATGTAAATAATTGAAAAACAACCGTTTATTTAAACGACTATAGTTTCCATTTATTTAATATCATTGAATATTTACTCCAGTAACTTGTTGAGTGCTCTAAATCAGTTATAAACATTTATATTTGTCGGACTTCCAACAAATTAAAGACCCCTTCTACTTATATATATATGTACACATTCACACACACACACACACATATATATATATACACAAAAAACACCCAGTGCTCACTGTAAATGAGGTTTGTATTAGGAAGGGCATCAAGCTATAAAAACCAAGCCAAAGTCAGTTCTGTATGAGCAAAACATGGTCACTTGACCTGGCATTGCCCACTACAGGACAACTCGTTTAACCCATTCATCCTTCTTTCAAAGGTGAAGCATTCATTTTGCTTTATCTAATGGCCAGAATAAATGTGGCTCACCACTCCTGCACACTCATAGATTTCTCCACTAACTGGAGCAGTTTTGTCAACCCATTATTTAATTAATTTTTGATCATCAGCAAAGTCACTGGTGTTCATGATGCCAAGATCATCTAATTAAACGGATGATTGTTGCGAGAGCTACTGCTTACTATAAGATAAGCATGATTTTTATTGAGACTTATATATAACCACACATACCGAAAATATGACTTAGTAGCCGTACTAATAATTGTTTCTACTTTTGGCACAAGGCCAGAAATTATTTCAGTGTATTACTGGTACTTTATTTTATCGACCGCGTAAGGATGAAAGGCAAAGTTAACCTTGGCGGGATTTGAACTCAGAATGGCAAGGGCCGTAACTCTTTGCTGCAAACCATGGCATCAGACCCTTTACCGATACTGCCAATCCACCGTAGCCGTACTAATAATATTACCGGAAATATGCATATACCATCCACTATAACATGACTTAGTATCAACACTAATGATATTACCTCCAAAACCATTTATATACCATCCACTATAACATGACTTAGTATCAACACTAATGATATTAACTCCAAAACCATTTATATATCATCCACTATAACACGACTTAGTATCAACACTAATGATATTACCTCCAAAACCATTTATATACTATCCACTATAACACGACTTAGTATCAACACTAATGATATTACCTCCAAAACCATTTATATACTATCCACTATAACATGACTTAGTATCAACACTAATGATATTACCTCCAAAACCATTTATATACCATCCACTATAACATGACTTAGTATCAACACTAATGATATTAACTCCAAAACCATTTATATATCATCCACTATAACATGACTTAGTATCAACACTAATGATATTACCTCCAAAACCATTTATATACTATCCACTATAACACGACTTAGTATCAACACTAATGATATTACCTCCAAAACCATTTATATACCATCCACTATAACATGACTTAGTATCAACACTAATGATATTACATCCAAAACCATTTATATACCATCCACTATAACATGACTTAGTATCAACACTAATGATATTACCTCCAAAACCATTTATATACTATCCACTATAACATGACTTAGTATCAACACTAATGATAGTACCTCCAAAACCATTTATATACCATCCACTATAACACGACTTAGAATCAACACTAATGATATTACCTCCAAAACCATTTATATACTATCCACTATAACACGACTTAGTATCAAAACTAATGATATTACCTCCAAAACCATTTATATACCATCCACTATAACACGACTTAGTATCAACACTAATGATATTACCTCCAAAACCATTTATATACCATCCACTATAACATGACTTAGTATCAACACTAATGATATTACCTCCAAAACCATTTATATACCATCCACTATAACACGACTTAGTATCAACACTAATGATATTACCTCCAAAACCATTTATATACCATCCACTATAACACGACTTAGTATCAACACTAATGATATTACCTCCAAAACCATTTATATACCATCCACTATAACATGACTTAGTATTAACACTAATGATATTACCTCCAAAACCATTTATATACCATCCACTATAACATGACTTAGTATCAACACTAATGATATTACCTCCAAAACCATTTATATACCATCCACTATAACACGACTTAGTATCAACACTAATGATATTACCTCCAAAACCATTTATATACCATCCACTATAACATGACTTAGTATCAACACTAATGATATTACCTCCAAAACCATTTATATACCATCCACTATAACACGACTTAGTATCAACACTAATGATATTACCTCCAAAACCATTTATATACTATCCACTATAACACGACTTAGTATCAACACTAATGATATTACCTCCAAAACCATTTATATACCATCCACTATAACATGACTTAGTATCAACACTAATGATATTACCTCCAAAACCATTTATATACCATCCACTATAACACGACTTAGTATCAACACTAATGATATTACCTCCAAAACCATTTATATACCATCCACTATAACATGACTTAGTATCAACACTAATGATATTACCTCCAAAACCATTTATATACCATCCACTATAACATGACTTAGTATCAACACTAATGATATTACCTCCAAAACCATTTATATACCATCCACTATAACATGACTTAGTATTAACACTAATGATATTACCTCCAAAACCATTTATATACCATCCACTATAACATGACTTAGTATCAACACTAATGATATTACCTCCAAAACCATTTATATACCATCCACTATAACATGACTTAGTATCAACACTAATGATATTACCTCCAAAACCATTTATATACTATCCACTATAACATGACTTAGTATCAACACTAATGATATTACCTCCAAAACCATTTATATACCATCCACTATAACATGACTTAGTATCAACACTAATGATATTACCTCCAAAACCATTTATATACCATCCACTATAACACGACTTAGTATCAACACTAATGATATTACCTCCAAAACCATTTATATACCATCCACTATAACACGACTTAGTATTAACACTAATGATATTACCTCCAAAACCATTTATATACCATCCACTATAACATGACTTAGTATCAACACTAATGATATTACCTCCAAAACCATTTATATACCATCCACTATAACACGACTTAGTATTAACACTAATGATATTACCTCCAAAACCATTTATATACCATTCAATATAACATGACTTAGTATCAACACTAATGATATTACCTCCAAAACCATTTATATACCATCCACTATAACACGACTTAGTATCAACACTAATGATATTACCTCCAAAACCATTTATATACCATCCACTATAACATGACTTAGTATCAACACTAATGATATTACCTCCAAAACCATTTATATACCATCCACTATAACACGACTTAGTATCAACACTAATGATATTACCTCCAAAACCATTTATATACCATCCACTATAACATGACTTAGTATCAACACTAATGATATTACCTCCAAAACCATTTATATACTATCCACTATAACATGACTTAGTATCAACACTAATGATATTACCTCCAAAACCATTTATATACCATCCACTATAACACGACTTAGTATCAACACTAATGATATTACCTCCAAAACCATTTATATACCATCCACTATAACATGACTTAGTATCAACACTAATGATATTACCTCCAAAACCATTTATATACCATCCACTATAACATGACTTAGTATCAACACTAATGATATTACCTCCAAAACCATTTATATACCATCCACTATAACATGACTTAGTATCAACACTAATGATATTACCTCCAAAACCATTTATATACCATCCACTATAACATGACTTAGTATCAACACTAATGATATTACCTCCAAAACCATTTATATACCATCCACTATAACACGACTTAGTATCAACACTAATGATATTACCTCCAAAACCATTTATATACCATCCACTATAACATGTCTTAGTATCAACATTAATGATATTACCTCCAAAACCATTTATATACCATCCACTATAACATGACATAGTATCAACACTAATGATATTACCTCCAAAACCATGCATATACCATCCACTATAACATGACTTAGTATTAACACTAATGATATTACCTCCAAAACCATTTATATACCATCCACTATAACACGACTTAGTATCAACACTAATGATATTACCTCCCAAACCATTTATATACCATCCACTATAACATGACTTAGTATCAACACTAATGATATTACCTCCAAAACCATTTATATACCATCCACTATAACATGACTTAGTATCAACACTAATGATATTACCTCCAAAACCATTTATATACTATCCACTATAACATGACTTAGTATCAACACTAATGATATTACCTCCAAAACCATTTATATACCATCCACTATAACATGACTTAGTATCAACACTAATGATATTACCTCCAAAACCATTTATATACCATCCACTATAACATGACTTAGTATCAACACTAATGATATTACCTCCAAAACCATTTATATACCATCCACTATAACACGACTTAGTATTAACACTAATGATATTACCTCCAAAACCATTTATATACCATCCACTATAACATGACTTAGTATCAACACTAATGATATTACCTCCAAAACCATTTATATACCATCCACTATAACACGACTTAGTATCAACACTAATGATATTACCTCCAAAACCATTTATATACCATCCACTATAACATGACTTAGTATCAACACTAATGATATTACCTCCAAAACCATTTATATACCATCCACTATAACACGACTTAGTATCAACACTAATGATATTACCTCCAAAACCATTTATATACCATCCACTATAACATGACTTAGTATCAACACTAATGATATTACCTCCAAAACCATTTATATACTATCCACTATAACATGACTTAGTATCAACACTAATGATATTACCTCCAAAACCATTTATATACCATCCACTATAACACGACTTAGTATCAACACTAATGATATTACCTCCAAAACCATTTATATACCATCCACTATAACATGACTTAGTATCAACACTAATGATATTACCTCCAAAACCATTTATATACCATCCACTATAACATGACTTAGTATCAACACTAATGATATTACCTCCAAAACCATTTATATACCATCCACTATAACATGACTTAGTATCAACACTAATGATATTACCTCCAAAACCATTTATATACCATCCACTATAACATGACTTAGTATCAACACTAATGATATTACCTCCAAAACCATTTATATACCATCCACTATAACACGACTTAGTATCAACACTAATGATATTACCTCCAAAACCATTTATATACCATCCACTATAACATGACTTAGTATCAACATTAATGATATTACCTCCAAAACCATTTATATACCATCCACTATAACATGACATAGTATCAACACTAATGATATTACCTCCAAAACCATGCATATACCATCCACTATAACATGACTTAGTATTAACACTAATGATATTACCTCCAAAACCATTTATATACCATCCACTATAACACGACTTAGTATCAACACTAATGATATTACCTCCAAAACCATTTATATACCATCCACTATAACATGACTTAGTATCAACACTAATGATATTACCTCCCAAACCATTTATATACCATCCACTATAACATGACTTAGTATCAACACTAATGATATTACCTCCAAAACCATTTATATACCATCCACTATAACATGACTTAGTATCAACACTAATGATATTACCTCCAAAACCATTTATATACTATCCACTATAACATGACTTAGTATCAACACTAATGATATTACCTCCAAAACCATTTATATACCATCCACTATAACATGACTTAGTATCAACACTAATGATATTACCTCCAAAACCATTTATATACCATCCACTATAACACGACTTAGTATCAACATTAATGATATTACCTCCAAAACCATTTATATACTATCCACTATAACACGACTTAGTATCAACACTAATGATATTACCTCCAAAACCATTTATATACCATCCACTATAACACGACTTAGTATCAACACTAATGATATTACCTCCAAAACCATTTATATACCATCCACTATAACATGACTTAGTATCAACACTAATGATATTACCTCCAAAACCATTTATATACCATCCACTATAACATGACTTAGTATCAACACTAATGATATTACCTCCAAAACCATTTATATACCATCCACTATAACACGACTTAGTATCAACACTAATGATATTACCTCCAAAACCATTTATATACCATCCACTATAACATGACTTAGTATCAACACTAATGATATTACCTCCAAAACCATTTATATACCATCCACTATAACACGACTTAGTATCAACACTAATGATATTACCTCCAAAACCATTTATATACCATCCACTATAACATGACTTAGTATCAACACTAATGATATTACCTCCAAAACCATTTATATACCATCCACTATAACATGACTTAATATCAACACTAATGATATTACCTCCAAAACCATTTATATACTATCCACTATAACATGACTTAGTATTAACACTAATGATATTACCTCCAAAACCATTTATATACCATCCACTATAACATGACTTAGTATTAACACTAATGATATTACCTCCAAAACCATTTATATACCATCCACTATAACATGACTTAGTATCAACACTAATGATATTACCTCCAAAACCATTTATATACCATCCACTATAACATGACTTAGTATTAACACTAATGATATTACCTCCAAAACCATTTATATACCATCCACTATAACATGACTTAGTATCAACACTAATGATATTACCTCCAAAACCATTTATATACCATCCACTATAACATGACTTAGTATCAACACTAATGATATTACCTCCAAAACCATTTATATACTATCCACTATAACATGACTTAGTATCAACACTAATGATATTACCTCCAAAACCATTTATATACCATCCACTATAACATGACTTAGTATCAACACTAATGATATTACCTCCAAAACCATTTATATACCATCCACTATAACACGACTTAGTATCAACATTAATGATATTACCTCCAAAACCATTTATATACTATCCACTATAACACGACTTAGTATCAACACTAATGATATTACCTCCAAAACCATTTATATACCATCCACTATAACACGACTTAGTATCAACACTAATGATATTACCTCCAAAACCATTTATATACCATCCACTATAACATGACTTAGTATCAACACTAATGATATTACCTCCAAAACCATTTATATACCATCCACTATAACATGACTTAGTATCAACACTAATGATATTACCTCCAAAACCATTTATATACCATCCACTATAACACGACTTAGTATCAACACTAATGATATTACCTCCAAAACCATTTATATACCATCCACTATAACATGACTTAGTATCAACACTAATGATATTACCTCCAAAACCATTTATATACCATCCACTATAACACGACTTAGTATCAACACTAATGATATTACCTCCAAAACCATTTATATACCATCCACTATAACATGACTTAGTATCAACACTAATGATATTACCTCCAAAACCATTTATATACCATCCACTATAACATGACTTAATATCAACACTAATGATATTACCTCCAAAACCATTTATATACTATCCACTATAACATGACTTAGTATTAACACTAATGATATTACCTCCAAAACCATTTATATACCATCCACTATAACATGACTTAGTATTAACACTAATGATATTACCTCCAAAACCATTTATATACCATCCACTATAACATGACTTAGTATCAACACTAATGATATTACCTCCAAAACCATTTATATACCATCCACTATAACATGACTTAGTATCAACACTAATGATATTACCTCCAAAACCATTTATATACCAACCACCAATATGACTTAGTGACACTACTAATGATACTACAACAAACATTCATATACTAATGACTAATAACTGTTTCTACATTTGGCACAAAACCAGCAATTATCCAGTGTATTACTGGTACTTTATTTTATCGACCCCGAAAGGATGAAAGGCAAAGTTAACCTCGGCGGGATTTGAACTCAGAATGGCAAGGACCGAAACTCTATGCGTCAATGACTAATAACATGACTTAGTACCAGTAATAAGGATGTTACAATCATCATGATCAGCAGCAGTATTTTTATTATTCAATTTCAACCAATATGAAGTCCACTTACCACAGCTACTGCTAACAACACCACTAGATTGGCTAGCTGCATCATCATCATCTTTACTACCATTATACTACTAATACTACCATTATACTACTACCACCATCACTAATACTACCATTATTACTACTACCACCACCACCAACATTACTAGTACTACTACCACCACCAACGCTGCCACCAGCACCAGCACTACCACCACCACCACAAACACTGCCACTACCACTACTACTATTACTACTACTACTACAACCACCACCACCACTACCACCTCTACTACTACTATTACCACCACTTCTACATTCAATATAAATGTCCAGTACATGATTTACCTAGGAGCAATCAGGAAGGAGAACAAAACAAATAAATTAGTATGACAAGAAAAAACAGTTAAATATTTGCTATGGTTGTTGTTGTTGTTATCTGTAGTGGTTGTGGTAGTGGGTACAGTGTTGTTGTTGCCTGTAGTAGTGGTGGTATTGGTTAAGGTGCTGTTGTTTTCTGTAGTAGTGGTAGTGGTGGTGGCACTACTACATATATATACTATATACTATACATACTCTCTCTCTCTATATATATATATATAGGACTTTAACATCTCCAACTACTTTGCATTTTCTTATTCGCTCTCTCTCTCTATGTATGTATATATATATATATATATATATATATATGTATAGATAGACATAGAATATTCGAAAATATTCTGTATGTTTATAATAAACATTTTGAAGACCTAATCGCTATAGAATAGAATACGTCACGTATTACAATTAGATTCTCGATAAAAGCAAGGGAAGTAACCTACGCGTTTCATTCTTATTAGAAATCTTCAGGATTACATATCCAGTGCTTTTATCGAGAATGACACAGCTAGAGACTTATAGAATACTTAGCTGTGTACAGGAACTGGTTTGAAAGAGCGGTTGCCGGTCCGGCAGAAATTAGAAATTGGATTAAATGCTCTGATATAGCGATATATATGTGAAGATAGACATAGACTATTCGAAAATATTCTGTATGTTTATAACAAACATTTTGAAGACCTAATCGCTATAGAATAGAATACGTCACGTATTACAATTAGATTCTCGATAAAAGCAAGGGAAGGTTACTTCCATGCTAGCGTGGAAGAACGGACGTAAAACGGTGATGATGATGATGATGATGATATATATATATATAGAGAGAGATAAATGTAAAATCATGATGATGATGATGATGATGTGATTTTGCTATTGTGAGTGTACCAGTTTCTATTTTATTTGTATGTGTATGTGTGTGTATCCTTGTTGCATAGAAGATATTTGAGATGAGAAAACATGCCTGCCCATGTAGATCATCATCATCACCAGCACCACCACAAACACCATCATTACCACCATCATCACCATCATCACCACCACCAACTACACCCTCATTATCATCATCATTGTTAGCATAGGCTGGATGATACTTTTAGATGTGGTCTTTTACAGCTGAGTGTTCTTCCTGACAGCGATCCATTGCCATACATCTTGGACATATCTTCTCATCCCTTCCACCACCCATTGTCATACATCCAGGACATACCTTGTCATCCCTTCCACCACCCATTGTCATAGATCCAGGTCATACCTTGTCATCCCTTCCACCACCCATTGCCATACATCTTGGACATATCTTCTCATCCCTTCCACCACCCATTCTCCTACATCTTGGACATATCTTCTCATCCCTTCCACCACCCATTGTCCTACATCTTGGACATATCTTCTCATCCCTTCCACCACCCATTGTCCTACATCCAGGTCATACCTTGTCATCCCTTCCACCACCCATTGTCACACATCCAGGTCATACCTTGTCATCCCTTCCACCACCCATTGTCATAGATCCAAGTCATACCTTGTCATCCCTTCCACCACCCATTGTCATACATCCAGGTCATACCTTGTCATCCCTTCCACCACCGATTGCCATACATCTTGGACATATCTTCTCATCCCTTCCACCACCCATTGCCATACATCCAGGTCATACCTTGTCATCCCTTCCACCACCCATTGTCCTACATCCAGGTCATACCTTGTCATCCCTTCCACCACCCATTGCCATACATCCAGGTCATACCTTGTCATCCCTTCCACCACCCATTGCCATACATCCAGGTCATATCTTGTCGTCTCTTCCACCACCCATTGTCATACATCCAGGACATATCTTGTCATACATCCAGGTCATACCTTGATATCCCTTCCACCACCCATTGTCATACATCCAGGTCATACCTTGTCATCCCTTCCACCACCCATTGCCATACATCCAGGTCATATCTTGTCGTCTCTTCCACCACCCATTGTCATACATCCAGGACATATCTTGTCATACATCCAGGTCATACCTTGTCATCCCTTCCACCACCCATTGTCATACATCCAGGTCATACCTTGTCATCCCTTCCACCACCCATTGCCATACATCCAGGTCATATCTTGTCGTCTCTTCCACCACCCATTGTCATACATCCAGGACATATCTTGTCATACATCCAGGTCATACCTTGTCATCCCTTCCACCACCCATTGCCATACATCCAGGTCATACCTTGTCATCCCTTCCACCACCCATTGTCATACATCCAGGTCATACCTTGTCATCCCTTCCACCACCCATTGCCATACATCCAGGACATACCTTGTCATCCCTTCCACCACCCATTGCCCAATGATCATGGCATACTTCCTATCTCTTCCCTTTATAAAGTAGGGACGGCTTTTCAGTGGAGTCACTGACTGGCTACCTCCCTAGTACTGGTGACACAATAAAATACCCTCAGTTCACTATGTATAGTGATTGGTGTTAGAAAGGCTTCCAGCCACAGAGACCAAGCCAAAGTATTAAGAGAGAACCCTTCAGTGTTGACACGGCAACTTTTCTAGTACCATGAAAAATGCACCCAGTACAGCCTGTAAGATGATTGGTGACAGGAAGGACATCAGCTATAGAACCCATGCGAAACAATGAGAATCTGCAGTCGTGCTATATATATGTGGGTGTGGGTGTGCACGCGTATGCATGTCTGTGCATGTGTGTGTGTGTGTGTGTGTGTGTGTCCATGTTTACATTCGTGTTTGTCTTTTGTAACTTTTGACAAAAAAGATCTTGATGAATAAATACCACATTTGAAAATACAAGTACTTGGTTCTATATGATAAACTAAATCCAATAATAGAATATATGCGCGCATGTGTGTGAGAGAGAGGCTAGGGTCGGAGGTGGTCAAAGTGTGTGTGAGAGAGTGAGAGAAAGAAGAGTTTGGGTGGAAGGTTCAAAAAGCTACTGAAAATAACATTTATCTCTAGTCTATTCCTGCACAATTTAGCCACCCTATCACCTGATAACAGAGCAACATAAAATAGAAACATTAAAAAGAAAGAGATATGCTATGTTGTTATCACACAGTCACCTCCATGTTGCAAGTTTATCATTACTGCATTGATACCACTTCTCTTGAGCAGTGTCTGGCACGATGATGGAACATGTTTTTTGTTTTACTGTTTAATCAAGGAAAGAAAGGCAATACCCATGACCCATTTCAGGGCCTCTGAAGTTGATATTGACATGAAATTTAAAAGGATTTAGTTGGCCACCCACGAGGTATCTTATAGGAGATTTCTTGGGCATTTTAACAATAGGGACCCTAGTTGACTAATGAAAAGTAGCATGAAATGAAGTGCCGTACTTAAGATCACAATGCGCTTTTCTTTCAAGGAATCAAATTCATGGCCTTATGATTGTGAGTTCAACAGCCTCACTACTAAGCCATGCGCATTCACACATGGGAGATATTCACAACCTGGAGACCCGACTCAAATGTTACAAAAGCTGGACACCTCTAAAGAAAGACACCCAAGGGCAAGGTGGTAGGTGGTGTTAAACTAGACGAGGGATTAAGTCTACTACACAAATGAAAGCAAACCACAGTGGACTTTGAACTTAGAATGCAAAGAGCCAGAATCCCACAAAGTAATTTCTCTGGCATTCTAAATTCATGTTATTAGCTTCATCTATATCACTAGCATTATCATCATCTTTTACCATTTGTGTTCCTGCTTGCAAGAGTTGAATGGGTCATCAGAGATCAAGTCAGTACTTAACTGGAGCTACTGATCTGACAGACAGGCCTTGGGCTGCATTTTGTTTACATCCACTCCTGCACTTTACAGAGTGCACTGATCATGGCACCAACTCTAAGAAACTTGTCATGTCTTAGGCACAACTGAAGAATCTTTTCAACCCTTTACTTGGTAAGATATCTAGGACTGGATGCCCTTATTATCACTTACCATGTCTCAGATTGTACTGGTTGCATTTTATTGTGACACTAACTCTAAAGTAGTTGTCATATTTTAGATACAACTGAAGAATTCTCTCAATTCTTTGTTTGGCATATTTTCTATCACTGTTTGCTTTTTCTGTGACAAATCACTTTGCACAATGTGTACCAGATGCATTTTATTCAAGTATATAAATGACAACATGAGAATGGCTGAAGATTTAGCCGTAAAATGTTCTATCCTTTAAATTCAATCAAATTTTTAAATTTTCTCTACCATTCAATCCATGCTAAGGAATAATTAAAAACGGCAAACAAATGCCCAAAATATTTCTAAGAACTTTCAAAACGGGTTGTTGTATTGGAAACTTGGAAATTTGTAATTTTCTAATCGAAAATACATTATGCACCTTTGTTGTTATTATCTTGTTGTTGTTTATTTATTTACCCCTTAATTCTTTGTAAGATCTTAATCATGTTTTCTAATATATCTTCCATCATGATATGTCAGTACATTATTCTATTATCACTGTAGGGAAATCAGTAACCAATTTGTTTACAAATACTTGCCTTAGCTAGCCAGCAGCTAATACAAACCACCAGTTTAGTTTAGCTAAGTGATCAACTAACAGTATATACACACACACACACACCACAACATAACACATACACACACCATAATACTACACACACCTCATAAAATAACACATTCACACACCTCACACACATACACACCACACACTACACAACGTAACACAGCATTCACACATACACAAAACATAACACCACACACACACATGCACACCACACATTCACACACCACACACACACACATGCACACCACACACACATACACACACTCACACCACACATGCAACACAACATAAATTCCACACATGCAACAAAATACACACACACATATATACATGCATCACATGACACATATACACATCATAACACATGCATCATATCACACACACAACTCAACACGTACACACAACACACATACACATATACCACCACACACGCACATCACACACCACACCACAATACATACACACAACACAACACACACATCACACCACATACATCACACCACACCACACAACACACACATATATACATGCACACAACATAAACCACACAACACAAACCACACAACACAATTTCACACCACACACACAAACCACTCAACACACACAAACCACACAACACACACAAACCACACAACACACACACAACAGCAAACAACACACATATCCACATGGACAACACTTACACACATGACATTTGCGACCATCATGTGATGAAACTTAAAGATATGTAATAAATGTTATTAGATTTCCTTGATACTTATTAGCTTTCAATGTAAAAGCTATTATTTTCCTTGAATAAATCTTTAGATTCAACCCAGTCCAAAACCTAATTATTCCTTGTTGCTTTTTTCCTTCTTTTCATTTTCAACAGGCTTTAAGATTCTTCTTATGGCATTATACTCTAGGGCCATTTTGTTTCTAATAAGATACCTCCTCACTTTTGTTTACCTAGTGTCTATTATTATTACTGTCGTTGTTGTTGTTGTTATTATTATTATTGTCATTATTATTATTATTATTAATATTTGTCTTTGTACTGTCCCCTACATGTCGGC
>OZ024740.1:112546571-112549071 GCA_964016885.1 Eledone cirrhosa
ACACAGATTTATGCCTATATGATATACTAATAGCAACAGTTCTCTGTAGAGCTAGCTTCAATACATGTGTGTTTATACATGTAGTCAAAGCTATATTATATACGAATAACAACATCTACATATATGGAATTAGCAAATCCTCACCCCACATATATATCAATCGACAGCTGATCGACAAAATCCTAGACCTCATTCACTTAACGAGTGGAGTGGAGCTCGTCAAATCGGACCAAGGAAGCAATGTTTCCATTGGTCTTTCCAATGCTAATACTATCTGTCGGTCGCAAATCCACTCAGAAGGAGCAACATGAAATAAAGTGTCTTGCTCAAGGACATAACGCATCGCCCAGTCCGGGTATCGAAATCACAACATCACGATTGCAAATCCAATTCCTTAACCACTCAGCCATGAGCTTTCACATATATATCAATAGGAACTAATATATGTATAGAACTAACAACTACACATGCACACACATATTTAAATGTACATAAACACCCATATTTTATACCAGAAGTTTCCAACTTTTTTTGCGTCCTCACCAACTGTCATGGAAAATGTTTCCACTGCCCACCTGTATAGTAAATATTCAAAAGCATACAAAAAATGCTTGGTAAAAGTTTGTTAGTGGTTCGTAAAATAATTTTTATGGTGTAGTAAAAAATATACCAAAGGGAGGTAACAAATAACACTGATTTATGGGGCTGCTAATACCATATTAATGAAGAAATGAAAGCAAAATTGACCATATAAAACTGTATTTAATTAAATTAAATTATATATGATATAATTTAGTTTTATGGTCAAGGTTAGTAAATGTGTTGCTAAGAAAAAAAAAATTATATTTTGAAGCAATCAGAGAAGTGGATAGTTGAGTGTTTTGAAACAAATTATTGTTGTATCATACAGTTTGACAACATGAACAAGGCAGTTGCCTTTTGACAACCATCATGCAGCAATACATCCCTAAACCTACTGTTGATATTTTTTGCCAGTAAATATTTGTGGGGAGTCAAACTGAACTGTTAAAACAGGATGTGAAAGTTAAAGTTTTAGGATAGAAGAGAAACCTTTGTATCTACCTACCATAGCATGCCCTCCATCTGATGCACAGGCAACAATATTGTTCAATGGATGTTATACTCATTAAAGCAGAAGTTCTCACGGCCATGTAATACCCTCAGTGCGCCCCAACCCTATTTCCAGAGAGACCTGCCTACATGCAAATTGTAAATAATATATAATAAGTAAAATCGTTAATTTATACATAATAAATAATATAATATATACTATGTATAAATAAATATTATATATTATATATTTTACTATATTTTTATATATATATTATTTGATATTTAATATACTATTATATCATCTCTACTGCCTTCCACTGGCCCCTAAGGCCCTAACTCCCCCCTCGACCTTCTCAACGCCCCCCGGGGTAGGGCAGTGGCATCCACATTGAGAACTTCTGCATTAAAGAATAACTTCAATAAATCTAAAATAGGTGTACCATTTGAGTCAAGCAACAATTGATTAGTGAACAACATCTCACAAGGTTGAATACTTAAAAAAACGAACATCCACCATCATTAATGATAATAATGAAAATATTGTGTACAGTGCTCAGGTGCACTACAACTCATCAAAAAGTGTATGTATAGTACATAGGTTAATGTACAAATTAAGCATTGAATTCCCACAAAATGTTATGTAAGAACCATTGTTAAGTTATGCTCCAAACATTAGCTTGATAATGAGAAAGTTAGTTATATTACTAAATTCATCAATCCATGATTAGTTTCCAAATAATTTGAAAATTATAGGCAATATATTTCATTAGAAATATGAAAATGAAAGGAAGAGTTAAAATAATCCATAGACAGAACCAGGACATTTGAATTACGGATGCAATCATCCATTGAATAAGGGTGTGTGTGTGTGTGTGTGTGTGTATATATATATATATATATATATATATATATATATATATATATATATATATATATATATATATATATATATATATATATATATATATATATATATATATATATATATATATATATATATATATATATATACACACACACACACACACACACACACACACACACACATATATATATATATATATATATATATATATATATATATATATATATATGGAGGCACATGGCTTAGTGGTTAGAGCATTGGCCTTGCAATCGAAAGGTTGTGAGTTCAATTCTCAGACCGGGTGATGTGTTGTTTCCTTGAGCAAGACACTTTATTTGACATTGCTCCAGTTTACTCAGCTGTAGAAATGAGATGATAGGGACTGGGGTCCCTATCATTCCACTGCAAAGTGGTCGTGGAGGTGCCACGGCAAAAAAGCACCCAGCACTCACTGTAAATGAGGTTGGTGTTAGGAAGGGCATCCAGCTGTAGAAATCAAGCCAGAATCAGTTCCCGTCCCACCCTTGCAAGCAGGGAAAAAGTGGACGTAAAATGAAATGA
>OZ024740.1:112554071-112571571 GCA_964016885.1 Eledone cirrhosa
TACTGCAGATCCTCTCACCAATATCACTACTTGGGAGGTGGTGTGTGTGTGTATGGAAATACGTGTGTGTATATGTATGCTTATATGTGTGAGTGGTTGTGTGCACATGTTTATGGAAATGCATGTGTGTGTGTGTTTATGTATGGATATGTATGTGGTTGTGTGTGTGTGTGTGCATGTGTATGAAAATGCATGTATGTGTGTGCATATGTATAGATGTGTGTGTGTGTGTGTGCATGTTTATGGAAATGTGTTTGTGTGCATATATATGGATATGTATGTGGTTGTGTGTGTGCATGTATATTGAAATGTGAGTGAGTGTCTGCATATATATATATATATATATATATATATATATATAGCTGCATGTTCTAATCAATATCACTACATGTGAGCTGATGCATACTTATTGTACACACACTCACACATACACACATATGCACAAGCACACATACATACAAGCACATATAGAAACACATGCTCACATGCTAGTGTTTATATGTATGATATATCATATTGGTTGTGGTGTGTCTCAGTGTGTGTGTGTATGTTTGGTTGAGTGGTTGAGATACTTGATAGATTTGGTTATAGTGACACTGAGTTGGGTGTCTGGTGGTGGTGGTGGTGGTGGTGGGAGTAGTGTGTGGGTCTAGTTTTTGTAGTGGTGCTGCCATTCCGGGAGTTGTATAAAACTAATGTAGGTGGTTCTGGTTTGGTGGTGGTGGTGGGTCTAGATTTATTTGTACTGTTGGTGGAGGTGCTGGGAGTTGTGTTAGGTGGCTTTAGTTGTAAGAGTAGTGATTGTACTGGGAGTTGTTTATGTAGTGTAGCTAGGTCTGGTATGGTGTGGTATGGTGCAGTATGGTATAGTTTGGTATGGTGTGGTGTCGTAATGATATAAAAGGGTGTGTTCTGGTGCGGTGTGGTGTAGAGTGGTATGGTCTGGTATGGTCTTGTCTGGTTTTGTATGGTATGGTCTGGTAATGGTATAGCATGGTATGGTCTAGTAATGGTATGGCATGGTGTGGTGTAGTATGATATGTATGGTATGGTTTGATGCTTTTCAGAAGTGTGAGGCTAAAAAGGAAATTTTTAATAAAAAATATAATAATATAATATATGTATTGAAACAAAACAAAACAACAACAGTAAAAGAAGAACAGGCATAAACAAACAGTAAAATACATCATCATACTAGAACAGACATATTTACTTATTGAAGTGAAACACTTTACTGGATTCAATCATATTTTCTTGTAAAAGTAAAGAATGGTGGGGTTGGTGGTGGGGTCGGTGGTGTATTGGCGGTGGGGAATGAATAAAAAACAGAAAAAAAAAGAAAGAAAAGAAAAAAAAGAATAGCCATAAATGGCAGTGGCTTAGCAAACAGCAAGATCAACACCAGTGATGGTGGTGGTATTGGTAGTGGTAGTGGTGGTGGTATTGGTGGTGGTAGTTGTATTGGTGGTGATAGTAAAAATCAAGGAAATATAAACAGCTTGTAACTTTTTATGGCAACAGTGAGAATAATCGATGTCCCTTGCCCATAGACAGACATAGTTCAGTTCTCTTCTGAAAAATAGAAAGATAGAGATGAATAAAAGAGAGAATAAGCCTATTATTGTAATAGTTTGGGGATCGATGGATGTAGTGTAATGGTACGCATGCATACATATATATATATATATATAAATATATATATACCTACATATATACACACATACATTGTTCACACACATACCTACATCATACATCCATCCATACATACATACATACATACATACATACATACATACATACATACATGCATATATACATTCATGCATATATACATTCATGCATATTTACATACATACATATATAGATATACACACATACACATATGTATGTACGTATATGGCTCATTCCACACATTGCTTTGTTTTGGAATATTTCTGATTTCCTTTCACTGAAGATTCTCTTTTGCTAATGAAGCAACACTGTGTTTCACTGAGGTAGACTATTGAGATCCTGCAATTTATGTGATCCCTTGACTTTCTAAAAAAAGCAGTCAAATTACACACCTTAAAATTTTTCATCCAATCCTTTGACAGTATAAAGCATTGATGAAGCCTTTTTTTTTTAATGGCTGCTTTACTGCAATGAGTGACCACATCTATTGCTAGCTGGTAATATCTGCTGGCTTTAACTCATAACAATAGAATGCAGGATTTAAACTCAGAATACAAAGTGCTAAACCACATATCGCGAAACATCCTATTTAATTCTTTAATAATTTCACCAATCTAATGCCCATAAACTGGTATTTTATTTAACTGGAAGTATATATGAAAATATATATAAACGTATATAATACACTCACATACAATAAACATATGGGTAGCCGCAATGCCAAAGAAAAAAATATATTTTCATAACGAAAAAAAAAAAATTTTATTTTTCTCTTTATTTCCTCAGTGAATATATCACCGAGTTGCCAGTATGTGTTCAAAATGTCAGAGAGCTGTTTCAAGATTTGTTAATTACTCATCAGTAACACTCACTCAGAACATACTGGCATGAAATAGACTATAGTCTATATAGAATTTTGTATGATCAGTTGCTGGTGATGCTTATTTGCATATAGTAAAACAAGAAACATTGGCTGGAAGTGGTTATTTGAAAATAATAATTGACCTGAGCAGGACTTGAAATTAAAGCATAATAAGCCTGAACAAATATCAAGACATTTTTAATCCAACTCCTAAAATACTCTGCCCAATTGCTGCCTTATACTGTATATAACTTGTATTTAACTTGTCAATATTAGGTTTTATGACTTACAACTATAAAAAATATCTTTACACTTTTTTATTTTATTTTTCAGGTTGAGAGTGAAAGTATTGCTGCCAAAGATGGCCGCATCCACCCTGGAGATCAAATTCTGCAGGTATTTCTTTGTTTCAGTTATCTCACCTGTTGCTTCATCTTATACATCATCATCATCATCATCATTATCGTTTAACGTCCGTGTTCCATGCTTGCATGGGTTTGGACGGGGGTTTTCCCACTTGAGGCAAGAGAGGTTGTCTTGCTCGCATAGGACTGTCTGGCGGGTTTTCTACAGTTGGATGCCCTTCCTAACACCAACCACATTTACAGTGTGGGGCTGGGAGGTTTTTACCGTGTTGCCTACACGGCCACATTACAGCGTGGACTGTCTGGCAGGTTTTCTACAGCTGGATGCCCTTCCTAACACCAACCACATTTACAGTGTGGGACTGGGTCGTTTTTACCGTGTTGCCTACACGGTCACATTACAGCGTGGACTGTGTGTTTTTTTTGTCGTGACACCTACACGATCTCATTTGTTTCGGCCTGGATTTTGTGGCACCAACATAACTTTACATTGAAAGGAGCGGTGTGGATGGTGGGACGGGGGTGTATTTTGTTAGAGATGCCTACTGACTGTAGTAGGTTTTACTTTGTATTTAGGTAACGCGGGTCTTCTCTATTACTGAGTACCGCCAAAGCTCTCGGTCCAGTGACATTGTCTTGGAGAGGTGTAAGTGTGTGAGGTCGGAATTTATGAGCTCGTCCCAGGTTTTTCTGGGTCTGTCTACTCCGTGGCTACCGTCTATCTTTAATGCCCTGCACTTTGTTATACAGCTGTCGTCTTTCATGCGCATCACGTGACCATACCAACGTAGCCTTCTCTCGAGTAGACATCTGATCCCTCTTATTTCTAATTTTTTCCTTAGTTCGTTTATGCTTTGCCGTTCACGTATATTACTATTACACATCCAGCGGAGCATGCAAGCTTCGTTCCTCTCTAGTCTGCGTATATCCTCTGCACACAATGCCCAGGTCTCACTGCCATGCAACATTGCTGTTCATATGCAGGCATCATACAACCTGCCTTTCACTTTTAGGGAGAACCCTTTAGCGGCTAATAGTGGTATAAGCTCTCTGAACTTTTTCCATCCAGTTCTGACTCTAGCTACTGTACTTTCGGAGCACCCTCCCCCACTGCTGATTTTGTCACCCAGGTAACGGAAGCTGTCCACTATTTCTATAGAACCCTCTGCGCAGTTGAAAAAGCTAGTATTTTGTGGGCACTTGCTGCTACTTATTGCACCAGAGCACCGGCCACATGTAAAATCTGTGTTCTTAGTTAGCTTACATCATGAAATATTAGAGTTCTTTATTATAAAAAAAAGGCATGTGGTCGAGTAGTAGGTACAGTGTTGAACTCACTGTCATTAGTTCAGGGGTTTGATTGATACCTAAACTAGGAAGCCATTTTGTGTTCTTGAGCAAAATACTTTATTTCATGTTGCTCCTTTTATCGGGCATTGTGATCAACATATAATATCAACAATGGAGAGACCGATTAAGACATTGTTTCCTTTGTCCAATCTGATGATAGGCTGTTTACATTTTTTTTTTTTTTTCATTCGAAAGGAGTCTGTATATGGTCACTTGACCTGCTAAAACTAGCAACAAAATCACCACCCCTGCCTTCCCACAATCACAGCCTATCATCTAATATTAGTGAATTAATAGGTTTCATATAATCAGTTGTTCCCCTACCCACAAATGTCTACCCTTGTGCTTATGTTAGAAATTATATTATTAACAAGTGTTTCAGTTCAGAGAAAATTAAAAGTTGAGGTTATGGTGCGGTACAATGGAGAGGAAATATGTGACATTTCAAGCAGAGCGCTTCATTTGATATTTCCTCTCACATTACTACACCAACATATTTTAAGTTTTCCTCACACCAGTGGTACATTAATTCATTTCCTCATCTCATGTTCCTTGTTCTTTCACTTACTGCACTAATAGAAGCTGCAATTGATTATACAAATGTCTTACTGACTCCAGTGGTTTCCCCAAGGGTTTTTAGCAAAATCTGGGCCATGAGGGTTAGTTTGCAAGTCCTATTTACAGGGTAGACAAGAGTATTTTATTAATGTATGGGGTAATTGAGGTTAATTTTTTCTTCTTAACATCAACTGTTCAGATAGATTTCATAATTATTCAGGGCAAACACACATACACACATGAATGACAAACATATTCACTGACATGTATACTAAAAACAATTGTGTAAACGCACACACCAAAACTATAAGCAGTTGGTTCATGAGAATACCAACTGTTTCATGCACACACAATAAAAGGACCTTATACTTATATCTGATGGATCCTCCATCACCTTCCATGCCCCTAAAATTTAATCCTTTTTAATACCAACCTCTACTCAAATGCCTCTGGTTCTATGAAACAAAACCTTCCATCATAATTTGATATTGGAACTTTTTGTTGCACAATAAATACTATATGTACCCATTAAATACTATATTTCAAACGAAAGACACCGCCTGTAGTTTTCATATTTTGAAAATAGTTATATTACTAAATCCCTTCAAATTTTTATCTAATATTTGTTTTTATTTAAGTTGGTGTTTGGAGCATAACTTAATAAATTGTGATAAATGTAAGTTAGATAAATATGGTATGGGTCCCATAATTTCTGAGCGAGTTGTAGAGGCATCATCCCTCTCCAGGCTTTAGATAAATATAAAAACTTTAAAATGAATGGTTTTGTATCATGGCATAGGGGGCAGGATTGGTATCAAAAGGGTTAATAATGAAGCCAATGTAATTTTTGTAAATCCTTCCATATTCTTAATTAAATATTAGTAACTTATTTTGTTGAGCCCATAAGGATGAAAGGCAGACTTAACCTTGATGGGATTTGAACTCAGAATATAAAGAGATAGAACAAATTCCTCAAAGCATTTTCTCTGACATTCTAACTATTCTGCCAGTTCATCATGTATGTATGAACAAAGGCTGGTACAAAATGGCCTAAACCCCCACACACACATACACATACACAGGTTTGTGAGTAAATGTGATGTACATATTTTGTATATATACAAATATATGTCTGTATTGCTGTCTGTTCTTTGTATGTGTGATATATATATGTATCAGTGTACGTGTGTGTATGTGTGTATGTATATATATATATATATATATATATATATATATATATATATATATATATATATATATGTATCATCATCATCATCATCATCATCAACGTTTAACGTCCGTGTTCCACGCTTGCATGGGTTTGGACGGGGGTAGTCCCACTTGAGGCAAGAGTGATTGTCTTGCTCGCATAGGACTGTCTGGCAGGTTTTCTACAGTTGGATGCCCTTCCTAACACCAACCACATTTACAGTGTGGGTCTGGGAGGTTTTTACCGTGTTGCCTACACGGCCACATTACAGCGTGGACTGTGTGTTTTTTTGTCGTGACACCTACACGATCTCATTTGTTTCGGCCTCGATGGCGCGGCACCAACATATGTATATATGTGTGTGTATATGTATATATGTATGAGTATGTGTGTGTATATATGTTTATATGTATGAGTGGTTTTTTTTTTGTGGTTGTTTTCTCTACTTTTCTGCATGTGAACATCTCAGTGAGTGTGAACATATATTTGATTTTTGCTCATAAATTATGAGAGACAGTTTGTATGTGTTTGTCATTTTAGTAAACAAGATATCTTTTCTAATTGATCATTGGACCATGATGGGAAATGGCACATACTCCCTACTGATGCAGCACAATAAGCTTTACATATACGTTACATGTGAATGAAATTTCAATATATACTTGTTATTATCATCACCTCTGTGTGTCTATATCATTTGTGTTTGTTAAGGAATATGCAGGTGGTGTGTATATGTGTTTATGTGTATGTGGTATCTGTGCATGTATGTTTATGTGTATGAGTGTGTACATGTGTATACTTAGATATGTTTATGGAACCTATATATGTCATATATGTCACTTAGAGAACAGATGTATTCTATGATAACAGGCTTTTGATAACATACTATTTAATGTTTATATACAACTTTATGTAATCAAGTGCACGCACACACATATATATATACATATACACACACACATATCCACATACATGCACACAGACTATCTACATGCACATTCAGTAGACACATACAAACATCCCTGCATATATGCACCTCCTCCTACTCCCCAACATATGTGCAAAAATGAGCAAAATGGGAAATATGGATGCATATTTCCTGCTACATCATTTGAAGGTTCTTTAGAAACATCTTATCATCACAATCATATATGTACATACACACACACACAAAGTTTTCAACATCATTTATGAATAAATATATATTAGTATATGCTTATATATGAATGCATATATATAATATATATATATATATATTTATCACCACCATAATTTAATGTTGCTTCTTCCATGCTGAAAAGGATTGTGAGTGTGTGAGTGTGTGTGTATGTATGTATATATATATATATATATATATATATATATATATATATATATATATATATATATACATACATATATATATATATATATATATATATATATATATATATATATATATATATATAAATATATATATATATATACATATATATACATATGTATATATATAAATATATATATATATATATATATATATATATATATATATATATATACATACATACACACACACTCACACACTCACAATCCTTTTCAGCATGGAAGAAGCAACATTAAATTATGGTGGTGATAAATATATATATATATATATATATATTATATATATGCATTCATATATAAGCATATACTAATATATATTTATTCATAAATGATGTTGAAAACTTTGTGTAATCATGCACACAGAGTGGGGCAGGGAGTAAAAAAGTAATGCAAGTTGCCTTTAACACCCAGCAACATTAAAGCAATCATTGTATATAATACCTTGCAGTGTTCCTTTCTAGACAATGTCATCAATTAGTGTCAAAGTAAAAGATAGGAGAAAGAAAGGCTTTAAGTATCCCATCAAAGTGGTATTCATTGTAGTGGCAGCAATGTGTGTTATATGGATCAGGTATTGATATTATTACCGACAAGTCTTGCAACTCTAAATTTTTACCCTTTCATTTCAATAGTTTTGATGAAAAACACTATTATTTTGAAAATCGATTAAATTGACCCAAGTGCATGACTGATACTTTATTTTATCAAACCCCATAAGGATGAAAGGCAGAACTAACCTGTGGAATTTGAGCACAGAACGTAAAGGGACGTGACTCTATGCTGCAAAGCATGTTCTCTGATGCTCTACTGATACCAAAATTATAATGGAAGAATTTCAGATAAATATACGTACTTAAAGATAACAATTGTTTGTATCACAGTCCAGGCATAGTTTCAAGTGATTTGGTATCAAGAGTTAAACTGTGAAAGTAGTTTATTCAAACAAGCAATTCTATGGTTTGACCATTTTGAAACCAACCTGCTCCAAATCAACCCTGCTTCTATGAGACAAAACCACTCATTTGAAAGGTTTTCTATTTAAATTAGAACTACTTTCCAGCATAATTTTATATAACAATCTTTTGATGAGTTGTTACAAATGCTATTAATGTAATAATAATTTTAGTAAATCCTTCAGAATTCTGCATTAATTAATTGAAATACTATGTATTTCATTAAAATATGGTCGTGAAAGGATTAAACATGATGGCCATAGTGTTTATTGCACAGAACAGGCAATTGCAATGCTAGTTGATAGGACTTGCAAGACTAACCTTTGCTTTAGCAGGGAAAATGGACTTAAGATGTTTATTGTATCTTATGTTGGTGATGAGTATGTGGATTAATAAATCATGGGTTTCCTTTTTTTTTATGGAACCAACACATTAAATGAACACCTGAATATGTTTATAGTGTTTTAACAGAATGTTTGCTTAACTAATTTAAACACTTTATTGTGAAAAATCAAAGATAGAATATGCTATTTATTTCAGAGTTGTAATTGACTGGCAAATGACTTGATCCGAGAATGTGTGTTGAAACTAAAGCAGCTACAGTGTGAAAGAGTTAATTTTAACCAGTCAAAAATGCACAAACATTTCATTTCAGCATTTATTTCTTAGTGTAAAACTTTCTGTCACATTGTTGCAACCTGGTCAATGGCATAGTTCCATTGTAACTCTAAAATGTATTTGAGTTTAAAAGATTGTCTTTTATTCTGGTCAAGTTTTTCAACTGTCATGTGAATCTTTCAGTGAGAAGTTCTGATTATTGAAGTGAAGTTGATGTGTAGTTAAAGTAACACGTAACAGTATCCCTCAGAGTTATAGTAACCTGACCAAAGCTCTCAAAATTTCGGAGTTGTGCTTGTTTGGCAAGTGACTTGATCTATGACTGTGCTGAAACTAAAGCAATTACATCTGAAAAAATCATTTTAACCATTGAAAATCACATAAAAACTGTTAACTTCACTTTACATTTATCATTTATTTCTTGGTGTTATATATAATGATGTTTGAAACTGTTTGTGACCAGGTTGTAAATAGAGTGATGAAAATTTTATCATTAAGAAATAAAAAGTAAATGTAAAGTGAAATTAACAGATTTTGTGTTTTAGAATGGCTGAAATTACTCTTCCACAATGTAATTGCTGTGCTATTTATGATTTTATGCAATCAACCAATATCTGTAGTGTTTCATTTCTCTACATATTAGTAGTAGACTGTTGAGATTTATTGGTTTACAATAGAGAGATGGCAGGTTTGCACTGCTGATCAAATAAATTGATTGGTGCTTGGCTTGTTGTTATCAGCTTACAGAAACACTTGTTCCAACAGAGCATGGCAGCTCAATAAATAATAAATTCTTGAATTATATTTATTATATTTAACAAGTAGTTCTATATTTTCAATTTCTTTCTTGTAATGTCTTGCTAGACTTTGTTTTTTAACCATTTTGTTACCATATTTCTAATGAAAGATACTGTTTATGATTTTCAAATAATTTTGAAAATAATCAATAATTTGAAGTGATTTCGTAATATAGCTAACTTTCTCATGATTAAGCTGGTGTTTGGAACATAACTTAAAATTTCTTAAATGCAATTATGATGGAAGGTTTTTAGATTACTATGGATACTCAAAAATAAGCTGCTTAGTATCATACAAGCAGGGACTGGTTCAGGCAGTTTTGTATCAAAAAGGCTAATCCTGATAAAAGTCAATAACATAGTGTGTTGTATGAATTTAAAATCCATTCATTTTATTTTTTTTTCATTTTTAGCCCTTCTTATTCACACTCAAGTGTCTAAAGCAGCAATGCATTGAATTAGCAGATTTGATACAGTGTCATATATGTTCCCTTACAGTATTTGATTGGTTCATTTTAATTCTGAGGTCAAATCCAAACTAGGTTACATTAGGGGTTGGAGTAGGTCAAGAAAGTAAAATACAAGTTAAGGCCAATGGATTGAGGGAATTTTAGAGAGTTGAATGTGATGCATTGTGGTATTTGTTCCAATGCTTTGTATTCTGAGTTCAAATTATAATTGAGGCTTTCTTGCGTGTTAGATTTAATCTATCACTCAAGGTGTCATGCTGTGGAAGTGAATCCGAAGTCACATGATTCTGAAGCAAACTCCTTAACCACACAACCATACTTGCACCTGTCATATATATATATATATACACACACACACGCATACATACATATTAGAGTTTCCTTGCTGTTTTGTAGAGAGTGCACATTAATCTGTTGTTACAAAGCATGTTCACTTGTGGCGAAATTGGGAACAAGAAAAGATAAGGTTTTTGTTGTTTTTTATATGGAAGAGCCAGATGAAAATGTGAGATGTATTGGTTGAACATACATACATACACACACACACACACACACACATATATATGTGTATGTGTGTGTGTGTGTGTGTGAGGGAGAAAGCAAGTTTTAATCTGATTCACTGGTTAAAAAAAATTATTACATGCAAAATTCATTACGAAATTTCAGGCTTATTGTGACATGTACTTGAGGTTATATATATATATATAACATACAATATTTATATCTTTACATAAAATATTTATATCTTTTTTTTTGTATACTTACACAGAGAGGTATATTATCTATTATTTTTTTTATATTATTTATTTGTGCATATATTTATATATAGTTGAGTGTGTGTGTGTATATATATATATATATATATATATATATACACACACACACACATTTACATATACATATTCTGTATATATATGTGTGTGTATATTTTTTATCACAATATTAAATTCTGCTTGATTTTGCCATGAGCATTGTCTGGGATAGCACCCACACACATTCAAAGACAATGAAACAAAAGAATCAGTATATTGAGAAAAGTAATTTTATTATGATGCCTCCATCTGAACACCACTATAGATCTACAGATTAACATTTCATGTATATGCTTAATATATATCCTCCACGTAAATTCCGACCTCACACACTTACACCTCTCCAAGACAATGTCACTGGACCGAGATCTTTGGCGCTACACAGTAATACAGAAGACCCGCCTTACCTAAGTAGAAAGTGAAACCTACTACAGTCAGTAGGCACCTCTAACAAAAATGCACCCCCGTCCTACTACCCCCACCCCATCCACACCACCCCTTTCAATTTAAAGTTATGTTGGTACCACAACATCCAGTCCGAAACAAATGAGGGCATGTAGGTGTCACGACAAAAGAAAACACAGTCCACGCTGTAATGTGGCCGTGTAGGTAACACGGTAAAAACCTCCCAGTCCACACTGTAAACGTGGTTGGTGTTAGGAAGGGCATCCATCCGTAGAAAACCCACCAGACAGTCCTATGCGAGCAGAACAACCAATCTTGCCTCAAGTGGGAAAACTCCCGTCCAAACCCATGCAAGCGTGGAAGATGGACATTAAACGATGATGATGATATATATATATAATGTGTATGTTTATATATGTATATATATATAAATGTATATATATATATATATATGTGTGTGTGTGTGTGTGTGTATGTATATATATGTGTGTGTGTATGTATATATAATTACACCTCTCAAAGGCGATGACACACGACCGCGTCGCGCAATAATACAGAGTACCCGACCTCCCATGGGTACAAGCTGAAACATATAGACAATATGCCCCCCACACCCTCCCACTGCAAGGTGGTCGTGGAGGTGCCACGGCAAAAAAGCACCCAGCCCACACTGTAAAGTGGTCGTGGAGGTGCCACGGCAAAAAAGCACCCAGCCCACACTGTAAAGTGGTCGTGGAGGTGCCACGGCAAAAAGCACCCAGCACTCACTGTAAAGTGGTCGTGGAGGTACCACGGCAAAAAAGCACACAGCCCACACTGTAAAGTGGTCGTGGAGGTGCCACGGCAAAAAACACCCAGCACTCACTGTAGAGTGGTCGTGGAGGTGCCACGGCAAAAAAGCACCCAGCCCACACTGTAAAGTGGACGTGTAGGCGCCACGAAAAAGCACCCAGCACTCACTGTAAATGAGGTTGGTGTTAGGAAGGGCATCCAGCTGTAAAAATCAAGCCAAATCAGTTCCTGTATGAGCAAGACATGGTCAGCTGACCAGACACTGCCCACAACAGGACAACCCGTCTAACCCATGCTAGCGTGGAAGAACGGACGTAAAACGGTGATGATGATGTATATATATGTGTGTGTGTGTGTGTGTATATGTGTGTGTGTGTATGTATATATATGTATATATATATTTATTTGTGTGTATATGTATGTATAAATAAAACAAAATGCAAGTATATGTCTGTTCTATCAGATGTTTAATTTTCTCAGTTTTTGTTACACCCTTTTTTTACATTAAAAAAAAATACTTTTTTTCATTTTTCTCTACATTTTTCCATTTTTCTCTCCACCCTGCAGATCAACGGTGTTGAACTTCATGGCCGGAACCAAGCAATTAAACTTTTTACAGAGTCTACGTTGGATATCTGTCTTCTTGTTGCTCGCCACCAAATTCAGGTAAAAAAAATAACTAGCAATATTTTTTACTTTCTACCACCAACATTAACACTGTCCCCAACACAACCAGCATTAACATTGTCCCCAACACTGCCAACATCAACACTGTCATCAACACTGTCACCAACACTTCCACCAAGACCACCAACTTTAACACTGTCACCAACACTGCCAACATTAACACTGTCACCAACATCACCACTGTCACCAACACTGCCAACATTAAAACTGTCACCAACACTGCCAACATCAACACTGTCACCAACACTGCCAACATTAACACTGTCACCATCACTGTCAACATCAACATTGTCACTAAGACCACCAACATTAACAGTCACCAACACTGCCAACATCAACACTCTCACCAAGACTACCAACATTAACATTCACCAACACTGCCACCAAGACCACCAACATTAACACTGTTACCAACACTGCCAACATCAATACTGTCACCAAGACCACCAACATTAACATTGTCACCAACACTGTCACCAAGACCACCAACATTAACACTGTCACCAACACTGCCAACATCAGCATTTTCCTCTTTGGCAAAGCCCTGATTAACTTTTTTCAGATTTCACTTGAACATGAAAATCAGGGTAGAGAGGGAAATGCTACCATTGAATCAGTTTGCTGAAAGGTGGGTGAGAGGGGCAAACATGGTCTGATTGAATAGGCCTGCTATTGGCCTGTAACTTAGAGGAGGGTACTTGCCCTAGTGATTAAAGAAGACTGTGGCTTTTTGTGGGCTTTCTCCTCGATTGACCTTCATCAATCTTCTCTATTGAGGAATCTGTTTTTGTTTTGTTTTTGTTTTAATTTTTTAAGTGTTTATTTTTTTTGTTTTTGTTATAAACTTTTTTTTCTCACAAGACCCACACTGTATTGTCCTGTGCCATCTCTATTGTTTACTTAATATCAGCCCTGTGTGACTAATAATGCTTTCTTATATAGGCACAATGTCAGCAATTTTGGGGGAGAGGGAAGTCGATTAAATCGACCCCAGTTAGTGACTGGTACTTTATTTAATTGACCCTGTAAGGATGAAAGACAAAGTTAACCTTGGCGGGATTTGAACTCAGATCATAAAGAGCCGTCACTCTATGCTGCAAAGCATGGCGTCCGACCCTCTACCAATACTGCCAATCCACCACGGTGTGTGACTAATAATGAAATCATTATTATTATTATTATTATTATTATTAATCCTGCAGAGGTCAGCTTTGCCTTTCATCCTTACGAGGTTGATAAAATAAAGTACCAGTAATGTACTTGGGTTGATTTAATTAACTTCCCCTCCCCCCAAATTACTGGCCTTGTGCCTATAGTAGAAATCATTATTATTATTATACCTTTGATATTGAAGGTGGTAAAGTATTAGCTGGGTCATTAGAGCAGAGAATTAAAAATGTGTCAGTATTTGTTTCAGTTCACAGTGTTCTGAGTTCAGATTCTGCTATGGTCAACTTTACATTTTATTCTTTCAAGGTTGATAAATAATGTACCAGTTCAATACTAGGGTTTATTCTTTCTTTCTCTGAGAGAGATTAGTTCTATTCCAGCCTGGAGAGTGTTTGGCTCTATCAGGTTTTAAATGCCTAAGTTTTGTCATGTGTCATGACAGCATTTCATTACTTTTTACCTTTAGTGTATAGGACATAAGCAGATTTTGACATAAGAAATTTGCTGTAAAAATAGTGTCTTATAAAGCCAAAAATAGTATTTCTTGCATAATTGTTCAAGAAGGAGATTTTTGTTGTTGATAGCATTGTTGCTGTTATTGTTGTTCTTCTTATTATTGTTATTATATCATTTATACATTTTTTATAATTGTTTTTTTTTAACAATTATTTCATCGATTCTGTTGTATCTCAGGCATGGGCTGGTGATATCTTCTTCCCAGCTTTCCTTTCCTCCTTCTTTCATTCTTCAATTCATATATCAGTCTTGTCATGGTTTAGTTTTTTGTTGGTGTTGTCGTAGTTGTTGTTCTTTGAATGGGTTTCTTTCTTTTCTTTCCTTTCCATTCACTTCATTGCATTGCAAAAGGTTTTCCTCTACTAGTTAGCCTCTGGCTACAAATCTAATAAGACAGTAGATAGGTACAAGTTCTTCTTTTACTGTTGCTGCTGCTGCCTTGCTTAATCTAAGAATTCGTTCCTAGCTCTATAACATAGTTTTTACTATTTTGTCTTTTGTTAACATTTCATTTTTATTCTGTGTGTATGTATGTCTGTGTATGTATATATATATATACGTATGTATGTGTTTTATGTAAAAATCAATGAATGGTACATATATATATGCATACAAGTGTGAATGTGTGTGTATGTATGTGTAGATAGAAGCAAGTCACAGTATGTATCAAATGCTTTTGTAAATATGTATATCTATGTGTTTGTTTGCATGTGTTTTTCTCTATATAAAACACATATTGATTAATTTTATAAGGAATGAAAAAAACAAAAAACAGTATATATGTAGAAATGTAAAAAGACTAATAATAATGCCTCAACTTAGTCAATTTATCAGTTTCCTAAGAAATAACTAATTTTTGGGTCTGTTTATCATTTAGTCTCTAGAGAGGAAATGTCTTTATAGTTAGTATTACTATCATCTTTATCATAATATCATACCTCACTTTCTGCTATTATTGCTGTAACAACCATCACCAACCAGCTTTATATTTTAATGTGGTCATGCAGACTGGTGCTGCCATGAAAGCCAACTTGGTAACTGCCTAAGGTGCAGACCTCAGAGATGTAGGTGAATTACTAGGCGTTAAAAGGTCATAGTTTTATACAAATTTGTATAATTAAATTTGTATATATATAATAATATACTGTGATCAATAAATACATTACTAAACATATTTGATGTGTAACAGCATTGTGGAAATTTCCAAAGCAGTGAAGAGCATTGTATGGTGTTAATGATTTGGTGTGGATGGATGTGGACTGTGTAGTGAAAAATATAGGCTTAGTAATTTTCTTCAAAAATTAGGTTAGGTTTATCTTAGAAAAAGGTAAGTTGAAATTATTTTATATGGGAAGAAGGACCACACTAAATACCTATCCACTCATTGTAGAGCTAGCCAAGGGTAGTAAATACCTATCAACCCATCGTAGAGCTAGCCTAGCGTGCTAAATACCCAGACACACATTGTAGAGAGCTAGGCCTAGGATGCTAAATACCCAGGCACACATTGTAGAGCTAGCCTACTGTTACTAAAAACCTCAGTACCAGCTCTGTTGCCATAGTTTCAGACTACTTCACTTTTAACCGTTTCATCATTATTTTTCTAACAAAACAAGACTATCAATTAATTTTTTGAATTCTTTCATCTTTCTATTGAAATACATAGCCTGTGTTCCAATTAATAAAAAATTTGGAGGAATTTAGTAATACAGCTTAATTTTCGCATTATCAGGATGGTGTTTGGAACATTACTTGACAAAAAGGTTCTTACGATGGATTGTTTTACTATAAATATAAACACTTTGAAACATAGTTTTGTATCAGAGAACCAGCAGCAGTTTTGGGATGGTCGATAACAAAAGAGTTGAAAAAATCAACAACTTGGAAAGTTTGGTTAATTTAAGGATATTTTTTATATTTACTGGTTATTATTTAGGTCCCAGGTCATCCCATCATGCTGTTGTTTATGATCCAGGTTAGTACTGACTGAGTAAAGCTTTGATAAAAGGTGTTCCAGCAATGACTATCATAGGACAGTACTGACTGCGTATAGCTTTGATTAAAGGTGTTCCTGCAATAACTATTGTGTAAGCCTATGATCATTGGTTTTCCAACAATAATGGTCCAATATTTGTGTTTTTAAGGTGCAGGTCAGCCTTGATTGCACAGATCTATGATGAGAGGTGTTTCAGCCATGACTCTCCCATCTTTATCAGGCATTGTGTATCTGGGTCTGTGTTATACAGTATGGCCTTTCTTTTATTTTTCAAATACGTAGGCTGTGATTTGAGAGCTAGTTACATGCCAGTTTTAGCAAGTTGATTATCCACTTGGCTGGAAAATATCTTTCAAAAACACCTCTTGAATCTTTATCTATTCAAATATCCTGTTATCATTCTTCAAGCATTTAAAGACTTTTTACCTTAATGTGCAGGCCTTCTTTTTAAGGCAATGTTTTACAGCTGGGATCCCTTCTCGACACTAACCCTTTTAATCACATCTTTCAACCTGCTGGTATATGGTGTACCTTTTTGATACTGGATACTTACAGTACCTTTAATCATTATTGTAATACTAAAATTTGGATGATAAATTTAATTAAAATATGACCTCAATGGATGTGTTTGCTATCATGGGATCAGGGGTAATTTTGAGTGACTTAGATTAAAAGGGTTAAATTGGTTTCTTTTTATCTATTGTAAGATACCTACAACAGTCTATGATCAGTTGCAGTATGGTAAACATATTTTAAAATATCTTTTCTGAACTTAATGAGAGGAAAGGCCTTAAGGTTAGGTTATGTCATATTGGCTTGGCTTACATCATGTTTGCTTGCTCGCGTAGTGTAATTGAAATAAGTTGGGAAGCTAAAGGCATTCTCTCTCACAGACACACTTAACAA
>OZ024740.1:112574071-112611571 GCA_964016885.1 Eledone cirrhosa
CATGCGTATTCACACAATTGTTTTTCTTTTTCTGTACAATCTCATTTAAACCGACCTGATGATCCCACTAAGGTGAAACAATTGTTCTCGGAAATGGCGAATTAACTGTTGCAGAATTACTTATATATATATATGTGTGTGTGTGTGTGTGTGTGTGTGTATAGTAATTACGAAGGCCTAAATCTGAAGAGGGCTCAATAAGGGTTGTATATATATAAAAATATATCTAAACACGTAGAGAAAATATTTATTATCAGTTTTAGAAGCTCCCATAATAGTGTTTGTGTGTGTATGTACGAGGGTAATCCCAAAAGTAAGGTCTCCAAAGCGATGGGGATGCAGAGAAACTGTTCGTACGGCTGTTGGCAACACTGTTGTGATTGGTGCTTCCTTCACTCCCAAACAAGCATGCGCGCGCTTCGCTGGGATGCTCAATCTTGGCTTGTCAGCCGTTGAGAACGGAGCTCACGTTGAACGCTACCGCCAAGTGCTAATTTCGCGCAGTTATTATATACGAGGGCAATCCCAAAAGTAAGGTCTCCTTCCGAGGAAAACATGCATAAAGATTGGCAGATCACTCTGGATGCTCTCTGCATTTTGGTTCCTGAGGTTTCCCGAAGCACCATCCACAGGATTTTAACAGAAAAGTTGCAATATCGGAAGTTGCATTATCGGAAGGAGACCTTACTTTTGGGATTGCCCTCGTATATATATATATATATATATATAATATGCAAGCATGCTAATGTGATCAATAAATAATTGTGGGAGAGTTTTAAATTAGGATGTATATTATAGCTACATTGGGTCTCACTCATTATATTGCTGTTAAGTCTTCATCTACTCTGCTTTTAGTCATTGTACTATGGTGTCATAGTACCTATCTTCTACCATAAGTACTTTATTTTTTTCCCCTATCATTAGTACTTGTCTATTGAGTGATGGTTTTGGATTTATAAATTTTCAGAACCCCATCCCACCTCCTACCTCCCCTTCTTTACTGGTAACCATCACTCCCTTCCTCCATACCACTTTCATTGACATCTACCACTATCACCATCATCCACCTTTATTGCTATCTTATCACTTGCTCTTCCATTATGCTGCTTATATAGTTTTCTACTATTTAATCTCCTTACCAACAAGTACCATGTAGTGATTATTCTTTCTCTTCCATTACTCCTCTCTTATCATCTCACGCTTCTGACACAGCCCCCACTTCTCCAACATACTCTCACTTCTTGGTCATCACTTGTTCTTCTATTGACCCTCTTGGTTATATTAACCTTGAATGAATGGAGGTAACATAGGGTGGAGAGGCTTCAAGTCTTGAGGAAACATGGCAATGTCTCTACTGCTGATACCATAATGAAATGCACTCTGTAATGTCATTGATAAACAAATGGAGACAGCATAGGGTCATGAAAACACTTTAGTCTTGCTGAGAATATGACAATCTTTCTAGTTCTTGTGACAAGATAAAGAATATCCAGTACTATTAGGAAGAGCATCTAGCCTTAGAAATCAGGCCATCAACCAGTCCAGCTGAAGGCAACATGGAACTGGGTGTAAAATGATGATGATGATATATATATATATATATATATGTATATTCATATATTCTGCCATCTTATTGTAGAATTGGTATCTTTGTCTTGAGATGTTTATTGAGTACAATATAGCAAACACATTTGTTGACAATATTAAGTTATAAAAAATGTTAAATTGTTTATTGGTTTGTAGCAACTACTGAAATATATAGATTATGAAAAAGAAATTACTGTTAAAATATAACAGCAACTCTCTTCATTGTGGCAGGCACATGGCTTAGTGGTTAGAGCATTGGCCTTGCAATCGAAAGGTTGTGAGTTCAATTCTCGGACCGGGTGATGTGTTGTTTCCTTGAGCATGAGACTTTATTTCACATTGCTCCAGTTTACTCAGCTGTAGAAATGAGATGATAGGGACTGGTGTCCCTATCATTCCACTGCAAAGAGGTCGTGGAGGTGCCACGGCAAAAAAGCACCCAACACTCACTGTAAATGAGGTTGGTGTTAGGAAGGGCATCAAGCTGTAGAAATCAAACCAGTATCAGTTCCCGTCCCACCCTTGCAAGCAGGGAAAAGCAGACGTAAAATGATGATGATGATGATGATATGTGTGCTCCTATCCATTTAGTGTTGTAAGTGAAGACTTTTTTCAGATAAATATAAGGAAACCATTTGGTTTATTTCATTGAGATAGGAGAATTTAGATTAATACCATTAAAAGATCTCAAGCGGTGGTAATGTTGCTGATGTTATTTCAGAGTCCCAAATTACAACTATTTCTGTTATACATATCATATCATTCTTTCCTATTTGAGATAACTTATGTCTGTGTAGCAAAGTTAAGAAATACCTGCCTCTCCCTACCTGGAAAATAAACCACTAAAAATAAGATTAAAACATTACTAAAGTAAGCCAACAAATTGCCAGAGTTGTTAATGCATCAGATAGAATATCTTGTGTTATTTGTTACACATCTGTGTGACCTTAGTCCAAATCTCACTGAGGTCAACTTTGCCTTTCATCCTTCCAGGATCAATAATATAAAAGTACTAGTTTATGAAGGTGGATTAGCTGAATTCTTAGTGTTGGATGAGTTGCCTTACCAGTATCTATTCTGGCAATTTGCATTCTTATTCCAAATCCTATCAATATCCAGAGCTAATCATCTGACCATGAAACCTTCCACTGATATTGAAAGCTGGAATGGATGGAGGAGGATTTTGGCCGTCTACTACTGTAGTTAAACAATGATGATAATTATTAAAGCTCCAGAATTTATGTAAAAACATTGCCTTTCTTAATAGGAAATAGTGGAAAAGAAATTCTCTTGATTTAGTGAACAAATTCTGAGTTTAACTCTTTTGATACAAATCATTCTATGATAACCTTTTGTTATATTATAAATACCATTAATGAAATAATTATTAATGAAATAGTTGATAATTTTAGTAAATTCTTCTTAGATTCTTTATTAATTAATTCAAATAGAGCATATTTCATTAAAAATATTGTAATGAAGGGGTTAAACATTGCTTGAGGCATTAGTTATATTGTACTTTAAGTAAGATAGGTCACTGTACTTTTTAAAGAGTACTCACTAGAAGTAGTAGAATAGTAATGCTAAAAATTGAACTAAAAATATAATGGTGTGTTTGTGGTAGTGGTGTTGGTATTTTAACCCTGATTTTGCCAGCCTATGACCCTCATAGTCTATATATATAATCCTATTATTGTCTTCTATAAGATTGGGCTGACCAATGCTTTGTGAGTCAATGTATGACTCACTATGCTTACATTGTTAGTCAGCTGGTACCTTTTGTTTATGTCCTTCTGTCATCAGGAATCACATCCAAACATTGAATTCTAACTCAAAAAGTCTAATTCTCCCCATGCAATCTTGGAAAAGTGGTCGTAAAACCAATAATAAAAGGTTATATATATCTATATATAGATATAGTTATTGATATATTAACAGTTCTCAGGTAGATTCTGCATGGCATAGTGTGTAATAAAGCTATTTTTCCTCTTAACCCTTTAGCATTTATCCCTCCCTCCCGCCCCCACGCACCACCATTATTACGTGGACCAATCATAAGTCAGAGGCCTATACTATCACTTACCTGATTGCCTTCCGATATGATGGATGGACTACGGAATGCTGGAGAGTTGAAGAGAAAAATCTGGACGCTCAGCAACAATGCCAAAGATAAAGACAAATTCACCTCGTGGACGAGAATGCAAGCACTCCCCCTTGGTTCGGCCGTGGATGGCTAACATAACCCCAACTCCGCTATCCCCCCCGCCCCCCACCGCTCCCACCCTCCTAACGCAATCCAAGTCATACAGAATGGGGTTGTTCCGAAGGACTGGCGTAGCAGCATCATCATTAACTGTTACAAGGGTAAAGGAGATGCCCTAGATAGGTGTAACTATAGAGGCATTAAATTAATCGACCAGGTCATGAAGGTCACGGAAAAAGTAATAGCGCAACTAATCAGAGAGAGAATTGATCTAGATGAAATGCAGTTCAGGTTTGTGTCAGGCAAAAGTACCACAGACGCTCTTTTCATTGTACAACAACTACAGGAGAAGTACCTAGCTAAAAGTAAACCCGTATACTTAGCTTTTGTTGACTTGGAGAAAACCTTCGACAGAGTCCCCCGTTCCATTATCTGGTGGGCTCTTAGAAAACTAGGTGTTGATGAATGGCTTGTCAGAGCTATACAAGCCATGTATAAAGAAACAGTCAGCAAGGTTAGAATTAACAACGAATATAGTGAAGAGTTTAGCGTAAAAGTTGGTGTCCATCAGGGCTCTGTTCTTAGCCCCCTCCTATTTATTATTGCCCTTCAGGCTATAACAGAGGAGTTCAAGACCGGCTGCCCATGGGAACTCCTATACGCAGATGATCTAACGCTCATAGCTGAATCAATGGCCGAGCTAGAGAAGAAATTCCAAACATGGAAGCACGGCCTAGAATCAAAAGGACTTAAAATTAACCTGGCTAAGACTAAAGTTCTAGTTTGTAGGAAAGAAAATAAGGCACCGGTCCCTTCCGGGAAATGGCCATGCTCAGTGTGTAGGAAAGGCGTAGGTAGAAACTCCATTTTATGTCCCAAATGCAAAGTATGGGTGCGTAAAAGATGTAGTGGGATCACAGGTAAGCTAACTAAGAACATAGATTTTACATGTGGTCGGTGCTCTGGTGCAATAAGTAGCAGCAAGTGCCCACAAAATACTAGCTCTTTCAATTGCGCAGAGGGTTCTATAGAAATAGTGGACAGCTTCCGTTACCTGGGCGACAAAATCAGCAGTGAGGGAGGGTGCTCTGAAAGTACAGTAGCTAGAGTCAGAACTGGTTGGAAAAAGTTCAGAGAGCTTAAACCACTATTAGCCGCTAAAGTGTTCTCCCTAAGAATGAAAGGCAGGTTGTATGATGCCTGCATACGAACAGCAATGTTGCATGGCAGTGAGACCTGGGCATTGTGTGCAGAGGATATACGCAGACTAGAGAGGAACGAAGCTTGCATGCTCCGCTGGATGTGTAATAGTAACATACGTGAACGGCAAAGCATAAGCGAACTAAGGAAAAAATTAGAAATAAGAGGGATCAGATGTTGTTTACTCGAGAGAAGGCTACGTTGGTATGGTCACGTGATGCGCATGAAAGACGACAGCTGTATAA
The DNA here is from genome assembly GCA_964016885.1 of Eledone cirrhosa. Classification (NCBI taxonomy): domain Eukaryota; kingdom Metazoa; phylum Mollusca; class Cephalopoda; order Octopoda; family Eledonidae; genus Eledone; species Eledone cirrhosa. The sequence continues at coordinate 112,579,307 of OZ024740.1, forward strand.
CAAAGTGCAGGGCAATAAAGATAGACGGTAGCTATGGAGTAGGCAGACCCAGAAAAACCTGGGACGAGCTGATAAATTCTGACCTCACACACTTACACCTCTCCAAGACAATGTCACTGGACCGAGACCTTTGGCGGTACTCAGTAATAGAGAAGACCCGCCTTACCTAAATACAAAGTAAAACCTACTACAGCCAGTAGGCATCTCTAACAAAATACACCCCCGTCCCACCACCCCCACCCCATCCACACCGCCCCTTCAATGTAAAGTTATGTTGGTGCCACAACATCCAGGCCGAAACAAATGAGATTGTGTAGACACAGTCCACGCTGTAATGTGGCCGTGTAGGCAACACGGTAAAAACCTCCCAGCCCCACACTGTAAATGTGGTTGGTGTTAGGAAGGGCATCCAGCTGTAGAAAACCTGCCAGACAGTCCACGCTGTAATGTGGCCGTGTAGGCAACACGGTAAAAACCTCCCAGCCCCACACTGTAAATGTGGTTGGTGTTAGGAAGGGCATCCAGCTGTAGAAAACCCGCCAGATAGTCCTATGCAAGCAAGACAATCACTCTTGCCTCAAGTGGGAAAACCCCCGTCCAAACCCATGCAAGCGTGGAACACGGACGTTAAACGTTGATGATGATGATGATGATGATGATTACTCTCTATTTACTATTATATTTTCACAGTAAAGGCTATACCTCACATAATTATCTCACATCAAAATCTCAAATCTTTGAGATTTTGATATTATTTATTTTATGAACAATACTTTAACATCAGTATGAGTGGCTGGTTACAGCCGGTTTGAACAGAAAGAGGTGAGAGAATTCTGGTCAGATACAGCCAGTTTAAATGCTAAAGGGTTAATGGACTAGAGTAACATGTATTAAAGTATTTTGCTCAAGGACACAATGTGTTGCTGCCAATCAAACTCAAGAACTGAGCTGAATGCCCTAACCATTAAGATGTGTGTGCGTGTTAGGTCTTTCTATTTTGAACCAGACACCCTGACCACTTTGCCATGCGGCATTAAGATGTGTGTGTACGCATGTATATGTACGCGTGTGTGTGTACGCGTTTGTTGTGTTTTAGATCTTTCTATTTTTACTCATCTTAACTACAAACTGTCATCATTAATATATGTTACTGACAGTCTATTATTTAGCTATCAGTAGCTTAGGTTCCATTGTGGGAGGAAGGAGCATCACTTTTATCATTTACTTGATAACAATCACTCCACTTCTCTCTCTCACCCACACTTCCCCCAAAATACACTCTTTCATACACACAGATGCATGCATACAGACATTTTCATTACAAAACACTTTCTTTTGCAGATTATATATATATATATATATGTACGTATATATATATATATGTGTATATATATATATATATACACACACAGACACACACACATACCATACCACACACACACACACACACACACACACACTGTCAAGTCTTTTTTTGTGTCTGTATTATTATTGATTGAGGCTGTATATTTTCATGTGCTATTTGTGTTGATATATATTTACACATTATATACATCATACACATGTGTAAAATGGGTAAATGTTCTTTCACTTTCATAATTAACAAGTTATTAATGAAGATCGCTCTGGTAATTAACAAGTTATTGATGACGATCAATGTACACTGCTTTGTCATAATGTGTATGTTATGTCTTTATTCTTCTGGCTGGCTCCAGCTATGCTAATTAAAAAATAATCTTTTAATCTATGTCTCACAACTGCAGCAATATCAATAATAATAATAATAATAACAATAATAATAAAAATAAAAATCATAGTAGTAGTAGTAGTAGTAGTAGTAGTATGGAGAAGAAAACTGAATAATGATTTGTTTATAGAAGGGTACTTGGCCAATATTTTTATGCTGTTTGTAATCAAAATAGTTGATTATATTGAAATCTATAGGGCAGCAAAATGGTTAGAATGTTGAATAGAATGTTCTGTGGTATTATTTCTTTCATCACTGGCCTGTCTTTCATCCTTTTGTGGTTGGTAAATAAAGTATCAGTCAGACCAGTACTGGAGTCAATTCTCTCCACCTCTCTCTCTCTCTCTCTCTCTCTCTCTCTCTCTCTCTCTCTCTCTCTCTCTCTCTCTCTCTCTCTCTCTCTCTCTCTCATGTTGTCTGGAAGAAATCAACTGTATTTAGATCTGGAAAAGGATGACCTCTGCAAGAGTTAAATGCTTAATATGCCCCCTCCCCTAACTCTATCAGAAATTAAGAGCCTGTGGAATGGCTACTGTAACTGGTACTGTTACTAATGAGAGGTGTGATTATAATGGCTTCTAATTTAGGTACATAATCAGCAGTTTGATGAGGAAGGCAATGTCAATTATATTGATCTGGGAAGGAATAAAAGTGAAGAAAACCTTCGCGGAATTTGAATTTGATATATAAAAAGCCTGAACAATTCTGACAATCCACTACACTAATAATAATAATAATAATAATAACAGTTTCTGATATAGGGACAAGGCCAGCAATTTGGTAGAGGGGAAAGTCGCTTAAATTGACCCCAGTGCATTACTGGTACTTTATCTTATCAACCCTGTAAGGATGAAAGGCAAAGATAACCTCAGTGGGATTTCAACACAGAACGTAAAGGGCCATAACTCTATGCCGTTAAGTATGTTGTCTGACGCTCAACCCATTCAGCCAATCCACTGCTCTCACTAATAATAATGTTTCTACTTTCGGCACAAGGCCAGCAATTACCCTAGTTAATTACTGGTGCTTTATTTTATTCCCCCCCCTCCCCCGTAAGGATGAAAGGCAAAGTTAACCATGGCGAGTTATGAACTCAGAACGTAAAGAGCCATAGCTCCTTGCTGCAAAGCATGGTGTCTGACATTTTACCAATACTTCCAAATGATCTGTTAAGTATCAATGGTGATGGATGTGGGAACATTACAAAAATGGCGTAGGGTTGTACAGAATTGAGTATGAGAAGACAGGCATGAAAATATGTAAAGAAAATGAGAAATCGGATGGAGTCTGTTTGGTACCCAATTAAATAGATTGTAAAAATGTAATTGAAATGGGCCAACTGTGTCACATATTGTGTCATGTGGATGGAATCTTCCTGAGAATTATGCAAAAGGTTTATATGTCTGTTGAATACTCAGCCACTTATATATTCTTGGTCCTAGGGTGCCCTCCCTAATGACCACCATCGGCACAGTGTTTGCTACCCTCAGGCATGAACCTTGCGAGCTGGAATGGCTCTGCCAGCGCATGTCCTTACCATCCTCCAGGGAATCGCCTTTTCTATTCTGTCTGCTGGGCTGCGGGGGAAGCCAGCACGTGGGCCTCCAATTGCTCATAATAGTGAGAGATGGGGAGAGCAGGAGAGACGGACGCAGTGACAGTGGGAGTTTGGTTCATTTTATGAGTAATTGTTCCATTGGTCAAACATCTGGTACATATAGTGAAACCAGTGGAGCTCTGCATCTGTATTGCTGATGATTGTAACTTAGTTTGTATTGTACCAATATTATGTATTTAATTTCTACCAACATTTTTTCTTGTATTTGATTTGTATTTATGTCTTATAATAGAGAGAAACATTATCTTTTTCTAACATCTTTATTTAAATTTTCATTATTATCATGATGCACACATTGCAAGTGGTAGTGGGAGAGAGAGATGGCTGTTTAACTCTTTTCAAACCAACTCATCTGATATGTAATTTATTTAAATTTAAACCTGCTCTCAAAATTTTACATAAGAACTTTTTGTTAAGTTGGTTTCTAAACACCAACTTCATGATGGAGTATGTAGTTATTTTACTAAATTCCTCCAAATTCATGATTACTCAAAAAATTAATGGAAACATATGGAGAATGTATTTTCATTAAATATATAATGAGGAAACGGTTAATATTATATAATGAAGAATGAACATTATATTTCTTCTGTCTTCACAGATGGATGATGGATTTATGGATGAGAACAACATGGTGCTGGATGATATTTTAGAGGAACAACATCATGAAAAGATGCAGTTTATGGCAGGAATGCTTAATGAGGTAGGTCTGCTGATTCGTTACAGGTAGTTTCAGAAGACTGGGTGAGAGGGGGGGGGGGGGCATTCCATCTGCAAATTCTTGAAAGCATTCATATAGAGACAGCATAGGGTTTGAAAGTACTTTCACCCTGCTGAGGATATAATCTACCTCTTTAGTGCTGGTGCCATGATAAAATGAACCCAGTACACTCTGTAAAGTAGCAGTACTAGTACCACAGTAAAACGTGGTTGGTATTAAGAAAGGCATCCAGTCAAAGAAACCATACCAAAAAGGGAATGTATGAGCAAGAGTTGGTCCTCTGAACTGTCTGGTAGAGCAACAACTCTGAATAAGAACCGACTTAGAATGTAATAAACCATCTAACTCATAGCATTATGGAAATCACCTGTAAAATGATAATGTTTTCTCTCTCTCTCTCTCTCTCTCTCTCTCTCTCATTAATTCTTTTTCTCTTTTGTCCATTTATTCCTGAATCATGGGGACAGAGTTCTCAGTTACACCTTCTAGTGTGTCCTATTGAAAGCAACTATCTCCAAATAATCCAGCTGGATTTCAAAACGAGAGAAATGCTTCATTTTATATATATATCTTTATTGTTAAAGTTGTTTATACTTATTTCAGGTTCATATGGATGAAGAAGGTGCTACAACAGATACAGGAATGACTGAAAATTCGTGCCTGAAGCTGGAGAAAGATAGTGGAGTGGGACGTACAGATGAAAGCACAAAAAATGAAGAAAGTTCTGAACAGGTAAGATCTGCAGTTGCCAGATTGTCTTATGTTAAATCTGTCATCTTCTGTTTTCTAGTGGGATTATAATGGCTGACCCTCCTTCTCTTTTCTTGAGGGATTATAATGGTTGTTGAGGTTAAGTAACTTAAAAATAATCTAGGATTTAAGGAAACATTATGTCAAAACCAGGGTGTTTGTATAGAAAGAATACCTTAGTGTCCGAGAATGACATCTTTAGAAATAGACAGGTTCACAGGTTCTCACTTGACTCTCACTTTTGGCTTCGGGACATCTTTCTGCCACAAACTGGTAACTGCTTCTGCTATCAAGCTAAATATTAGTGTGGGACTTTGAGAGGAGATAGACACTATCAAGCATTTCTAAGGCCCACAGAAATGCCATGATGGACACACAGTTAAATATCTAGAAAGACATCCCAATGACTAGCTGCACCAGTTGCAGGATCATGACTGAGATTAAGGTAATGGTTATCTGATTACATATATGATCACATCTTACTATTGTTGTTCTGTTATATTCTTGAACAAGACACCTAATTCTACTTGCTCCAGTTTATATTATCAGACATGGTTGAGGGTTCTTACTGTTTAATGAAGAAGGGAAGAACAATCCCTATGACCAACATCCCCACTAATTTTTCCTAACTCCTGAAAGAGAATGTTTGAGGCAAACATTTTAAATTCAAATGTTTGAACACAAACATTTTAAATTCAAAGCTATTGAGTGGCAAATTTTTTATGTGTGCAGCGGTGCACCTGCACAGCTTAGAGAGAGTATTGCCCATTACTCTTATTTAACAACTCCAGATGGGTTGGAAAGAGGGAGTTATTCATAGATCTGGCCTGGTCTGAATGCTTGCAATGGAATGGATTGTGTTAGTATGTATTGTGCTGGGCTAAAACACTTGCTTGAGTGAGGTTTCTTTTCTGAAGACCTTCTGCTGTCCAGCTCTCCTGAGTTTCTTACCACCACTTGGGTGATGATGCTATTGTTATATTATGGCAAGATTGGACATTGATATTTTCAGGTGGACCATAGCAATTGAGGTCTGAAACCAGTGGAGATGGAGTCATCTCTGATACTGTGACTCAAGACATATCTTATGTTCCGTGCTTGTTGACTATGAACAAGCTAACTTATGATTGTCTAGATTATATATTGTTTAAATTTGTTGTCCTGTACCACATGAAACTGCATTAGTAAGATATAGTATAAAATAGAACTAGGATTGCATCACATGAAGTTTAAGGCATTTGCTCTAATACTGCAAATTTTTACAACCATCTATCTGCTAATGAAGTTACTATAAACATTTGAATTAACAAAATACTGCTAAGTCATTACAGGATGTTAAGAGCTAACTCAACGTATTTAATATGTATAGTCATTGCTGAATATCAACAGACTTGTGGTAGTGTGTTGATATGTGAGCCTTTATATGGTTTTGGTGATTTTCCTCAAAATATTTGTTTTTGTTCTTATTAGTCCCTTTATATTCTGAGTTCAAATTCTGCTATATTTTACACCCTTCTGGGGTTGATAAAATAAAGTTCCATTTAAGTACTGAGGTCTTATAATCAAATGTTCTATTCACACAAAATTTCTGGCTTTGAACCTACATAAGAAATTGTTATTGTTACTGCTGCAATTAATATTATTAAGATTGACTTTATCTCTTCCTTTTCCTCTACTTGTAGGAAAACTTTGACGGTGAAAGTGTATGTCCAGCGAGTTTGCAATTTGGTACAGAAGGAGAATTTCGGCAACGTCACGAAAGTTTTACTTCAACAGATCAAGACTACGTCAGCCATGAAATACCTGTTGATGTGTGTGACAGGTTCAGAGAAGTGCTAGAAGATCGCTGTGGAAGTCCTCGTAAAGAAAGGAGCCGCAAGGATTCCCAGGGTAGTATTAACCGAGAGTTGGCCATGTTAGATAAAGAAATGAAAGAAATTCAAATGGAATGCCAAGAACTTGTCCGTGCTCATATGAGAGAACAACAGAAAATACAACTTCAACAGAGAGAAATGTTACGATATGAACCACAAAGAAGCCCTCGCATTGTTCCCAGAATGGGAACACGATTGGAGTACATAAAGCATACGGGTCTTACCCATGAGCAAGCAGAAAGTAGTAATAATGCTCGCAAAGAAAGCAATCAAACCCCCAAACTCATTCCCCAATCTATGATAACTGATAAAGAGAAGGACCCCGCTACGACTAGTGCCTATAATTCAGGTGAGAGCTGTCGTAGCACACCATTAACCCTTGAGTTGAATCAGGTGTCCGACGACAGCGACAAAGGACTACGTAATTCGATGCTGTGTCTTGTGCCACCAGCTGGCCGAACGTCAGGTAGTGACACAGAAAAACAGACACAGACGCCCACTAAAGGCCATGAACATTCTAGTGATGACAGTCTGAAATTTAAAAAGAATTTATCTTTTGCCCAAAATTCGTCCAAAGTAAATAACAAGTCAGGTAACCTAAAGAGTTGCGAAAGCATGGGGGAGTCATTACAAGACATTTATATGCGCTACTCCGATGTCATGTACACTAACCATGCCAATTTGGAACATACTATTGCCATTCAACAGAAACTTTTCCAACAGCAGCTGGAGCAGCGCTCTCGCATAAAAGGTCATAGCAGCAGTGGAGGTCGAGGTTCCGATGGCCAGCAGGGTGAAGCTTGTGCTGGTGCGCAGTCATCAGACGGCTGCCAAATGGAATGGGTGGTGAAACGCCGACCAGATGGAACACGTTACATAACGCGGCGTCCAATTCGTAACAAAATGTTGAAAGAACGTGCTAAAAAGATATCGGAAGAGCGTGCAGGCATGACAACAGATGACGATGCAATGAGTGAGTTAAAAGTTGGTCGTTACTGGCCAAAAGAGGAGCGTAAGAAACACATTGAAAAAGCTCGTGACCAGAAACGAAAGAAGGAACTGATGATGAAAGCCAAAATGGAAACCTTAAAGGAAGAAGATAAAAAAGAGGTGAATATTCTAGAACTGAGTCATAGAAAAATGTTAAAACATAAAGGCAAAAAAGTCTTAGATGATTTTGTAACTGTACAGGAGATGTTGGCCCATGGCAGCCGAGTGGCTGAAGGCAAAACCTACAATCCTTTACTCTCAGTAACAACTGTGTGATAAAAATGACAAAACAAATTTATACATACATACATACATATACGTATATATTTATGTAATGCATACATACATGTACACACACTTACACACATATATATATGTAATGCATACATACATATATACACACATATATATATGTAATGCATACATACATATATACACACATATATGTATATTTATGTATGTGTGATGCATACATATAAATACAGACATGCCAAAACACTGAGACAATATATAGAAATTATTATAATTAAATAATGACTAAAAGAGACAAGAAAATATAACAATCATAAATAGCGATATCCTTTCACTAACTACATGAACAATTTTGGTTGGTCATTTGAATAATTGACCCAAGTATATTACTGGTAAGAAATATTAATAATAATGATGGTTTCTGACACAATTGCTAAAATGTCAATGGAACAGAGCTTCTAAAAGTAAACATTTTGAAGAAATAATTTTAAATATAAGAGAGATATAATGTAATAAGAACAATAACCATACAACCTGCACAATGTTATGTACTGTCCCACAGTGCCAATAGAATGGAACAAAATGATGAATGATAGTCACTGAAGTAAACAAACAACTAACAGACCAACAACAACTCTATATATGTGGGTGTGTGTATATATATATGTATGTATGTATATATATATATGTGTGTGTGGGTGTATGGGTGTATAAATATGTATAATGTTATTTATAGTCCATGAAAACATTATTTTTCTAGGAGACTGTAACTCAAAGAAAGCACTCAATACTTGAGTTCGTAGAGAATCTATTATATATACATACATATATATATATACACACACACAAACACATATAGATACACACACACACATATAGATATACACACACACACACATACAGATACAATGGATTTAAAAAGAGTAAATTTTTCACTTTTACTTGCTTGCTATTGAAATTACCAGAAAGCCTATAAACATACTAAAATGTGTCTATCTCACTCACCACCCTCCCTCTCTTTCTCTCCTTCTTTGTCCTCTCTATTGTTATTTTTTATTTATTTTTTATATCTTTTGTTCTGTCATGGGGTGGTCAGTTGGTCGATAAATTAAGTCTGTGGTATTATTTGTTTTGTTATGTTCACAGAGAATTTGCAAGCTTGTGCAAGGTGGGTCTGGGGGTTAACAGAATATATATATATATATATACATATACATGCATACATACAATATATATATATATATATATATATATATATATATATACACACACACACACATATAAATGCATACCTACAAAATATATTATATATATATATATATACATATATATATATATATATATATATGTGTTGATAATGTGTTCTTAAAATTCATCTCAATCAACCAACTACACACATACATTCAACATGTATACAAAACATACATATAGTCATATATACATACAAACACACATACACACACATATATACATTTTAAAAAACTGCTGCTTAAGGAGATAATTTATATGAAAATTTTTATTATATATAAAAAGAAATGAAAAAAGAGAATTTCTATTTGAAATTTTTGAGAAAAAAATATTTAAAATGAAAATACGTCTTATAAAATGAAATATTATTAATAATTATAATATTAAAAACATGTTGAACCTGAATGTTTTCATACATATCCATACATATATATACATTTATATTTGTGTATATATGTATATGTTATGCAGTTATTCAAGGTTAACCCAAAAAAATATATATATAATGAACCCCAAAAACATTTCTCCCTTCCCCACCCGCAATAAAAAATTAAAATAAAGGAAAACTTTTAACGCCATTAACATTCTTGCTGATGTATAGAATTGCTAATATTTTTGAACCACCAAAAATCTGTATAAAAGATAAATAAATAAATAAATAAATTGAACTGTGTTTTGTGAACATTTTTGAAAAATCTTAATTTGTGTACTAATGTTATTTTTGTGTATGTTGTGTGTATCTTGTTTAGAATCCCAGACACTGTAATATCTCTGCATGTCATAAGACGCAGCTAAACTGGTTGGCTCCAAGAATGGTATTCAGGTGTAAAACATTGCTTCAAAAAGGAACTCTTGATGAATATGTAGCCTGTTGTGGCCTCCTGCCTTCCTCAAGACCATTGTAGTAGAGGTAGAAGAGGAAGACTTAAGCGACAGCATGTCTGTGAGTCAGAGACTGGAGACTAGCTTTGAATGATTTTATGCTGATAACCTGACTGGCTTTTCTTTGGATGTTGTTTAGGATGTCAGTGTAGACAACAGCAGCATAGTTTCATCTGAACTTTGTAGAGGACCAGCAATTGAAAAGAAACTCAAGTCTTGAGATGTGGTTCTAGCTATGCTAAGGATGTGCATTCACCATGAGAGATTGTGAGGGCTCTAGTGGCTTACTGATTATGTTGATAGTGTAGGGCGATAATGTTTCACCAAAATGAGCAGTGTTCTGCTGTTGAAAGAGACAAAACTGCATAACCCCACTAGATGTTGTTTTTGAGGTCTCATGGAGACAGTGCAAGCTTGGTATGATATATTGGGACAGCATATGGACACTAGCTTATGGAAGAATAAAGGCTAGTATAATCTGTATGAGAGTGGGTGTTGTTAAACGTGACTGTTAATAGGTCATTTATGTGGATATATATAGAGAATGAGGTTATAGTGTAGTCTAGGGGCTTTTTGTCATGATACCAAAATGACCACTTTACACAACATACAATCTGCCTTTCATTTTGAGGGAAAAATCTGTTGTAGCTCCCTGAATTTTCTCCATCCAGTTCTTACTCTGGCTACTGTACTTACAGAACACCCTCCTCCACTGGTAATTTGGTCACCTAGGTAACAGAAACTGTTGACTATTTCTACAGAGCCCTCTGGGCATTTGAAGAAGCTAATATCCTTGCTACTTATTGCACCTCTGCATTAACTGCATATAAAACCTGTTCTTTGATAGCTAGTCTGTGATCCCACTATATATTTTCTGTACCCATAGCTTGATTTTATGACATAAGATGGAATTTCTACCTATCCCTTTCCTGCACACTGAGCAAGGCAATTTACATGAAGGGATCTGGGCCATTTTCCTTTCGACATAATAGAATTTTAGTCTTTGACAAGTTAATTTTAAGGGCATTTAATTCTAAGCCATGCTTTTACGATTGGAATTTCTTCTCTAATTCTGCCATAGATTCAGCTATTGGAGTTAGATCATCTTCATACAGAAGTTCCTTTGGGCAGCCAGTCTTAAACTCTTATGTTATAGCCTGTAGGGTGAATAAACAGGAGAGGGTTAAGGAGGGTACCATGATAGATACCTACCTGCTTGCTAAATTCTTCACTATAGTCATTGTTAATTCTAAACCTTGCTGTTTGATACTCTATACATGGCTTTTACAGCCTTCACAAGTCAGTCGTCTACCCTAGTTTTCAATGAGCCCACCAGATAATGGAACGGGGTCTGTGTCAAAGGCTTTCTCCAACTCAACAAAATCTAAGTAGAGGGCTTACTTTTAATTAGGTACTTCTGCAGTTGCCTCACAAGGAAGCGAGCATCTGTGGTACTTTTACCTGGCATAAATATAAACTGCATTTAATCTAGGTTAGCTCGATCCCTAATCAGCTGTGAAAAAAATCTTACTGTGACCTTCATGACCTGGTCAACCAACTTAATGCCTCTATAGTTTTCTCTGTCTAGAACATCTTCTTTGCCCTTGTAGCAATTGACAATGATGTTGCTATGCCAATCATTGGGTATGGCTGTTTTGTATTACTTGATTTACATTACAGGTGACCATGGCGTTACCCACGACTCAGATGCTTTCAGAATCTTGGCAATTATTCCTGAAGGTCCAGCTGCTTTGCTTGTCTTCATATCTTTGATTGCCTTACTTACTATACTACTGCTAACTTGCACAGCCCGTCTGTTGAGACAATTTGGGCCAAACTATCTTCATCCCATTCATTTGGTAGTCTTTCATAGTGGCACTTACCTGCTACCTTCTTTTCAGCATCAGTGTGGGTGAGTACTTCATTATCATCACGGACTCACTTCCTACTAATGACATCACAATTTTCCGTGATACATTGTCTTGCAATCCTGAACATTTCACACCTTCTGTCCTCGTATTGCAGAACATGCTTAATTTTTTTTATTTTCTGCCTCCCTTCTTGCGAAGTATACTTGCCTCCTAGCGTCTCTCCTCGCCTCCTGGTAGTGTTCTCTATTTCCCCATCCTGCATTCCATTCCATTCCTGTCTTTTGGCCATAATTGTTTCCTCCAGGCTACTGTTCCACCACCAGGTAACTCTCTTTCTCCGTAGAGATTGCTCCAACTACAGATTTCATTTGTCGTCTTCAGTAGGTTATCTTTCGGGAATTATCACTGCTCCGCTATATTATATATCTCTATTTGCTATTCCTTACTGTCAAAAGCATCAAGCAATATCCCTCTAAATTTGTTACTGGTTGTTTGGTTCTTCAACTTCCACATTCTTCTCCTCTGTTGTCGAGATTATCTAGCCCTAACTATAAAGTCGCTAACTATTAGGTTATGTTGGGAGCTGCATTCTTCACCAGGAAGGGACTTTGTATTTACAACTGTGAATCTGTCTCGTCTCCTGGTAAGGATAAAATCTATCTGACTGGTTGCTCCCCTGATCTATAGGTGATCAAGTAATTGTTTCTTTTTTTATGCTTGTATTACAGACAGATATTGGAATCACAGAACCCCACGAGTCTGGAATCTTCCTCATTTCTAGCACCAAAACCATAATCCCCGTGGATCCTGTCGAAGCTATCACAGTGTTGCCCAACATGCCCATTAAAGTCGCCTGCAATGATTATGAAGTCACCGTCGTTTATTTGAGAAGTAGTGTTTATTAGGGATTCATAAAACCTGTCTCCTAGAAGGTCCGACAGACCAGATTGGGGTGCGTAAACAGATATAATTGACACGGTTGTTTAGTATTAGTCTAATTTTAATGATTGTTATTTCCCACCTCCAAAAATATTGTAGCATGGTTTTTCACCGCCAAGGAATCTAGCTGACCTACCCTTCTATCTAGTCTCTTGTACACAGCGTACATCAAATTTCTTTTGTTCCAGCATCTCTACAATCTCACCTGGTCGTCATTTCCTGGAGCCGACATTGATGGTACCAACTTTAAAGTTGTGAAGATCATCGGAAGGGTGAGAGTAAGAAAAGGACGAAAGCTTTGGGAGGGGCCACAGAAATGAAATGGTGTTGGTTTGGGTTTTCCATGCTTGAAATAAAGAGGAGCATTTGCGTGGCATATATATATATATATATATAAATAACAGCTTAAAGTTTAAGCAAAGAATCGGTGCTTTCACTCTTCGGATTTTAGTCTTCACATATATTATTATATATATGTGTGTGTGTATATATATATATATATATATATATATATATATATATATATATATATATATATATACACATATGTGTGTGTGTATATATACATATCCAACGTTAATCCAAAAAATTTCAGAGATCTCCATGGTGTGCATTTAGATGTTTTCAAGAGATATCTCGATCTTATACTGACGAAGATCCCGGATGAACCCACAGCACGAGGCAAAGCGCAAATAAGGGCGGCAGCAACTAACTAGCTTTTGTATCAATAACCAACCAAGAAAAGCTGGCTGTAGAAAGTGTAGCATTAATGGCGGTGCCCCAGTATGGCTTCAGCCTGTCGGCTGGAACATGTATTAGAGTAATACACACACATATATACATACACGTATAACTATGAACACATATATATATACATACACATATGTATATATGGCTACACACTTAGATGATTGATACTCCGTCGGTTACGACAAGTGTTACAGTTGATACGATCAACGGAAGAGTCTGCTCGTGAAAATAACGTGCAAGTGGCTGAGCATTCCACAGACACACGTACATTTAACGTACTTCTCGGGGAGATTCAGCGTGACACAGAATGTGACGAGGGTGGCCCTTTGAATGAAAAGCACAATTCAATTTTGCTAGCTGGGTGGACTAGAGCAACGTGAAATAAAGTGTCACAACGCACCGCCGGGATTCGAACTCACGATCTTACTGTTGTAAGCCGAATGCACTAACAACAAAGCTACGCACCTTCACACATATATATATATACACACATACACCCACACCCACACATACATATATACATGCACACACACACATATACCAAAGTGTATATAATAACAACTACAACAATAATAATATTTGCAATACACACAATTCTGAATAGATGGTGATTAACTATATATATATATCTACGGCCTGTTGCCTCGTTTTCTTTAGAATTGAAGCTTTAAAAACTGGCACCAGAGGACTCTTATTCTTTAAAAAAATCTCCCGGAGCAGATAGCTGATGCATACTTTTATTGTACTATCACAATACTTGCAAGCCACCAGTTGCAAGTTGATTGTTCAATTTTTACATTCCATCCTGTATTATAACAAAGACTTCGTCTTATTTTACATTGCCTTTTATTATCTGTATAGATAATATCAACAGAGAGATAGATAGATAGATAGAGAGGGGTGGTGGTGGAAGGAGAGAGAAATGGTTGTAGTGGAGGTAGGTTTTGCTACATCCTCGTCGTGATTGTAAGAGCGTTTATTGCGGCAATGATAGTTGTGGTAATGATAGTGGTCGTGGTGATGGTGTTATATATATATTCTAATACATAATGACAATACGTTATATATTCACTTGCATCATCATATCACACTTAATATCCATAACTGAAAGGACATACAAATATGTTTCCTACTAAGTGTATTTTTCGAAAACTCATCTAACAAGTACAATAACAACACAAACAATAATATTTATCTAGACACACGTATAAAAATATTTGATATGCTCCTCACAGCTCACCCGCACTAAATTAGACTCTGTTTGGCGCATAAACCGATGAGACCTTTCTTACAGCCTTAGCTTCAAGGGGCAAATAAATCCTCTTTCACAATGAGGTACAGTCCATAACACATTTCCATAGCCGGAGAATTGTGAGTATCCCCACTCACACCTGTGCAGTATTTTCTGGCTCCATACCTGAATAGAGGAGTTCTCATCCTCCATCCAAATCTACAGTACTAGAACCAGGGGACTTTGTTGAAGAAACACTGATTATATCTAGCCGGTAGCACCTGGCCCCCTCCACTACCTGTACTACTTGTAACGTTCAAGCTGTCAATGGTTATGGATTGTTTCTTTCTGGAACCTCTCAGGTCTAGGGAGACGCCTCCCGGGACAGGCAGCAAGCCAGTTCTCTCAGCCTTGGATGGAGACTGCAATATATTTTTCACACAGGCCTCTACCTGAAGCCTGAACATGTCCATTGATACCATGCACGAAGAACGATATGGTATGAATGCTTTTATTGCATCTGACCATATTGCTGTGTTTTGGTGGTTTTATTTGCGCCAACCACCAATTTGATACTTTTCTCAGCCCGTTGTAGCTACATCGTTGTGAGAGTTTCATCCATGGCTCCAACCTTCCTAATAGTTTATGGCTGTTTGTCGGGAGCTGCTTATTCGTCTAGCAAGAGCCCGATTATAACGCAACTGAACAGCTGCCGAGAATATATCTATCTAACTATTTATCTATATATACTATATATATATATATATATATATACTATATATATATATATATATATATATATATATACTATATATATATATATATATATATATATATATACTATATATATATACTATATATATATATATATATATATACTATATATATATATATATATATATATATATATATACTATACTATATATATATATATATATATATATATATATATATATATATATATACTATATATATATATATATACTATATATATATATATATATATATATATATATATATATATACTATATATATATATATATATATATATATATATATATATATATATATATATATATATATATATATATATATATTTGTAGTAAGCTTGCTTGAATGCATCCCGCTAAACCAAGCATATAACTATATAAAGGCGTGTGCATATATATATATGTATATATATATATATATATATATATATGCACACGCTTTTATATAGTTATATGCTTGGTTTAGCAGTTAGGCTTTTCTGTTTACGATTGTGATCTCGATTCTCAGCGGTACCTTGTATTCTTGACCAAGACACTTCATTTAAAGTAGCTTCAGTCCTGTTCAAAAATGAGTTGTACCTGTAATTCAAAAGATCATACTTGTCACAAAAGGTTCCTAATTCATACTGAATTTAACTGCGAATTACGTTAAGATTACACGTGTCTGTGGATGGAATACTCAGCCCTGTTCTGTTGATAAAATAAGTAGAACAGTAGTTGTCAGATATGGTGGAGGTCTAACGCAAATAATTACGAATCGTTTAATTTAAAAGAAGATATAATCTCATATATGTATATATATATATATATACATATATAGAATAAGTAAAAGCGAAGTAGTTTCAGATGTTCAAGTCCTTTAATAGTAATTGTTTCTACTTTAGGCACAAGGCCAGCAAATACCCAGTGAATTACTGGTACTTTATTTTATCGACCCCGTAAGGATGAAAGGCAAAGTCAACCTCGGCGGGATTTGAACTCAGATCGTAAAGGGACGTAACTATGCTGGAAAGCATGGCGTCCGACCCTCTACCGATACTGCCAATCCACCACCAGTCCTTTAATAATAATGCTGTGATATATATTTCAATGACGACACTGGCCACACCGTTCTGTGTGCGAGTGTCGTGACATCATCAGACAGCTTGTTACATAATAAGGTTGTTTGCGAGGCAATCGAAATTGAATCGACATGGGAACGGACGAAGTTCGTGCTTTTGGGTTTTTCATCCGTTCCCTGACACTGGACGGGCGTAATAGTATCTTTCGGCAGGATAAATACGCGGAAACAAAAAATAAGATAAACCCCTATTTTCCTGCACCAAATCGCTTCTGAACAGAGGCCCCCTCAATTCAATCTATACATGGACAGATGGACAATCATATGGATCATTTTACATATATGTACTCTGTGTTTTTGCATTTATTCACTATTGTCTCTGTTCTTTTCTTTTCTTTTGTGTTCCCTTTTGTGTACTTTTTGTCTGTTTTTCTTTGACTCTGTTCCATGTGATGGAAAGTATGACCGTGTAACGGATTGACTAATGCCTTGAACCATGTGGTTTGCCCTCCGTTATAAGGTCCGGCACTGCCGTTCAGTATCTGTAACACTCGAATCCCTCCCAGAACATATTACTTAAACATCTCTCTCCATATTATTTACTCCCTTCAATGTATATCTTTACTTAATCCGAATTATCACTTGAAAAATTTTTGAATTTAGAATTTTTGAATTCTTTATTGTTTAATTTATAATCTCTGATATTTGATTTAGGATTTTAACCTTTAATTTTAATTTTTATTCCCAACTCTCACTCTTAACTTACTATGTAAAACCATAGTACCTAGAATTAAGTTTATTTTACCTTATGAGTTGATGGTCAGTCTTACTGTCAACGCTTAGTGAAAGGTAGTATTATGACCTATAACAACTAACACCCTCCCATCCCCTCTGGCTTTCGGCTGACTGCCACAGTAGCGATGGTAGCAGTAAGCTTTGGCAAGGCATAGGTGGGCCACTGACAGCGAATTTCGTTGAAATCTGCGGTGCTAATGGTCAACTTCCTTAGGACATGCGCTTGCGCAGACCGGTGGGGGTGAATTGGTACTCACAAGGGAACGGATGAAAAACCCAAAAGCACGAACTTCGTCCGTTCCCATGTCGATTCAATTTGGATTGCCTCGCAAACAACCTTATTATGTAACAAGCTGTCTGATGATGTCACGACACTCGCACACAGAACGGTGTGGCCAGTGTCGTCATTGAAATATATATCACAGCATTATTATTAAAGGACTTGAACATCTGAAACTACTTCGCTTTTACTTATTCGATATTTACTCCGTCACTCCTATGTGGAAAAAGTACGTTGAGTGCTTGAATTGAATTGCATCAATATTTACCCTAATATATACATATATATATATATATATATCTGTATATATATAAAATTAAGTATGTGTGTGTGTCTGTATATTACCTATAAGGGCCTACATCTTACGACCGATTTTCATGAAACTTTACAGGCTCATAGATTAGTCATCGGGGAGTGTTTTTTATATATCAGCGTATCGTTTTGTTTTTTTATTCCGGGGTAATTCTGCAGATAAAAATCGATAGGGGAGGAGGAGTTCACCTTTTTTTAGGTATCGAAAAATAAGATTTTTGGCTCTAGCTCCCTCATTTTGCCAACGATTTTGTTCAAATTTCAAAGCAATATAGAATTTATCATTGCACATCCTGTAATGACTTTATATTTTGCATTTGTTTTTCAGGGACGGCGTGGCAGCCGCATAAACATTCTAAAATAGCACTTTTAGACTCAAATTTCCACTGTTTCGGCTCTAGCTCTCACATTATTCAACCTATTTCGTTCAAATTTTACACTACGCTAGATCTGATTATTTCACGTCTTAAACTGGCTTTACATTTTGGATTTTTTGTTCAGGAACGGCGTGACAGCCGCTTAAATATTCGAAAATACCACCTTTTCGCTCAAATTTCCGCCTTTTCGGCTCTAGCTCCCACATTTTCAACCGATTTCGTTCAAATTCGAAACTTCGGCTCCACCTCACACATAAATCAATTTATTTGGCTCAACTTTGGCCACTGACGTCGTCTGAGCTTTTAGTTGTATATTTGAGTTTCATCGGTTTCCAATCAAGTAGCGTGAGGAAATTTTGCTTAGTGCTAGAGGTCATTACCTCCCTCCCCCACTATGCCCCTTCGTCAGTCACCCGCGTTTCTCAGTGATAGAGGTCATCACCACCCTCCCCCGCATGGCTTGTGTGTGGCCATAGATGAGTCATCGCGAAGCAGTCGCTAAGATCAACACCTTTTCATCAAAGCAGATATTATTTTACCTACCCAGGCAACGCTGGGTACTGCTATATATATATATATATATATAATTGAATAAACAAGAGAGATAAACACTAATATAAACATACATGTGTTCGAATCGTAAGGACTAGGTTTCTCAACAACTACTGAGGAACAGAGAAACGTGTTGACTTCACTTAATAAGATGTTGCGCGACAGTTTTCAAAACTGTCTAGTTGTTACCAGGCGATTGCCCGATATAGGTCTGTTATTTTTCTTAATTTACTACTTAAAATTAAGTCTGACAAGCCATATTGCTGTAGTTAGTATTTTTTCACCCTAGCTAACCGAGTCTTTACGATTCGAACACATGTATGTTTATATTAGTGTTCATCTCTCTTGTTTATTCAATTATATTACACGGCTCGGAAAAGCTTTTTTCTTAGAGCTATTTAATTGTAAGAGACTACTCTGAGTTTCCAACTCACTATATATATATATATATATATATATATATATATATATATATATATATGAAAATTAGGATTGGTGTTCTGAATTAGCGATGTATACATGAATGCATGTATAGTATATTTGGCAATATACTGTATGTTTAATTTAAAATATTTTGAAGACCTTGCGCTATTATTTTAAAGTAGTGACTATGTCAATTATTTCTTTTTTCAACAAAGGAAGGGAGATAAGCTGATAGATCTGTTTCACACTGTTGGTGTTCATCAGAGCTCAGCACTCGCCGACCTTTGCTGAAAATTGAAAATTAGGATTGGTGCTCTGAAATAGCGATGTATACATGAATGTATGTATAGTATATACTATATAATCTCTCTGTATAATCAGTTCCTGATTATTACTGGAATTCCATAAGAATCCAGCCTCTATAATTTTCAGCAAAGGTCGGCGAGTGCTAAGCTCTGATGAACACCAACAGTGTGAAACAGATCTGTCAGCTTATCTCCCTTCCATTGCTGAAAAAAGAAATAAGTGACATAGTCACAAGGTCTTCAAAATGTTTTTAATTAAACATACAGTATATTGCCAAATATACTATACATACATTCATATATATATAAGAAAATGAAGTGTAGGACATCTCGCGTAGGACATCCCGTGTAGGATATCTCGTTTTTAAAATAAAGAAACGAGATGTCCTACACGGGTGAAAGTATAAGGAACAGAAATCGAAAATGCAACTGGAGTCTTTTTAAGAATATTTATTTATTTCCTCCAGTTGCATTTTCGATTTCTTTTCCTTACACACACACACACACGCGCACACGCACGCACACGCACACACACACACACACACACACACACACACACACACACACACACACACACACACACACACACACACACACACAGACACACACACACACACACATATATATATATATATATATATACACAAATTAAAAATATATATAGAAACAGAGAGGGAAAAGGCGTATACCTTTTGAAAAACATAGCATTTGGTACATATACTCTCGGGTCTCAAATAAACATAACTATCTTTTTCAGTTTCAACGTTATCCTCATTAGCATATTCATTTTGTGGTTTGAAGTTCTTCACTATTCAAATAGAACTCACAACATTAAGTTCTTGTTTGAATATGTCACTATCTGTAAACCAACTTTTGTATTTTATCTGATGAAATGTTGGTACCCTTGAAATATATATAATAAAATAAATATGGTTTTATAAAGATACCTTCGATTTATTAATATTATTGATATTATACTCCATAAGAAAATATGTTGAGTACTTCTAATCTGTTATAAACTAAATTTATTGAATAATCAACAAATTAAATAACTCATTGCTTATATATATATATATTAGTAAAAGGAAAAGAAAATGCTGACAAATATTACCCAGTGAAAAATAGTTTAATTAGGAATAAGTATAAATTAGTAATAATAATATAATTAGTAATATATATATATATATATATATATATATATATATATATATATATATATATATATGAGAAAGTATGACCCCGACGGCAGAAATAGCCCCGATGGCTATTTCTGGACTAAAGTAAGAGTTTGTTTAGTCTGGTAAATAAATAGCCGAACTTTTCAAGGGGTACTTTTCAAGGGCAAACTTTTCAAGGCGAACTTTTCAAGGCGAACTTTTCAAGGCGAACTTTTCAATGGGAAGATTGTAGTTGTCAAGAGGATTGGTCAAAATTTGTAGCAGACACAAATTTTGACCAATCCTCTTGACAACTACAATCTTCCCATAAAGCCGGAATATAAATTACAGAATAATCAAAACTATATTGAAAACATTTTATTGCTGACAATCGTTTATTCCAAACTTTCGTTTGGAATCATCGGAGCACTAGCTAAGTTTAGACATATAATTAACCTCCTATTCCACAGAACAATTGTAAAGATACGTAGATATTAGTGTTGTCATTAACAGTGTCATATTTAAAGAGTGAAGATGATGTGGTCAGTATCAGTGGATGCGACTGAGATTATAAAAGAAAAATACAACAATTATAGAGGAATTAAAGAAGAGTTACTCGCAAAATGAGGACATTAACCGTACACATGCAAGCGTATAGAAAGAGTGCAGAGGTATTAGGCATATACAGAATAACCAGGTAAGAAACAAGCAATGGTCCTAAGCTTATATATCACAGTATGGCAAAAGTATCACATAATACAATACAGGTATAAAAGCATATTAAGTAGACAGAGATGCGTGGGTATGAAAAGCAGTTTCTATGAAGTTTATGGTGGATGCAAAGTGATAATTGTTCCGGTAATGTTCAAATGTGCATGTATTGTGAGTATTAATATCAAGGTATTCCTTTCCATTAAATTGGTTATATTTTAGTAAATGTTTATCAGTAGTTACAACTATGGATTGTATATTGCTCCTATTACAATCTTATCAAGGGTTAGAGTTGTTCTAGTGTGATCTTCCTAACTGATTAATTTCAGGAAGTGATTAGAGATCTAAACTAAGGGAATCTAGTGGGAAAGGGGAGGTAATTGGCGATTTATTTGAGTATAAGAGAAAAATGTATAGTTGTTTACAACTCTAATTAGTTAAATTCTATACAATATATTATGTTATAAGTGAATCCTTTTATATAATGCTATTTATTTTTAAATTTATATATATTTTTTCTATATAATATTTTAAAGGTCTCATTTTATCACTACCTACCCATATATTGATTAAATGAATGAAATATTAGTAAGGAAGTTATTGTAGTTATAATAAATGGTGGCAACTTTATGTTTATTCCAAATAGTTATTGTAGAGTATAGGATCTGAGATAAACAGGAGATAAGTGGAGGAATGAGCTGATCATAAAATGTGATGCTGTGGGGGTAATTATATGCTGATAAAACCTAGAAGTAAAGTGTTAACGGTGGTGAGCTATCTATTTTTGATATTGTTATATACTAACAGCTAGGTTTGAAGTTGTGGAAAGATTGTCGGTGGTAGTGTTGGCACATGGAAAAAATTCTGAATTTCTATTTAAAAAGTTTAGCTTAGAATAGATTATAGTGCGAGTCTCTAGAAGAGAGAGGTTACATAATCTATTCGGTGGTTTATACGATGCGGCCTTATCTATTACTTCCCATTGAAATGTCTATGTTCTATTCCTAGTTTTCAGAGAGTGTATGTAGTTAGATAAAGAAGTGGAGTTGGCTAGATGGCGATTTTTGAAAGTGTGGAGATGCGAGTTATATCTCGTCCTGAAGCAGTTCGAAGTAGAACGGATATATGTTTTTGAAGTGTTATTTGTAATGACTGTGCATGAGTAAATGATGTCTTTGATTAAGCAATTCTTTCCTAAGAGGCAAGTTCTATTTGTTCTACAATTACAGTTATTTTGGTTGTTTATTTGCTGGATAATAGGGTGTGTAGATGCATGGTTGTTAGGGATAGCATTAGGGTAATGATGATTATCATTCCCATTGTTATTAATTTCATTAGTGCTATTCCTATTATTTTATTGCTACTAGAATTCTCTGGTACTATGTTGTTATGTAAGTTCACCCCCCGTTGCGATTTAATTAGTTGGAAATAATTATTAATCTTCCTTTTATTACTACTAGCTATATGGTACGCGATGTTAGGTGTGGTAGAGTAAGATATTTTAATGGTATTTTTATTGATAAGATTATGGTATTTGTGGCCGAGTGAGAAGAAAGCCTTAGGCAAGTTGGTGGAAACGTTTAGATTGAAAGGGGGATTGAAAAATGTATTAGTTCTTCTATTTTTTTAAAATGTTATTTGAGGTATTGTTTATATTTCTGTTTATATTATTATTATTGAGGTGTTTATTTTGGTGTGAGTTAAGTCTCATATTACCCTTCGTACTAATGTTAGAGTGGCTAGTACTTTTATTACTTTTATTCGTAGCCATATTGTGAGAAATAATGTTGTAACTAGGTGATTTTATAGGTAAAAATCTAATTTTATTTTATGGCCTGATCGAGCTAAGGCCTCATTATAGTATTGGGAATTACTGTTAAATATAGTTTCATTATATGATAGTGCGGAAATTCTATTACATATCCTTTAGTAATTGAGTTTAATATAGATTTAGGGTGGTTAGACTTGGTATCTACATAAAGTAGTTTTTCGTTTGGTTTATGAAAGGGTGTATATATTTTAGAGTCCAGGCAAAGGGTAGCATCAAGGAAGGTAACGTTTTTAGTGTTTTATCTAAGGTAATACTTAAGTTGAAGTTTTTAAATATTTTATGCAATTGTTTCCTAGTTCTTTCTATATTAAATTTTGTATAGTCAATAAGTAGTAGTGCATCGTCGCAGTATAAACCACCATTGAGGTATGGCAGATCCTTATGAATTTTATTTAAGAGATATAGACCCACCAAATCAGTGACCTGCGCCGTGTCACTAGATCCCATAGTTATGTCAAAGTTGTTAGGTGTATCCTTGCGGGTCCATAATTGATCTTCAAGTATAATTATGGTTTTACGGGCCGCAAGGATGGCATCGATTTGGGATCTAGTAAGGTCACTATTATTCATAGCCATAATTAATGTCTTGTTTAATAGGGTAGGAGAAATAGAGGTGTAGCACGAATTAATATCAAATTATATAATTTTTTAATTTTTATTCTCAATAATATCATTGAACCATTGAATAACTTCACCAGTATTTCCCCATAGGTTAAGATATATTTTATGCTTAAATTGGGAGATGATTCTGTCTAATCCTTTTTTGCTGATAATGTTAATGACAACACTAATATCTACGTATCTTTACAATTGTTCTGTGGAATAGGAGGTCAATTATATGTCTAAACTTTGCTAGTGCTCCGATGATGCCAAACGAAAGTTTGGAAGAAACGATTGTCAGTAATAAAATGTTTTGAACATAGTTTGGATTATTCTGTAATTTATATATATATATATATATATATATATATATATATATATATATATATATATATATATATATATATATATATATATATATACGGGATAACAAATTATTGTTATAGGTAGTCCACTTAGATGTAGTCCAGTGAGGGTACTCCGAGTAGTGGATAGTATTAACGCTTGGCTAAGTTTGACTCAACACGACGTTTCCATAGTGATGTTGCGAGTACGCGGTGATTTCTATGTAGTTTACACTTGGAGTAATAATAAATCAAGAAAGAAGGGTGACATGGTTTGCTATACAATAAGGGCTTTATTCACATTGCTGACAATTGTTTCTCTGAACTGGTAGGTCTAGAGATCGCTACCCGCCTGTTTTTGCGTCAATCGATCACCAATACTTTGTTATAACCAGTCAATTCATCAGAGCATGCGATAATGAAGGGAATACACAGGCATGGCTTCTATATATAGTAGTGGCATTAAATCAGAACAATAATAACAATACTAACAATATTAACAATACTACAATAAATTAGCTAGACCGTAAATAGTTAAAATAATCACAACATCAATCTAAGTAAGACATAGAGTATACTTATGACTTTAGCGTGTAAAACGAGCTGATACGAAGCAGATGTATGAAATTGACATGCAAAAGCTGTCATGGGGTGTATTATATATAGTGTAGAGATAATCTGGGGCTTGAAATAGAGGACCATTTACTTTACTGTAGGTTTGCTGACCGTAAGAGTTATTTATTATCTGACAGATAAAATATTTTCATTGTAGTGAGGATGGTAATTTTTATGTGGTGTAAAGCGGATTCATTATTTAAGTGGTCTATATTAGATGAAGGGATTGTTAGTTCGAATCATGGGGTTGTATGGATAAGACAACAATAATAATGATAACAGCAATATAGTAGGTAAGTTAATACAGTTATCATTATTATTGTTGTCTTATCCATGCACGATTTGTTATTGATGCTCTGAAAGCTAAACAACCTCATGATTCGATCTAAAGGTGGAACACTGGGAGAGGGCACTTGCCCTGGTGGTCAGGGTCACTGTGGCCTTTTAATGGGCTTTCTTCACAAATGTCCCTCGGAAGTCTCCCCTCTATTGGGGAATTTTTCATTGTTATTTTTTTGTTACATCCTCTGTTTTTGTTTTTTTTTACACGCAGAAATGCCCATTTGTACCGTCCTGTATTGTCCCGTACTGTCCTTAATGTCTACTTTATGTAAACCCTTGTGGTTAATAAAGAAAGCATTATTATTATTATTATTATTATTATTATTATTATTATTATTATTATTATTATTATTATTGTTATTACTCTTTGAGTCTCAGTCATTGATGTTAGTTAACTGGAAAGTTTGTTGAGATGAATATCAAGCCACTACCTGCAGCCTCAGATATTCAGGACGTATCGGAGGGTTCTTGCTGTTCCCAGCAAGCATGCCTTTTGAAGCGTTCCAAAAAGCGTGAAGGGGCCAATTTTCTTTAACCATCCCTGGAAACTTTTTGAGATAGTCCCTAGTGCGCCTATGACAATCGGGATCACTTTGACTTCATATTATTATTATTATTATTATTATTATTATTATTATTAGCAGGGCGGTGGATTGGCAGTATCGGTAGAGGGTCGGACGCCATGCTTTGAAGCATAGAGTTACGGCCCTTTATGGTCTGAGTTCAAATCTAGCCGGGGTTAACTTTGCCTTTCATCCTTACGGGGTCGATAAAATAAAGTACCAGTAATACACTGGGTATTTGCTGGCCTTGTGCCAAAAGTAGAAACAATTATTATTATTATTATTATTATTATTATTATTATTATTATTACTTATTGTTGCTACCATCATCATCATTGTCATTTCTTTCTGTTATCTACTTTTTTTGTTGTTTTCGATTATTTATTTTTTATTTTTCTGTATTGGCATGAGTGTCTTCATTAGACCACTTGGCTTCAATTTTGGCGCTGCTCCAAAGACTTTATGCTTCTAAGCTTTTAAAATAGGTCAGTGCTGAAACTTCATCGTAGAAAATGGCAATGTTCTGTAGAGTAGTACATATTTAATTGGAGCCGATTGTAATGGTAAGGGTGTGCGTGCCTGAATGTGTGTATGTGTGAGTATCTATTTTGCATAATATTACATGTAGGCAAATCTATGTTAATTGATGTGTATACACACACACACACATATATATATATAAATACATACACACACATATGTATATATATATATATATATATATATATATATATTCACACACACACACACACACATATATATATATGTTTATCCCGGGTTCAATCGGGGTAACCTCCATAAGTAAGGTACTCAATATATAGCAGAGTATAAATATTTAACATATAAATGGCTTCTACAGGACTAGAACTGTTTCATACTGTCCTGTAGAAGCCATTTCTCTCTCTCGCTTTATATATATACACATATATATATACATATATATATAGATACTTATATATATATCTATATACATGTATAAATATACTTTTATATATACACACACACACATATATATATACTATAAGGATAAGGATCAAGGATTCAGTGTTGCACCATGACATATTTAATAACATATTACATATGAAACATGTGTATTATACTCTGCTCTGCGCGAGCATCGAGTGCTCAACCGGCATACCGCCTACGGACGCAATTTTCTTGCAACTATACAACTATATATATATATATATATACGGGTTAATAAATAATTGTTATAGGTAGTCCACTTAAGTGTAGTCCAGTTATGGATATATATATATATACATATATATATACATATATATATATATATATATATATATATATATATATATATATATATATATATATATATATATATATATATATATATATATATATACATATATACATATATATATATATATATATATATATATATATATATATATATATATATATATATATATATATATATATATATGTGTGTGTATGTGTGTGTGTGTATGTATATATATATATAAAAATAACAGATTAAAGTTTAAGCAATGAATCGCTGCTTTCACCCTTAATGGGATCTTCTGAAACTAACAAAGTCAATCTGTGAACGCAGAAGTGAATATTTCAAAAAACGTTGCAACCGGAGGAAGACAGGAAGACGATACTTTGGTTCGTGGAAACGTTCCCTGACAAAGAACGGGAAAAAACGAATATAATACGTCATTATTTGGAGCGGTAAAAAACAATTACACGCAAAGACAAAACCACGTTTATGGTATAAAAGAAGTCGTAGACTAATATTCTATTAGATGGTTCATAGAGACGTTCTCTGTCAATAAACGGAAACAACGAAGATAATACGTCATATGTGGAGCGGGGAGAACAATTGCACGCACAGACAAAACCACGTAAATGGTATAACTGAAGTCGTAGACTAAAATTCTAACTAGGAAACCGAATGATTCTCGGCTTCAGAGTTAAGAATAAAGTAAAAAAATACAGATGTCTGAAATTAAATAAATACATACACGCATCCAATACGTACATACACAAGCATACGCGAAAACACTCGCCATAGGTATACAAATACACGCACGTACACGAAAAAAAAAAAATAATAACAAGCACGCACATACAGAACCGACGCAACGCCTGTATCCGCACGCATACGAATGAATACACCAAATATACATAAAATATATATATAAAAAAAATATATATATATACATATGTGTGTGCGTGTATACATATAATTAAATAAACGTATATAAATATTTAAATACGTATATAACAAGCGCACACACATACCTACATGTAAATACACATATGTTCGGAGACGTACGTCAGCCAAAACACAAAGTACACATATACACACACCCTACATACGTACGAACCCGCATACACACACAGACGCAAAACTCCAGTATACACATAACCAAAGTATATGTACCAGAATATATAATATATACACCTTAACATATACAATCAAATATACGTACGAGAAACTAAACGTACCTACACAAAACATACAGGTAATATATACTTACCTATACAAATAAGTAATGGTATAAACATAACATATACTTAGCTACCACATCAAGACGTAAAATATGCGCGTATAGTTCGAACTATCCGTTAGGGTATAATGTGGGGCTGTAATACAGGAAAGTTTTGTGCAATTTATCTTTACAAGCCGAAATTGCCTCAGATTTTTTGTTTAAGATGTGGTCTTTGGCGTAGAGTATTTCCAGGGCCTCAGCGGCGCAGAGGTCACATGGTCTTTTATTTCCGTTATACGATGTAGCCCTAGCTAGGATTTCCCAGTGCAACTTATATTGGGTGTGGCTGTCTTTTAGACTCCAGATATAAGCTGAAAGTGACGTCATATTCCTTCTTAAAGGGTAACGAAAAGAATGGTTGTGCATGTAAAGACGCTGCTTGAATCTATTGGCGGTTAACCCTATGTAGGCCCAACGGGACTTGGGTGTTTCAACCTTACATTTGTAGACAATGTTACTAGAGAGGCATTCCCGGATAGGGGGCAGTCAACCCGATTCCTACAATTACAGTTAGTACTAACTACACCTGTTCCTACGGCTAGGAAGTTTAGCTAAATTTGAAGCTGTGATGTTATGTGCAAGGTTAGGAGTCGTAGAGTAAGAAATTTTAATAGTATTTCTATTAAAAATGTTACTATATTTATGTATAGGGGGAAAATGCTTCGTAATAAGGGAGAGAACGATTTTTGCTAATGGTGTGGGCACCTCCATATTATATGGTGGGTTATACCATATAATGCGTCGGGATCTATTTCTTCTAGGTCTATTCTCGTACTCTGTATAAGCTACCTTATCGACAAATCCATTCCGAGCAAGAGCTTCATTGTAATATGTGGAATGGTTGTTGAAAATATGCTCGTTAGTAGATAGACGGGAAAGCCTCAAAGAAACGTTTCTTACCAGGTTCTTGGTTATGCTGGCAGGATGGTAAGAATGCTTACTTATGTAATTAAGCGTATCATTCGGCTTTCTATACGGGTAATGCAAGCCATTCAATAAATTGAGAGTAACGTCGAGGTAATTAACGACCGAGAGGTTGGCCCCAACCTGTATGGAGAGGTTGAAACCTTTAAAGAAGGCTGTGAGTTCTTTTCTGAACCTGTCACAAGCACGTGGGCCGCACTTAGTCACGGTCAAAAGACCATCATCACGGTACAAACCACCGCTCACGTTGGGGAATTCTTCCTTGATAGAGGAAAGAAGGAAAAGGCCGATAAGATCAGTAACCTCCGCAGAATCGCTGGCGCCCATACTCACGTCGAATGGGGTACTATTAGATTTTTTAATCCAAATAGAGTCGTCGAAATTAATCACCGACTTACGGGCATTGAGGATGACATCAACTTCGAAATCCTTAACCACTGTGAGTGTTTTAGCGAAATTGATAGCTCTAAGGAAAAATAAGTAAAGTGATGGAGGAGTAGTAATTATTGATGTCGAATTGGATAAAACGGCAATGTTGCTTGTTGCATATGCCGTTGAACCAATCAATCACCGCGAAAGAATTGTTCCGCAGTGCAAGAGGGGCCAAACTTCTAATTTCAGCTATAATTCTATCAAGAATCCTTTTACTAAGTCTACCTAAATCGGACTTCGTAGGGTTAATAAGCCGAATAGAAGGGTTGTTCGGAAAATTGGATTCAGGGTAAAGTGGGGAGAAATAGGGTCCAGAGGTTCGGTCCGGTCCAGGATGTTGAGATCAGAGGTGATTTTAAACCCAGCATCGTTGATTTCATTAATGACGCTCCGATTAGTTTTACGGTAATCTTTAGTTACAGCATTATGTAGCAGTTGATGGTAAGTACTGCGCTCCACTTGATATAGATTGCCAGTTTTGTCGGAATGGACGTGCGCGGCATTAGAATCCTTAATAGAACGAATTCTATTCTTCAGGTCCTGCGGGAAGGAATTGCTCCTATTCCGAAATTTATACTCCGTATGAGTTCCAAGACATCATTTTAGAAGGGTAGCAATGCTGGGTTACTCGGAGGGTTATTATAGGTTTTAAACCCAAATTTATCCTGTTTGTTGTCTGCTTTTCCCAGATTATAGAAATAAAAGGCACGCCAACGTATATATATATATATATATATATATATATACATACGTTATTTTAATAAATATATATATATATATATATATATATATATATATATATATATATATATATATATATATATATATATATATATATATATATATATATATATATATATATATATATATAAATATATATATATATATATATATATATATATATATTCATTAGTTAAGCAAAACAAGACACAAATTTCACAAGGCAGACATTATTAAAAGATTGTCAACATATTTTAGTTTGATGTAAGGAATGTAGAGAGTCTTTAAATATGTTAATTATTTTTAACTGAACCAGATCAATAATGATATATAGTCATCTGATCCAGAAATATTATATGGAGTAGCGAAACAATTGTAAACGGACATTATTATTAATATTATTATTATTATTCTCTACATTCCTTACATCAAACTAAAATATGTTGACAATCTTTTAATAATGTCTTCCTTGTGAAATTTGTGGTCTTGTTTTGCTTAACTAATGAATATTTCCAGCTCTGCGCGCCTAACTTCTGCATGAACCCAGCCACCTAGCTGCTTTCCACTGCATATTGCACATGCCTTTACGCTTTGGCTTCTAACTAATTCACCAATCTCTCCTCTCCTATATATATATATATATATATATATAAGGTAAGTTATTCCGGGTTGAATCGGAGGTAACCACAGTAAGTAAGGTACTCAATACATAGCAGAGTATAACATTTTTAATTTAATATAGATGAGATTCTACAGGACTAGAACTGTTTATTCTTTAGAAATCATCATGAATCTGGACATCTATATTAATATATTAAAACTATATGTATATATATATATATATATATATATATATATATATATATATATATATATATATATATATATATATATATATATATATATATATATATAGCTATACTTTAGAAGGGCCATGCTGCCAATGAAATCTCACGCACATGTTGGTTTTCACTTTAATTGATTTCAAATTTCCAGTTGTTTGGTTTAATAACCGGATTATTTATTTATTGTCAAAGCTCTTTCGTCACACATTCTGCGAGTTCCTCAATGATTAATTTGTTTGTTATTATGAGTCTCTTCTTTTGCCTGTCCAACACCATCTATGGTCTAGGACAGAACAAATTAGTAACTGAGGAGGTCATAGAATGCGTGACGAAAGCGGGTTGACAATAACTAAACAACCGGTTTTAAAGCAATCAACTGGAAATACAAGGATGAAAAAGAACACAAAGTAGGGGTTACATTGAGTAAAAAGAAGGGGATATCAACAAAGGGAAGGTAGTAGATATAACAATAACACTAACTGTAATGACTGTTCTACTATGACGTCATAAGTGAAATATATGAAATTGTCTCAGCCAGGAGTTGGGACCTCCCCGCAAACTAATCAGGTTGACTGAGATGATATCAATTATTGGCAAAGCTTGCCTCTTGGTCTTTAACACCCTAGGCTAGCTCTACAATGTGCGCTTGATTCTCCCCCTCCTCCATTATATGATGGATTAGCAGTATCGGTAGAGGGTCTGACGCCATGCTTTGCAGCAAAGAGTTACGGCCCTTTATGGTCTCAGTTCAAATCCCGCCGAGGTTAACTTTGCCTTTCATCCTTACGGGGTCGATAAAATAAAGTACCAGTAATACATTGGAATATTTGCTGGCCTTGTGCCAAAAGTAGAAACAATTATATAACATTAAAAACATTACAAGGCCTGCATTTTTTTACTGCACAGTTCACACTCATT
>OZ024740.1:112616571-112624071 GCA_964016885.1 Eledone cirrhosa
TTTGTCTTTTAAGGACCAAATAAGTTCTGAGAATGCGGTGCTGGTCCTTTTAAGTGGAGATTTAAATGTAGAAGAATGATTATAGAATCTTGCTTTAAAGGAGGTAGAAGTAGAGCGAATGTAGGTATAGGTATTGGTACTAGTTACCACTTTACATTCGTATACTAGGTTTTTATCGAGACAGAAATGACTAAGAGGACAATTAGTTCTAATAGGGCAGTTGCATTTACGATTAAGATTATTTACAGAGTTATTAGCAAGTGGCCCAGGATTAATTATATTAGGAACTGGAGTGGTGGAATTAACTAAAGGAGGTGCTAAAGTTTCCAGATTTACATTACTATTTGATGCATTCCTCAAAGTTACGTTTGACGTCGTATTTATACTTGTGTTATTTTGCCTAGAGTTTACATTGACGTCGGGCCTTGTGTTATTATTATGACGCTCATGGTTGGATGCATATGAGTTATTATTTAATATTTTAGAATTATGTCTTGAGATAATTTTAGAAATGTTTAAAGTAGTAGAATACGAGAATTTAATAGTATGCCTATTGAAAATCTTGCTATATATATGTGAAGGAGGGAAGCTGTTATGTAATGCCCTAAAAATAATTTAGGGATATTATTAATAATGGAAAGAGAGAAGGGAGCGTTGTACCAAAGAACATTTTTATATCTAGTCTCCCCCTTTTGTTAGCAGATTATTACTAGCTACATTACTAGAGTTATTATAAGCTCTGCCAATATTAAGTTCTTTAGTATACCTAATTTTGTCTAGATATCCAGCCCTAGATAACGCATTATTATAATAGTTGGTATTAGCTTCGAAAATATCTTTATTAGAGGATAAATTAGAAATTCTTTTTTCTACACTTTTGACTATAGCAGTTTTAACATTATTAGGGTAGCTAGATTTAAAGTTAACGTAATTTAGGTTCTCATTACCCTTATGATATGGGTAATATAAGCCGGTATCTAGATTAAGGGATATATCAAGGAAATTTGCTAGTTTATCATTATTCTCGAATTCAATTTTTAAGTTAAGATGCTTAAATAGATCAAGTATATTTTTCTTAATTATATTAAAGTTTACATTGTTACAATTAGAAACAGTAAAGAGAGCATCATCATGATACATCCCACCGCAAAGTTGGGGAATTTTCCGGTTTAAAGAATTCAAGATGAAAATTCCAACTAAGTCGGTCAGTTGAGCTGAATCCGACGAACCCATGGTGATGTCAAAATTGTTGGAAGTATCCGCCCATTCTTAAATTCCAAGATGGTTTTCCTAGCGGTGAGAATGATGTTTATTTCTTCACTAGTAATGTCCGTATATTTTAACGCACATGAGAGAGCCTTGTTTAGGAGTGAAGGAGAAATAGAAGAGTAGTAGCTAGCGATGTCTAATTGAATAATTTTCAGTTTGTTTTTATTTTTTAGGTCGTTGAACCAGTCTATTACTTCAGATGAACCCAAACATAAATAGTTGAGATTTATACGTAACCTGTGGGGCAATTCTATCCAAGATGGATTTACTAACAACCCCTAGGTCAGATTTAGAAGGGGCAATTAGAAGGGGCTATATATATATATATATATATATATATATATATATATATATATATATATATATATATATATATATATGTAATAAAATATGGAGAAAAATACTGCAGGTAGCGCATGGATAACGTGTAATAAAATGAGTCCCTCATCAGTGATTTGCCGACGATCATAGATATTTCATTGCATTAAAAATCATATACCTTACGTCGGTGCAATAATAACTAAAATAAGTTATTAGGACAATTAAAACGCGTAAAGCGAGTGAGACAGGAGAACAACAAAGAGTATAACTAACCGTAGGGGAATGAAACAAGCTTCATAATTATTATGTTTTGCATAAGCTAGGTGAATATATGAGCGCTTTAGAAAAAAGACCTTACACGAACGAGGGCCATGTGAGAAGAGAGAAAATATAGCTTTCGTCGTGTACAGGATGAAGCGAAGAGAGGAGAAACAGTGAGTGAGTGAAAGTGTGAGGAAGAGCTAACTGACATGACAGAGGGGGCGAAAGAAAGTAGGAGAAACAGAGAGAATGGGGGAACAGTAAGAGAGAGAGAGAGAAAAACACAGAATCGCAGTTTGGGTAAATATATGTAATAAAATATGGAGAAAAATACTGCAGGTAGCGCATGGATAACACGTAATAAAATGAGTCCCTCATCAGTTATATATATATATATATATATATATATATATATATATATATATATATATATATATATATATATATATATATATATATAAAATAAAGTTAAATAAAAGTCAAATATGACTCCAGTTCCTCAGTGAATTAACAACCCAATAAGGAACTGGGCATATCAGAGTATTGACAATATTATACACCTAAACAACATATGTACTTGTCTATACCATACTAATTCAAACTGCCTGAAGAGGTCACAGCCAAAGATGGCTGTCACTGAAATATATATAGCAGTAATAAACGAAGCTAAATTTTAATCATTTGACTTTTATTTAACTTTATTTTACACTACTCCGGAGTAACCAAACCAACCTGCGCACTTCGTCGAGTGCTCCAGCCTGCATACTGAGATGTTGGTATACAACCAACATAAACTCAAAATCTCTCTCTCTCTCTCTCTCTCTCTCTCTATATATATATATATATATATATATATATATATATATATATATAAGTTTAAGCGAGAATAAACTCTATTTATGGGAGTATAAACCAGATGGACAAAAATGTCTATCTGGTTTGTATCCCATAAATAGAGTTTTTCTCGCTTAAATTTAATATATATAATATTGCATCTTTGAGTGATTCCAGTCATTGAGCTGTTTAAGTATTAGAGACTAATTAATCTTTAATTAATATATATAGACATATATACTGTATTATATTAAACACATGACAAACTGTCATACACTTTCCTAGGTACACGGAGTTTCCTGGTACAAGTTTATACTATTGATGCTTCGTTCGTTTTGGTACAAGGCCAGCAACTCCTCCAGTGCATTACTGGTACTTTATTTTATCGACCCCGTAAGGATAAAAGGCAAAGTTAACCTCGGCGGGATTTCAACTCAGCACTGGGGTAATTGCTGGCCTTGTGCCAAAAAGTAGAAACAATTATATATTTGTATTATCTTAAGCCTTTACATATGTCCATATAGGGTGGATTGATTGAATTTGAACAGCGTTGATTGAAATGTCTTTGTTGTATTTGTTCTGACTCTTATATTCTGCGTTCATATCACACTGAGGTCAACATTACTTTACATCTTTCTGGGGTCGATAAAATAAAGTACTAATCAAACATTGCTCCACATTGTTGGTCTTGTGTCTAAATTATATCTATACATATGTATGTTTGTATGTTTAAGAGCAATGTAAATGCCTTCTTTTCATTTTGCTTTTAAGAAATAAATCAGTACGTTATCAAATATCTGTTAGGTTTAACCCTTTAGCATTTACATGACTCTATATATACTATTATATTTTCGTGTTAAAGGCTTTATCTTACATAATATCGAATCTATGAGATTTTGATATTATTTATTTTGAGAACAATACCTTAACATCAGTATGGGTAGCTAGTTACGACCGGTGTGAACAGAAAGAGGTGAGAGAATTCTGGCCGGATACAGCCGGTTTAAATGCTAAAGGGTTAAACGGTTTTAAAGTAAAAATCATACAATAGAAAGAAAAAAATACGAAAAGGAATGAGTAAAGAAAAACAATTAAATGGTAAAAGTAAGAGAAAGGCAAGCAAGAAGCGCCAGTCTTTACATGCTTGTCTAGCCGGTATGTCTTAGCTACACCCCACGGACAAAATGGCGAAGGCATTATCTGCAGAGAGCAGTCAGTGACACTCGATGTATCAGCCACTCTACCACACTGGACTCTTTCCTCGGGCACAATGTACCCCTCCCGATTTATCGAGAAAATGGAAGTTAGGAGACCGAGGATATCCGAGGTCTCATCGGAGACGGGGATAAAGAGGAAGCAGTCGGTCTAGTCCCACTATTTGGATATCGTCTGCCTGGATTTGCGGTCGATTTGATAAGATTGGAGACGGAGAACGTGGGTCCCAGACAAGAAACTTACCTCCCTCGAACGGGAAAAGGGATATACTGTCTAGGAGTTTTCCATTACCACGGTCGAGGCCGACTGGCTCCAATTGTGACGGGAAACTAGCCACATCCTCTCTGTTTTCTCACACATACGCGCGCGCGGCACACACGCACACACACACACATACATACACACACACACACACACACACACTCTTTTTTTCTTCTTCTCACTAGAAATCAACTGAGTTGAAGCTTGAAGAGGGTTAAATACCAAAGACACGCCATATATCATTACGAGGCCTCTAAAACTCTGTAAGAAATGAAGAAACTTGACAGTAAGATATTTTGTCAATTATGCCTATCTGGGTAAACACACCATTCAGTTTTGCACTAATAAAAAACAACGACCTCCCCCCCACACACTCGCGTAAAAAAATTCATTCATAATTCTAACTCGTTTTGTAGACGTAAGCCTAATTCATTTTATAATGGTTTCTTATATAGTCACAAGACCAGTAATTTTTTTAAGAGGAGGGGAAAGTCGATTAAATCGACCCCAGTGCATTACTGGTGCTTTATTTTATCGACCCCATAAGGATGAAAGGCAAAGTTAACATCGGCGAGATTTAAACTCAGACCGTAAAGAGGCACAACTCTATGCTGCAAAGCATGGCGTCCGACTCTCTACCAATACACCACCCTAATTCATTTTATAATAATGAATGGTTTTTTTTTTCGATTTTTCTAAGAAAAACAAACGAACAGTAATAAAACAAATATAGTCATTTCTGTTACTCTTTACAATGACTATGCAGGAGATATAAACATAAAACAAATATTAATATTTATACAACACTGATTCGTTTACGAAGATATCGACTAAATTTGAAAAGTCGCCAGCATGCAAATGAACTATAAGTAATAGTCGAATGAGTTTTTAGGTAATTTACTGACGAATGTTTGTAGTTCATTTGCACTGTGGCAGCTTTTCAAAAAGGAAACAAATATTTACACACACACTCACACACATATATTAGTTAGTTAACCTAGCTCCAGCCTGGACTGCGGCAGTATCTATGTGGACCCCATTTCATACTTCTCTGTCTCCCTTTGCTATCATCAATTTATGCATAGATTCCAGTAACTTCTTTTATATTATCAATGCATGACATGACATCCACCAATTATCTCCGACTATCATTGTTATCTTTAATTCCTAGTTAGATTCCAGGCTAGGTTGTCAATATATGTGACATGACACCCACCACACTTCTATGTCCATCAATGATATCTTTAGTACCTTGTTAGATTCCAGGTCACTATCATTCTTCAGGTTGTTAATGTATGTAACATGACATGCTCCACACTTTTGCCACAACTTGCCACTGATCTCACAGGACCAGTTGTGAAGCTCCCTGTTTAGGGTGTCGTTCACAAATGTCTTAAACCATTTCTCCCAGTCCAAATGCACCAACGTTTTGTTGTTTTCTCCACTCTTCACATCATTCTCGTCTCTCTCTCTCTCTCTCTCTCTCTCTCTCTCTCTCTCTCTCTCTCTCTCTCTCTATATATATATATATATATATATATATATATATATATATATATATATATATATATATCAATGATATTAATAAATGGGAGCTATATTTATAAAACTATTTATAAGGTCTGGTTTCTTGGGTATGTCACTATTTATAAAACAAATTTTGTATTTTATCTGACGAGAGTGTACCGAACCTTTTTGGTACCCGTGAAATATATATAATAAAATAAATATGGTTTTATAAATATAGTTTCCATTTATTAATATCATTGATATTATACTCCACGAACTTGTTGAGTGCTTCGAATCTGTTATAAATAAATTTGTTGAATTACTAACAAATTAAATATCTCTTTGCTTACATATATATCTGTCTCTATGTCTCTCTATATCTTACATATATATCTGTCTCTCTATCTATCTCTCTATCTCTCTTATTTAATAATTTTATCAAATTCATTCATTCTCTAACTCACTCATTCTGTTACATCCTTTCTCTCCCTCATTTAAATGCTCTCTTTGCCACAATCGCTTATATCATGATCTTATTCTCTCTTGTTATTCAACAGAATAGATTCCCCAGTCAACTTCCAATGACACTAATTATGGATATCAATTATGACCGGTGTTGCTTTCAGCCAAAGTCTTTTACTGGTCTAATAGACTTGCCTACACTGGCACAAGTAAATATATACATACTCACATATCAAAATAAATATAGATAGATATGCATAATCAAATATGTGTATATATATATATATATATATATATATATATACACACATGTATATATATATATATATATACACACAATTACAAACACACTCACATACAGACATATATGTATATGAATATATATATATATATATATATATATATATATATATATATATATATATATATATATGTGTGAAAAAATGGGGAGAAGAATACTGCAGGTTGCACATGGATAACATGTAATAAAATGAGTCCCTCATCAGTGATTTGCCGACGATCATAGATATTTCATTGCATTAAAAATCATATATATATATATATATATATATATAACGAAGGAAATGTGGTAAGGAACCAGGTGGACCATAACGCACCAAAGTACTCAATACTTGAGGTAGTAGAGTGGGTAATAGGAACCAGTAAGACCCCGACAGCTGAGCTCAAGCCGTTTCGACGGCTAATTCTGGACTAAATTTAGTCCAGAATTAGCCGTCGAAACGGCTTGAGCTCAGCTGTCGGGGTCTTACTGGTTCCTATATATATATATATATATATATATATATATATATATATATATATAACCACGTGTCTATAGCGAAATTTACTGCTAGAAAACACACCCGCCGAGGCTATAGAACGCAAGACTTGTTGACGAAGTAAATTCTTTGTTCTGTCGTCAAAGGCCATTAACTTGCAGACCCCTGCAAGCGGAATTAGTCGATCTCGGATTTACAGAAACCTAGCGTGGATGTTGTATGTTATATGTGATGTATATTGTATGCTATACGATATGCGTTGTGTGTTGCATTCGAGGTCCGCGTGATGGTCCAGGTCAGTCAAAATCTTTCCCTGAGTTCAATTTTTTTCGTTGCTATGGCAATGCGGCTGGACTGCCGGTCGCTATATTTGATTTGCAAAGCTGTCTAAACGTATTGCTATAACTATGGGGTATTATTCTCCATCGAGTGCTAAGCTGCATTCTGAATCTGCATTCGTTAGATTAGCCGCATCCTAAAGTTTCGTTAATGCTGTACTAAAATTTATATATATATATATAGTTAGAACTTAGACGGGAACAAAAACAGAGAGGCAGTACAAATAAGAGTTTATTAGGTTCACGCCTTT
>OZ024740.1:112629071-112636571 GCA_964016885.1 Eledone cirrhosa
GATTATGTTTCTTTCAATACCAGCTGTATCAACTTCATCAAGCTATCTCAGTTTATGAGGATTTGGCAGGTCTAGGACAGTGGTTTCGAACCCAGCGTCTGCAAAGATAGCGATGGGGCCCATGTGATAAGCTTACAATTTATAGTAGTTTGTTATAAACATAATATACACATGCTACTGGGTACGTATAGGCATTTCTCTCTTTTGATTGTTATTCTTACTCTGTGCTAATCTGAGAAAGTAATAATTGTATTAGGGTGTACGTGTTTGAGAACCGCTGGTATTGGGATACATATCTTTACTGAGCTAACCAAATGACCCCCGCCCCAGGGGAACCTCACTTTACTGCACCCTTATGAGTACATCTTTTTACTGCGTCTCCTAGGGCTATTTCTCTCTACTGAGCCAACCAAATGAGCCTCCTAAATGTTCTCTTTACTGAGTGAACCAACCAAGCCTCATAAGGGTACTTCTCTTTACTGAGCCAACCAATCAAACCTTCTAGGAGTACTTTTCTTTACTGAGCCAACCAAATGAACCTCCTAGGAATTTTTCCTTTTACTGAACTAAACAAGCTTCTACATCAGAGATCCCCAAAGTGTTCGATATTGACGATCAAGTGTCAATCAAACATTTGGAAAAAAACCTGACATTTGTATAAGAAATTAAAATGAATAAATATATAAAACACAACCTTGCTTATCTAGGTTTCTGTGTTATATAGAATTAGTCGTTACTGTCTATTTTTGTATTTTGTATACTGGTTTATTTATTTAGCTATCTATTTCTGTACATGTCTTGGGTCAAGGATTCTACAGCAGGATCGATTATCGGGGGTTCTAGTTCTACATGGTCACTTAAGGCCCAGATATATTTTTATAAGAGCTTGCTTGGTCTACGAACACATCCTTTTACAGAGCCAACGAAAGAATATCTACATGATACATATATCAAGTTTGCCATTCAACTGTAACATCTACACATATTTTCCTAAATCATGAGGATTTGCTATGTTTAATGATCATCTACATAGTCTCTCTGGGTCCAGTCATACTAAGTTCACATTCAATTATAAACTTCATGAATTGACATATCAATACACTTAAATATAAAGGTGATCACGAATTAACAGTTCAGAAAAAAACTGCAACTTCAGAATTAATCTAGTTTGGAACTATATAATTCTTGAGATTTGAAAAGTTTGCTGTTATTATTATGGTGCTTTAGGGCGGTGGATTGGCAATATCGGTAGAGGGTCGGACGCCCTGCTTTGACGCATAGAGTTACGGCTCTTGCCATTCTGAGTTCAAATCCCACCGAGGTTAACTTAGCCTTTCATCATTATGGGGTCGATAAAATAATGTACCAGTAATACACTGGGTAATTGCTGGCCTTGTGCCAAAAGTAGAAACAATTATTATGGTGGTCAGGTGAAAAATTTCTACATCAAAATTCAAAATGTGAGGAATTGAGGAACCTGGGATCACAAGGGAAGGAAAGCGATCTGTCGACCTGAGAATTGTTGGTCTTGTGTGATATTCAACTAGTGTTAAAGAGAGTTCTAAGTTGTTGAAGATGTAAATAGTTACTTTATAAGGAAATTACACAATATTTGTTTCGGTTACTTACCAGTTTCATATACACTGTGACACACACGCACACACATGCATACACACACACACATAGATATATACACATATACACATACAACCACATATATACACACACACATATATATACACACACATATATATATATACACACATACCATATATACATTCAGTTATAGGCTCACCCTGGGGTGAAATGCTATACTATGAGACAGTGGAATATTTACTCATCAGTCGCTATTCGGAATTTCTCATTATCGATCTTCTTACGTGTGTGCATGAAGAGAGAGAAAGCAAGAGAGAGAGAGAGAGAGAGAGAGAGAGAGAGAGAGAGAGAGAGCTAAATAGAGAGTCAATCATATCTTTGTTTCCTCGCATGGAATATGTATATATATATATATATATATATATATATATATATTTCGTTTCTGAATTTGTTTAGCAAGATTCTTTATCTGAAAACGTGTGTTGAAACCGATATTGTTATACTTAAGGACAAAATGAAAATGAAAACACACACGCACATAGAACAAACAACCAACCAGTAACATACAATATAAACAAATAAATAAACGAATATAAACACACACAGACACCCGGATGTAACACATGCGCAAACTAAGCACACAACACACACACACAAACAAGATGGCGTAGGACAGAACAAAGGAGAGGCACAAAAAACAAAGAAAAGAATCCCCAGTCACTGAAGAGGTCACAGAAAGTGTGACGAAAGAACTTTGACAATATATAACCAACCAACCGGAAATTTATAAATTCCTAAATTTATAAATTTATTATAATAAATTGAAGTGAAAGCAACTGGTGCGTGTGTTTCTTATTGGCAACATCACCCTCCCAAAGTATAACAATATATATATATATATATATATATATATATATATATATATATATATATATATATATATATATATGCTGGACCTGCGACGTGTCCCAGCTGTTTGATTAACGCAACAGCCTACTCGCGAAATCAACGTGTAAATAGCTGAGCATTCAACAGACATGTTTACCCTGATCTTATTTCTTAAGGAAATTTAGTACTGTGTGACAAGGCTGGTCATTTGAATTGCTGTCACAACCCATTTTTGCCAGCTGAGTGA
Organism: Eledone cirrhosa; assembly: GCA_964016885.1. Classification (NCBI taxonomy): domain Eukaryota; kingdom Metazoa; phylum Mollusca; class Cephalopoda; order Octopoda; family Eledonidae; genus Eledone; species Eledone cirrhosa. The sequence continues at coordinate 112,631,803 of OZ024740.1, forward strand.
ACTGGAGTAACGTGAAATCTAGTGTCTTGTTGAATGACACATAGTGTCTCTGGGAATCGAACTCACAAACTTACGATCGTGAGTCAAATAGCCTAACAGACGATCGAGCGTAGGGGGTAAATGGAGAGACACAGGGAGAGAGAGAGAGATGTAATATAACAGACCAGAGGTGGGGAACCTGCGTGCTTGAGGCCGCATGCGGCCTCCGTGAGTTTCTTGTGCGGCCTTCATAAAAGCTAGCTCTTGTATTAATTAATAATTTATCATTTTGATTACAACAATTTCAAAATTAATGGAATTAAATAAGAACGGTATGAATGTAAGTTTCAGTGACTACTGGTGGTAATAGCCAATTGTAGAATGTCAGGTGGCGTTCTACAATTGGCTGTTGTAAAAAAGACGCTTGTGACTTGTCATTTGTCAATCTTGTAACGTGCTTGTGACAGTCTCGTCTCGTATTGCTACCGGCCATTGTGAAAATCTAGTTATTATTGTTTTAATTAACGAGTAAGTTACCCGCTCTTTGTGCGTGATGAATAAAAATATGTTAAAAATCAAATAGATATTGATTGGTTAAATTAACCAATTAAAGACCAATTTATTGTATCAAAATTAAAAGTACACACATAGTATTATATAAATGTAAAATATGAAAAATTATGAATTTTGAAAAACATAATCATAGACTACGTTTCGAACTTTTCTAGACATAGTTATAATAGATGATGGTCCATTTCGTGTCCTTGATAAAGTAACGTATAATTGGTCATGTGTAAAAAAAGGAGTTGGGTGATAGATGGCAATTTTGCTAAGAGTTTGACATTGCGATTTGTTGGCAGTCATCGCAAAAGCCAGTCGGATAGGTAATTGTAGTCTAGAAAAAGTAAAAGGCAGTGTAACAGCAACATAGCAACAAATAAATCAAAAACTACAAAAGACATAATTTGTTTAACTACAAATAACATAATTTGTTTGAAATTCATTTATAAAAAACATAACGGAGACATTCATATACTTACCGGGAAAAATGGTAAAAAGGGAAGCCATTTTAAAGCATTAACTGACCAATCAAAATCGTGAATTGTTTGACCAATCTTTACTCATTTTTTGTGTACACGACCGTCTTCACAAATAAATTATGCTCCAAACTTTTTAATATATAATATAGATTTGTGGTTTTACTAGTACACGGTGTTATTGTATTGCTAGCAAGTATACGCTTTCTTAAAGATAATATTTGATATTTGTTTTTACTCCATCATATCAAATTGTAAGAGAAGAAAAGTAAATGAAGAAAACAGAACATTTAATGTACCGTGGGAGTTAGATTTTTTCTTTACTTCTGTGAAAGATAAAATGGTGTGTTTGTTGTGCAATACAGTTTTAACTACTTTGAAAAAAGCGAATGCAAATAAACATTATTTGACTCATAAAGAACATAAATATATCAATTTAGAAGGTGAATCTCGACAAGCTGCACTTAAAAAATTGAAAAATGAAAAGCATCATCAACAGATGTCTTTTAGTGCTTTTGTGAAGAATAATTCCACTGCAGTTGATGTTTACAAAATAGCACATATACTTGGAAAAAGAGGAAAACCATTTAGTGACGTAGAAATAATTAAAGAATGTATTGTTGAAGCAGTGGGTATGTTAGATCCAGAAAAAGTTGATAAATACAAACAATTGCCTTTTTTAGAAGAACTATAACAGATCGCCAGCACGAATTAGGTCAAAATGTAACAGAGCAACTTCGTACAATTATACAAAATGAAGATGTTTATTTTTCAATTGCTTTGGATGAAAGAACTGATAAAACTGACTTGGCGCAAGTTTTATATTTTATTCGTGCTGTAACTAAAGATTTTCAGTGTTACGAAGAACTTCTTGCGCTGGGTACACTAACTGAAAGAACTCGCGAAGTTGACATTTTCGAAAACTTCAGAGAGGTATGTCATCGATTACAATTAAGTGTCAGTAATTTAGTCAGTGTCTGCACCGATGGCGCACCCTCTATGAAAGGTAAAAAAGAAGGATTCGTTTCTTTTTTTAAAAAAGGAAAACTTAAACTTGAAAAAATTGATATCATTTCACTGCATTTTGCATCAGCAAAATCTTTGCGCAAAATCCACCATTTTGCAAGACGCTCTGGATAGAGCAATTGCGATTGTCAACCATATTCGCGTTAATGCAATGCGTCATCGCGAATTTAGGCAGATTCTAACTTTAGACGAAGAAACGTACAGTGTTGATCTACCGTACTACTGCAAGGTTCGCTGGCTATCAACAGTACAGGTTTTGATAAAAGTTTAAACTTTACGACGACAAATTTTAAACTTTTATCAAGAAGAAGGAAAACTTTGTGATCTATCAGATGAAGCATTTTGCAGAAAAATTGCATTTTTGTCTGATATCAGGACAAAACATAACAATTTAAATATTTGCCTGCAAGGTAAAACGAAGCATATATATGAAATGGGGCAAAAGATCCAAGCGTTTCGAAAAAAATTAACATTTTTCAAAACATTACTCTCTCGCACGGATATATCTGCAGAACACTTCCCGGAGCTAGCAAAAATGTTGAATGAGCAGAAATGGGAAAACAAAATATTCGATGAATATGTAGGTGTCTTGGATTCTTTAATAGAAGAATATACTGAAAGATTTTCAGATTTTGACGAACACACACCTGCTATGAAACTGGTATTTGAACCACATTTAGTAGATATATTCCGAGGTTCCTACGGAACTACAAGTTGAGTTATTTGAGTTGGGGGAAGATAGTATCCTTAAATCCCTTTTTGACGCTAAAAAGGATCCCATAGAAATCTGGTCAAATGCTGTTGAATATCCACGCCTACGAGAGCATGCACGCCGTTTACTTTCCTGCTTTGGAAGTTCTTACTGCTGCGAGTCAACATTTTCTCTCATGACAAAAATTGAAACTACTTTAAGAACGCAAACCACAGATGCTTATTTAGAGGATCAATTAAGGCTGCGCATTACGAAGCTTGATCCAAATCTTCAATTACTTTCAAGCAAGAAACAAATGCAAATATCCCACTAACTTGAATTTTCCATCGGATTTTAAAATTATTTTACGTATTGTTGCTATGTTAGTTTTTTTAACTTAATATTATTATTTTTCTATTGTATTTCTTTATAATTATGTGAATACAAACATATTTTATATTGTAACTTTTTATGTTAAATAATAAATAAATGACTATAAAACTATATAAAACTATAATAATTTCACAAAAGTCGCATTTATAGGTATATCAACTTATGTGGCCCCCTTTATACTGCCTAATTTAAATGTGGCCTCTAATGATAAAAAGGTTCCCTACCTCTGTAACAGACGATCGTGGTGGTAAACGGAGTGAGAGGTGAAGGAGAGAGAGATGTAACAGACGATAAGGGGGTGGTAAACGGAAGGAGGGACGTAGAAGGGAAGGAGAGAGAGAGAGAGAGAGAGAGAGAGAGAGAGAGAGAGAGAGAGAGAGAGAGAGAAAAAGCGACCGAGCGAGAGAGAGAAAGAATATACATTGAGAAAGAATCGACCCTAGGTTGAGAACCACTGGGTTAGAATATAATAGTTTCTTAGATAGGTACAAGGCCAACAATTTTTGGGGAATGGAAAAGTCGATTAAATCGACCCCAGTGCGCGACTGGTACTTTATTTTATCGACCCCGTAAGGATGAAAGGCAAAGTTAACCTCGGTGGGATTTGAACTCAGATCATAACGGGCCGTAGCTCTATGCTGCAAAGCATGGCGTCCGACCCTCTAAGAGAACAACTTTAGAGGAACAAGATAGAGAGGGAGAAACAAAGAGACTGGAACATTTTCTAGGACTAACACTCCAAATGAGAAAGATATGTATTTCCTATCTGTATGTTTGTGATCATATTATATATATATATATATATATATATATATATATATATATATATATATATATATATAGTAATAATTGCATTACTGGTACTTTATTTTATCGACCCCGTAAGTAATAATAATAAATGTGAAGACTAAAATCCGAAGAGGGCTCGATAAGGTTAATATATATATCAAAACCATAGAGCAAATATTTATTAAAATAACAGATTAAAGTTTAAGCAAAGAATCGCTGCTTTCACCCTTAACGGGATTTTCAGAATATCCCGTTAAGGGTGAAAGCAGCGATTCTTTACTTAAACTCTAATCTGTTATGTTAATATATATATATATTACTTCAAAATATTAATAAATATAGACATTCATGCGATCAAATATATTTTATTATACATATTTCAGAGGAACTGAGCTATTTCATCAGTACGTCCTCATCAGATAAAAATAAATTGATGTCTGACATACCTCAACTGTGCTGATGGTTCAATCCCAGTCCTGCCAAGAATGGAATTTGATCACATGAATGTCTATATTTATTAATATTTTGAAGTAATATTAATAACTCCAGAAAACCTTACTGTTGAGTGCTTCTAATCTATTGTAAAATCTTATTCATTGATTAATCAATGAACCTTGTTAAACTTTTGGTTATATATATATATATATATATATATATATATATATATATATATATATATATATATATATATATATATTTGGCAATATACCGTATGTTTAATTAAAAACATTTTGAAGAGCTTACGCTATTATTTTAAAGTAGTGACTATGTCACTTACTTCTTTTCGGCGAAAGAAGACAGAGAGGATAACAGTCTCTTTCATGCTGTTTGGCAATTATCAGAGCTAGGTACTG
>OZ024740.1:112641571-112644071 GCA_964016885.1 Eledone cirrhosa
ATTTTATCTATTACATTCACGTATTATATTTCGAATACCTGATGATATCACCGGATTCATACGGAACCCGGTCATTGAAATGATCATAGTATAATAAACCTTTCAAGGATTTACACAAATCCAGCCTCCTGTCATTTCATTATAATATTTAACTCCGTAATAGCACCACCAACTACAAAAACAAAGACGGCTGAACTGCTTTACGTTGAGTACTCTCTATATTATTGCATTACGATTGACCATACGGAATAGACCAGCTCTATACAGTGGTGAACCTCAAACCTGAATAAATATATATATATATATATATATATATATATATATATATATATATATATATATATATATATATATATATATATATATATATATATATATTGCCAGTAGCTGTGACCGTCAGATAGTATCAGTAATGGAAAGACTAATGGAAACGTTGTTTCCTTGGTCCAATTTGGTGTTCGTCTCTTTTCTCTCTCAAACACACACTCACGCATAGAACACACACACACACACACACACACACACACACACACACACACACACATACACACACACACACACACACACACACACACACACACACACACACACACACATATATATATATATACTATGTATGTATATAAGTTCAAACAGACGGATGCATCCATTTGAGGAAAACTAGTCTGCAGGAATGAAAGGCAGTTGTAGAGCAGAATGGTTTAGTAAGGAGTTTAGAACAGGGAGACACAGAGGGATAGGATAATGATAGTATGGTGTGGGTTAGTGTTGGTGGTGTTGGTGGGTGATGGAGGATGTTGATGGGGGAGGATGATGGTGGATGGTGGGGAATGTTGTCTGGAATAGGGAGACACATCGGAGCAGCATGATGACGGAAGCATGCTGAAAGATGGTGGCTGATTGTATGTATGTTTATGCGTATATGTCTGCAGTCTGAAGTGTGTATGTATAGGTGTACGTAAGCATGTGTACACGTGTATATGTGTGTGTCCGTACGCGTAGGTGTGTGTATTGGCATATGTGTGTCTATGTTTGTACGTATGTGTGTACGAATGTCTAAGCATGTGTTTAAATTGGTGCGTGTGCCTGTATGTATAGAGGTATGTCTGTGTATGTGTATATGTATGTGTATGTGTGTGTGTCGGTGTGTATGGGTGTATGTGCTTAGGTATGTCTGCGTATGTGAATATATATATATGTGGATGTATTTAACGATGACTGCGTGCGTTTCTGTATGTATGTGTCTATGCGTGCGTGTGGCTTGTTTGCAACGGTTGTCGTGTTTATGATTTTGTCACGCCTGACCTAATGTCGACTCGAACCTGTGTAGTCTACGCTAGCTGCTTAATTTACTGTGCTATATGGTTTCATACTTGTTACAACGGTTCAAATACTGCCACATGCTTCATTACTCCAAGCTTTTACGTGTCTTCAGCTCCACAATATGTCAGCAAATGTGTGTGGCATGCCATTCCACTACCAGACGCCCACAACTTCTACCAGTGTCCAAACATTCTTTTTCCGCCATTGATCACCATCCACCACCATCCATCACCACTATTCACCACCAACCTCATCACCACCACCACCACCTACCACTCTCCAGCATCCCTCTCCATCCAACAATATCCACACCCACCATTTGTCACCACCATTCTCCCTCACTATCCTCCATCCTCATTCAACATCTACCAAAACCCGTCACCATACACTATCATCCACCATTCCCCAGCCTCCTCCTACACCACCACCACCACCACCACCACCACCACTACCATACTCCACTACCACCCCTCATACACTATCATCCACCATTCCCCAGTCTCCTCCACCACCTCCACCACCATCCACCACTACCATCCTCCGCCCCCTCCATACACTATCATTCGCCATCCACCCGCCTCCTTCACCAGTCATCAACATCCACCACCACATACCATTACCATCTTTCATAGTGTACCTTTGAAACCCTATCTAATACGTTGTTTTTAAAGACGGTAGCGTGTTATTTGAAGGAGATATGACTACTATTTATAGCAAGTCAAACTACCACGCAACGACGCAGTCACTGGATTGTTGGAGCCTGGTTAAAATGAAATGTACTTTCATTTTTTAATTTACTGGAGGAAGGGACAGTGGTCATGACCTTCACTGGTCCTCCAAAACCTCGAGGAAAGAAATATGTTCAGGACATTTACTGTCTCCCATCACCTGGAAGAAGAGACAATGGACAATACCCCTACCAGCCCTCTAAAACCTAGAGGAAGGGACTGTGCCCAGAAAGTTCATAGGCCCTTCACGATCTGGAGAAAGGGCCACGACCCATGACTTGTTGGCCTCCATGACTCGGAGGATGGGACAGTACTCAATACCTTCCCAGGGCCTCCATAACTCGGAGGAAGGGACAGTACTCAAGACATTCACAGGGCCTCTATGACTCGGAAGAAAGGACAGTATTCGAGACTTTCACAAGGCCCCAATGCCTTGGAGGAAGGGGCAG
>OZ024740.1:112654071-112656571 GCA_964016885.1 Eledone cirrhosa
TATGGTGGTGAGAGACTCCTGCACCATCTTCACTCTTTGTTTGGCAGGATATGGGCTAATGAATCCGTACCTGAGGACTGGAGAGATGCAGTAATGATGGTCTTGTACAAGGGAAAGGGTAACAGGAACGATTGTGGGAACTACAGAGGTATATCATTGCTTTCTGTCGTAGGGAAAGTTTTATGTAGGGTGCTTCTGGACCGTCTGCTGACACACATTGCAGATTGTGTTCTTCCTGAAAGTCAATCTGGTTTTCGTGCTGGACGCGGCACTACTGATATGATCTTCTCAGCTAGACAGCTCCAGGAGAAGTGCATGGAGCAAGGCTTGGATCTGTATCAGGTTTTTGTCGATCTGACAAAAGCTTTCGATACTGTTAACAGAGATGCATTATGGAAGGTTCTCCAGAAACTTGGTTGCCCTGATAAGTTCCTTGCTTTAGTTAGGTCTTTCCATGACGACATGGAGGCTTGGGTTAATGTCGGGGTAACATGTCGGAGCCTATCTCAGTAAAAAATGGAGTGAAACAGAGGGATATTCCAGCACCGACCCTGTTTGCCATATACTTTGCAATGGTTTTCTGTATTGCATTCAGGAATTGCGAGCATCGTGTTTACATCCGATATCGAACCTCAGGCAGCATATTTAACATCAGGCGCTTTGCTGCGAAGACAAGAGTATTTACATCAATCATAAGAGACCTCTTGTATGCAGATGATTGCGATCTTGTAGCGCACACAGAGAGAGATATGCAGCACATTTTGAATGCATTTTCTGACGCTTGCACTGCCCTAGGATTGACTGTCAGTCTCAAGAAAACCATCGTCATGTACCAACCTGCCCCTGGTAAGCAGTACACTGAACCAAACATCTATGTGTATGGCAAACGACTTGGAGTGGTTGATCAGTTTGTCTACCTGGGAAGCACTGTCAATCGATACAGCAACCTTGACAGTGAAATCTCACTTAGGATTAGGAAAGCAAGTGATGCTTTCGGAAAGCTAGAAAGGCGACTCTGGGGTCGGCGAGACATATGCAGGAGGACAAAGGTAAAGGTGTACAGGGCATGTGTGCTCTCTTGTCTTCTTTATGCCTGCGTACCTGGGTCACATATCGACACCACCTTAAGCAATTGGAGCGTTTCCATCAGATGTGTCTCAGACGGATCCATGGCGTTCACTGGAGGGACCACATCAGTGATGTCGAGATTTTGGAAAGCTGTATGTGTGACAGTATAGAAGCTCTTGTGCTTAAGCAACGACTCCGTTGGAGTGGTCACCTTGCCAGGATGAAGGATTCTAGAATACCAAAACAACTCTTTTATGGAGAGTTGGTTAAAGGAAAACGACCGCCACATAAACCAAAAAAGAGGTATAAGGATTCCTTGAAAGCCTCTCTGAAAGACGCTAATATCTCTGCTGATACATGGGAGAATATTGCTGCTGATCGTAATAAATGAAGACTGTATATGAGGGAAAAGTTGCCTTTGAGGCATCTCGAATCGCATACGAGAAAGTAAAGCGGGCTGTGAGGAAGGGCATTGCTGTTGCACTTCCATACGGCGAGGATCCTCCTATGGTGCTGACATGCAGCGTATGTGCGAGACTCTGCCTAAGCAAAGCTGGACTCGAAAGTCATCTTCGCAGCCATAAAGTAAGACCAGTGGTTGACTACCAGGCTGCTGTTGGAGATGCTACTCATCATGCTTGCCAAACATGTGGTAGAGAATGTAAGTCAGCAGGAGGGCTCAAGCGACATGCAAAAGTACACGAACTCCAACCACAGCCGACTATTCCCAGTGAATGTTTTGGTTGCCGACTCTGTGCAAGACATTTTAGATAATTGGCTGGGCTAAAAAGCCACATTCGATCGCAGTGCTGTTAGTTGCTATCGTGTGTGTGTGTGTAGATATGCTTATGTGTGTGCGTGTGTGTGTATATATATATGTATATGTATATTATCATTGTTGTTGTCGTTATTATTATTGTTGTTATTATTATTATTATTATTATTATTGTTATTAATGTATGTGTGTGTATATGTGTGTGTGTGTGTGTGTGTATGTGTGTGTATATATATATATATATATATATCTTTTTTTTCTTTTTATTTATTTATTTATTATTATTATTTTTATTTTATTTTATTTTATTTTATTTATTAATTTATTTACTTTTATTTTTTTCTTATTTTTTTTATTTATTTATTTTTTTTTTCTTATATTTTTTTTCTTCTCGTGCAATGGCCATACTCGATAACGAGGGGGCAGCCATCATGTATGTATGTATGTATGCATGCATGCATGCATGTATGTATGTATGTATGTATTTATGTATGTATGTATGTATGTATGTATGTATGTATGTATGTATGTATGTATGAATGTATGTATGTATGTTATCTCTTTCTCTTAATTTCGAGTATATTTTTTGACCGGCCTCCTTCCTGGTGGCAAGGTTGTAAAAGAAAAGAAATTGTCATCCCTTGAATCGCAAGAATG
>OZ024740.1:112664071-112689071 GCA_964016885.1 Eledone cirrhosa
CAGTCATACTTTGGTCCAAGCGGGTTGGTATATAACCCGTAGCTCCAATAATGATGGGTAAGAAGCTAAAGCTGTATCTTGGATACTGGATTTGTAAACTCCTCATCAATGGTTCGTAGATGTCCTCCTTCTCCTGTATTTTTCTGACAACGTTTACATCAAGTGGGCAGCTGATCTCCACAACAGAACACGTTTTCAATGTGTGGTCCCAAACAACAATATCAGGCCGGTTGTGCTTTAATTTAGTGGCAGTTTTTATTTTCAGGTTCCACCAGTATTCCCTAGTGCCATATGTCTTAATATATTCTTCCTCGTTTGTTTTCAATATTGTTTTCCGAAGTGCGTTCCAGATGGTTCTAGCTATCACATCGTGTCTCATGGGGAGGTAGTAGCGAGATGACATTCTTTCGCAGCTGGCAATAATGTAGCTTACATCTTCGATCTTTGTTTTACATAGCCTGTATTTATTGTCAGCTGCTGGCCCTCTTCTTTTGTGCAGCAGATATTTGGTAGGGAGTTCTTGTTCTTGTATTGCATAGAGATATCCCTCAGGTGTGATGTCATAAATTTGTCGGAACTCCATGCCAGGCTTTATGAGTGGTTTATCCCCTCTATGGTCTGTGTTTTACGTCTCAAGTATCCGTGCACAACTTTTTCTGTAAATTGGTCAATTTTTTTCATCTTATTTGAACATTGAATAGGATCTTCCGATTTCTCTGGGTGAGAGACTTATATCAGGCTTTATTCCATATCTCTCCTCCAGATCAGTGGCTATCCTAATAATATTTTTTTCTTCATGCTCATAAACCTGGGCAAGATGGTTGCCAACCTTTTTCCTCTGTTGAAGATGTTGTTTCATTGTTACTATCCGGGTCTCATATGATGTTAATATGGATTTTAGACCCCGGCCACCTTCCTTGCGTGAGAAGCATAGCCTATCCACATCAGCATTGCTGTCAAAGTTCCCAGTAACACTGAGAAGTTTGCGAGTTTTAACATCCATCTCACTTAGTTCTTGCAATGACCAGTTCAGCAGGCCAAATGTATGTATGTATGTATGTATGTATGTATGTATGTATGTATGTATGTATGTATGTATGTATGTATGTATGTATGTATGTACGTATGTATGGTAACATGTATCCCAGTACAACCTGTCTCATGGTCGGGTCGTTGGCGACTAAACTGGCAACCCCACCAAGGTTTCTTGGTGAGGAGGGTGACTTTGGACATACTGCAGGACTAAAAACAAAACCTGTCAAAGGGCAAAGGAGCTCTTAAGAGTCAATGGCCATCCAAAATCACCGGGAGAGATGACCCCTTAGCCTTTGTCAAGGCAGAATTCTAGGAGAAGGAAAACTCTGATATAACACCTGCAACCCTGATGGTATCCAATGATGTTGACTTGTTCTTCTTTTTGGTAAATATCATCTTGGTTAAGAGAGTGAGACTGGCTTTGTGCAATGCCTTTGCTCACTATAAAAGCTTCACGGCACAGGCATTGCTTTATATCTGGAGATCTCTCTGCACTTGTCATCACATGGTACCATGGGCCCAGCACTGTGTGTCAATAATTGTCACAGGTGTAGTGTTTGTACCAGAGTTTTCAAGTCGCTGGCTGGACTAAAAAGTCACACTCGTTCAGCGCATCGGTAGGGGTTCTCCTACATGGATATAAAGTAGTGGCCGTACTCGAAAACGAGTTGGCAGCCACCATGTATGTGTATATGTATGTCAGGTCACCAGTTGGTGCTACTGGTAACATGTATCCCAGTACAACCTGTCTCATGGTCGGGTCGCTGGCGACTAAACTGGCAACCCCACCAAGGTTTCTTGGTGAGGAGGGTGACTTTGGACATCCTGCAGGACTAAAAACAAAACCTGTCGAAGAGCAAAGGAGCTCTTAAGAGTCAATGGCCATCCAAAATCACCGGGAGAGATGACCCCTTAGCATTTGTCAAGGCAGAATGCTAGGAGAAGGAAAACTCTGATATAACACCTGAAACTCTGATGGTATCCAATGATGTTGACTTGTTCTTCTTTTTGGTAAATATCATCTTGGTTAAGAGAGTGAGACTGGCTTTGTGCAGTGCCTTTGCTCACTATAAAAGCTTCACGGCACAGGCATTGCTTTATATCTGGAGATCTCTCTGCACTTGTCATCACATGGTACCATGGGCCCAGCACTGTGTCAATAATTGTCACAAGTGTAGTGTTTGTACCAGAGTTTTCAAGTCGCTGGCTGGACTAAAAAGTCACACTCGTTCAGCGCATCGGTAGGGGTTCTCCTACATGGATATAAAGCAGTGGCCGTACTAAAAAACGAGTTGGCAGCCACTATATATGTATGTATGTATAGAACATAAACAACTGAAGAGTCAGCTTCCTAAGGGCGGTGCTCACAGTCTTGATGAAGTCATCAGTAGTTGGATATGTAATTTCTGTCAGCGTGTACTCCTCTCAAAGGCTGGTTATGTGAATCACCTGAAGTCACATGAAAGTATAACCACCCGCAACACCACTCAACAAAGACCTGGCGAAACAACGTGCGAGATAAGCAACAAAATGTGTAGAACTAGTTCCGGACTAAAAAAGCATATGTGGTAAATAAAGATTGTGTTCCACAGGATGACCCCGCCGATCCTGTGGAAAGCACAAAACTCATCTGTCATCTGTGTCGTAAATCATGCAGATCTACAGCTGGCCTACAAAGTCATCTACGAAGTCATGGACGCAGATGGGATGACAATGAAGAATCAATAAAAGATGGCATTCGTCTGTGAAGATGCTGCAATCCTCTCATATATATATATATATATATAATATTAATATGTGTAGAAGTAAACACAGTAAACCCATGTCTAAAGTTACGAGGGTAGATTACACCACAAATGTTATATATCATTCAACCTGAATCATATGGGATGTTAGAAGATTTCTTACAAGATTTCTCATACATACCATATCAATAACCATTTCATCTCCCGGTCAGACTAAAGATTTAATCTGTTTAGCCCTGAATGAATCGTGTTTGTAACAAGTAATCCGTAGGCATTTCGTCAGCGAAAGATAAGACTAACTGTTACATAACATCCATAACGATAAACTCACTAAAGTTTACACCTCGTGCGTTGAAAGTCATATGCGGTGCGAGTGGTTATGCTAGAAATAATAGCCTATTTACACTCATTTTTATAAGCTCAATAAGGAGCCGAAATATAAATATATATATATATTGTATATATATATATATATATATATATATATATATATATATATATATATATATATATATATATATATATATATATATTTATTAAAATAACAGATTAAAGTTTAAGCAAAGAATCGCTGCTTTCACCCTTAACGGGATCTTCTGAAACTAACAAAGTCAATCTGTAAACGCAGAACTATATATATTTAATATAGAACTATATATATTTAATATAGAAATGGTTTCTACAGGACTAGAACTGTTTCATTCGGGAGAAATAATCAGGAAGCCCTGATGATTTCTCCTGAATGAAACAGTTCTACTCCTGTAGAAGCCATTTCTATATTAAATATTTATATTCTGCTATGTATTGAGTACCTTGCTTACTGTGGTTACCTCCGATTGAACCCGGGATAAACATATATATATATATATATAGTAAGAATATTTTCGAAACAGCGAGCGAGTTTGAAATTAGAAATATAAGCTATCGCGGTATTTTGACTAAAGAAATTACTTTAGTAAAGTAATTTCTTTAGTCAAAATACGGCGATAGCTTATATTTCTAATATATATATATATATATATGAGTCCCGAGTTCAATCGAGTGTAACCACAGTAAGTTACTCAATACATTAGTAGAGAGTAAACATCAAATTGAACATAGAAATGGCTTCTACAGGACCAAACTGTTTCATTCGAAAGAAATCACCAGGGTAGCTTTTCTGACTTCTGTCGATTTCTCATATACATGAATATGTATGTTTGTGTGTGTGTGTGTGTGTGTGTGTGTGTGTGTGTGTGTGTGTGTGTGTGTGTGTGTGTGTGTGTGTGTGTGTGTGTGTGTGTGTGTGTGTGTGTGTGTGTGTGTGTGTGTGTGTGTGCGCATGTGTGTGTGTGCGCATGTGTGTGTGTGCGCATGTGTGTGTGTGTGTGTTTGGATGTGTGACTGGGGATGTATATTGAATAATATACGAAATGTTCATATAAATAAACATTTTTACTGCCTGGCTATGAATTTTAGAAGTGGTGAAATTCACCGCACGTCTTTAGCATATATATATTACTTTAAGACTTGTCATGATTTGCTTCCTTCAAAACCCTCTTTGTGGTCTCGGGATACGAAAGCATTGTGCGTCCATCCCACGCCTCCCAGGACACGTTGCAGCCCCATCGCCAGTTTTTGCACCATGAAATGGAGACGGATGTAAAATCAGTCGGCTGGAGTTTGCAACCGACATGGTGGTACTTAACTCGACAGGTGATCTCATACTTGTACTTGATAGGTTTTACGCCGTATGCTGCATGGTTGGAATGAAAATCAGTGCTACGAAAACTGAGACACTCGTCCTCTCACACGAATACAAGCGGGTAGAATGGTGTTCCTCGATAGAGTGCCTAGCTCGGATATCAGAGAGTCACTCCAGATAGAGCCGCTACTTCTCTGAATTGAAAGAAAACAGCTCCGATACTACAGGCATGTGGCTAGAATGACTCAGGAAAGAATCGCTGGAACGATATTACGGGCTGGTCTCGCTTGGGGATCCAGCCTGATCAGTTGGAGACGGTTGCTTCTGACAGGACCCACTCAGGAATAACCCTCTCAGGAATAAGTGGGTGAAGAAGAAGTCTTTTATAACTGTATTAAGCGTTGTATTGTATTATTTTCTTAACGTTGACAATTCTGATATGTGTTCGCGTGAGAGATAGAGGAGTTATTAGGCATTTTTAGGAGCATACGGTCTGCGATTGTAATATTAAATGGAAATGCATTAGATCATTGGTAGCCAGCCTACAAACATGCTCAGCATTTAAAACAATTTCTTTTGGTTCCCTAGTTGCGGCAAAGGAGGCCATGTTCTTCTCATTTATAGCAATTGCATATAATACCTAAGGTGGCAAATTGATAGAATCCCGAGCACTTCCGACAGAATGCTTTGCATTATTCGTTCCCAATCTCTGGGTTTTGAATTCAAATAACACCGTGGTCAAATTTGGTCCTCATTTTTCGAGGTCGATAAATAAAGTACTAGTACAGTACTTGTGTCGATTATTTTCCTTCCGCCTCTCTCGCTTTGGAAGAAATCAATTGTCTTCAGACATGGAGAAGGATAGAGTATGACAGGTCTAAATGCGCAAGACACCCCGTGTATCACTAGGACGATCCTATAACTCAGTTAAAAGTTTAGGGCCTACGGATCACGGGTATGACATCTGGATTCCGTTGTAACTTATAGATATCGTCGTTTGGTTTTTATCTCCAGATTTTCAGTATCACTTGGGAGCTGTTTATATAAATGCTGAATGTTGTTGATTTTATAATTTTGTCTGTAACTGACAATATTATGTGAAACAAAAGGGACCGTTGACCAGTGCCTTGTGACCCTGCACTTATTAATACAGACTTCTTGAATACGGGTCTGTTGGGCGATATCTTTTGACGTTGGCCTTTCAGGAAGTCGTAGATGTATGTATGCTTGCGTATACGTACACACACACACGTATGTTTGTGTGAGTGTGTGTTTATGTGTGTGTATGCGTGTGTGTGTGTATGTACGTGTGTGTGTATGTGCGTGTGTGTCCGTCCTTCCATGAATGTGTATGTAAATGTATATGTGACATTGCAGCCTGATCTTACTGCTGCGTTGGTTTCGATCAATTAAAAGGTTCAGTGCACAACACAGTTGCTGTCTAATGTAAACTAAGCGAGACAACCATGGCAGACAGTAAACAGACCATAAGGTGGCATCACCTGAAAACATAACTGAATATATTGATTATAGGATAGGATCAAGTAAGCGGTGGGGGGTTAATGAAAGAGGGAAGAAAATGGAAAGGAGCATATCATCAGAACAGACCAAAGAAATTATGTTTTCATTGCTGATACTTTCTGTCGTTCGTAACTCCTGGCAAAATATAGAGATAAACATATGCAAATATGTATGCGTGTATATATACATATGGAAATATATGCACACATACATATGTTGGAAGTTTACGGCGTAAGAAGCTTGACCATTGCTTGTACGCACGTATCTGTGGATGGATGTGTTTATGTGTGTTTGTGTAATTATATATACAGACATATATGTTGTGTGTGTGTGTCTGCATATATGAAGAAAGAGAGAGAGAAAGAGAGAGGGAGAGAGAGAGCGAGAGAGAGAGAGAGAGAGAGAGAGAAAGTGTGTGTGTGTGAGTAAAAGAGTGGGAGAGAGAGGGATTAGTGTTACACCCAGATCGAAAAATACTAAAAAAAGGATATATAAAGGTTAATCCAAAATGGAAGACGAACATACTACTTATCTATCTTTCTATTAATGCGCACTCGTACGCATAACTGCATTTAATAACACACATTAGTTTGCAATTGAAGAATATATTTCCCACAAGAAAAAAGGCAAGAGAGGAAAGGAGCCGTTCTTCAGATCAAGTGAAGAAAATTGTGTTTTTATTAGTCTTAACTTTATTAATGATACTATGTGGCGGTGGCAACATCTGGTTAACGTATCGCTGTTATCATATGACAGGAAGGGGGTAGGGGGTTTGAACTCAGAACTCACAAAGACGGAATAGATACTGCAATGTACGGCCATATCACACCGAAAACATCGGGTCTCTTTCGATCACTGAAGTTAAGCAGCGTTGAGCGTAGTTAGAACTTAGATGGGTGACCACTTGGGAAACCTAGGTGCTGTAAGCATCCTTTTAAATAGTGATGCAGTAGCATGGCCTCAGCCAGTCGCCTGGAACGCGTAAAAGATTACTGTCCATGGACTAGTACTTTATCGACCTCGGAGGATGAAAGGATAAGTCAATCTCAGCGGGATTTTAACCCATGGTTTAGAGAGCCGCAATGTATACCGAGGCATTTAATCCGACAATCTAACGTCTCTGTCAATTCAGTGTCACAAGAGAACTCAAAGAATCATCAGTTATTTAGTTTAACAGCATAAGTCTTCAACATAAGAACTATAATGGCAGAATGAAAATATCAACACAATACAAAATATAGAGAACGCCTTATTTACATAACCACACACACAGCTTGGCTTCAGGATATCCTCCTGAATCCTTTCCCAATTAGCTTTGTGGAAATATAAGCTGGGTAGAGACCGAGTGCTTCCTGTCGGCTGCATATCTACAGTCTTCTTCGGACCATACATTAGTATGTTTGCTATGTTATGGTCCGAGAAAATCGTTGGTGTTACTTTCTCATCGTGGATGAGATTCGTGTTATTTGTGAAGCGGAGATCAAGGATATTCTCTCCTCTTGTTGGATGTACCATTTGTTCCATGAAAAGTCTGTTTGTAATGGTCTGTTTGTTCAAGTGTCGTCATTCCAGAGAGATGGTATCCTTCGGGCCATTTGACCTTGGGGAGGTTAATATCCCAGCAGCCCGATGTTGCGATTCTGATCCAAATTGATTAGCACTTCTTCCATCTTTCTGAGTCTATCTTCAAACTTGTCCTCATGGTGGTCGATATGGGACATAATACAATTTTGAGCCGTGTACCATCGACAGTCGATCAACTTTCTTCAAATCGGACCGAGGAAACAATGTTTCCATTAATCTTTCTAATTGCTAATACTCTCTATCAGTCGCAAATTCAGGTAGAAGGAGCAACGTGAAATAAAGAGTCTTGTCCAAGGATACAACGCATCAGCCGGTCCGGGAATCGAACTCAAAACTTCACGATTGCAAATCCAATTCTCTAACCACTCAACCACGTGCCTTCATCTGTGTACCATTACTTGTACTATTAGCGTACCACAGACAGTGTTGGAATGTGACAACAGTACTAATGATGTGACATCTTCACGGATGCACAAAGCAACTCCACCATGAGTTCTCTCTCTTCTATCAGTACGAAATGGAGCATACTTTGGTATGTGTATTTTCGCATCTGCCAATTCGCCTTGGTAGAATGGTTAAGACGTCGGATAGAATGCTTTACGGTATTCGTCCCACCGCATTGCGCGCCCTCAGTTCAAATCCCGCCGTGGTCAACTTTGCCTTTCATCCTTTGAGGTCGATAAAAATCCAGTCCAGTACTGGGATCGATTCTTCCTCTGTAGAAAAAATCGGCTGTGTTCAGACCTGGAGTGCCCTAGACACGCTGTATGACGGTGTCTCTACGACTCCACAAGGATTTATGTGATGTATATCTTTTATGTATGTATGTATGCTTTTGATAGGTCTCTTAGATAGGGGATCTTAGTCACCTGGTTAAGTTTTACCTCGCCTCTGACAATTAGTAGTAGCACTGGTGTGACATTTGAGGTGTCAGTGGTAGCCGCTGATATGACATTTACGTGGGTATCAGTGGTGGCCACCCAGAGTACTTTATTTGTGGTGGTCGTGAATGTGGGAGTGACTGACTTTGGCTTTAAATCTGATAAAGTCAATCCAGCTATCCCACAAACTTTTCTCCAATGTTTAAAAATACTGTTGTTCCGCCACTACATCCTGTACTGCTTCCGCATACTGTCTTCTCTTCATCGAGGCAGAACATATTTCCTGGGCAGTGACCCTGTGTGCTGTGATGTTTACTCATGCTGGTTTTGGCTGGAGTATTTGGGATGAGCAGGCTGGGCGCTGTTCACATAGAGTTTGTGGTGTGCAAAATTGCAGCCTGTCCTAGTTTTCCCATGCTAGTAGGACCGTTTTGTGAAAAACGTACAGAGTACTTGAGCTTTCTTTTCCCCATGGTCTCTGTTTTTCCTAGTTCTAGTCTGTTTCGCCTTATCATTTATCTAAAAGTCATCTAATGTCTGTTTATTTACATTTTTCTTCTTATTAGGATCTGCCTCGTGGTTCTTAGTTTGTTGAATTTCAGTGTTTCATTTTCTTTTTCTTCGTTTTCACTGATATTGTCAACGTCTCAGGCCATCCCATTCTCAGCGGCTCTCAGATCCTTCCGTGCTTCCGTGGGTATCTTTATGGCTCATAATTTTTCTTTTCATTTTTCTGTATCTTCTTCTTTCGTCTCCTCTGTGAAGATATGGCTCAGCAGATCCGTGTGTGGCCTAATGAGTGTATAGGTGCGAATAAATTCGTTCTTTTTTCGCTTTATCTGCCCCAACGTTCTCGGAAAGCCACATCTTTGCAGGATCTCCTTAATTAGCTTGATTGATGGAGAACCACCGACCAAGCATTGTCTTCAATTCTTTCATTTTCCAGTTCGGTTGATTTTTTTTTTGTTTTCGTTCCCTTGAGCATTGTTCTTATTGCCGTAGATTTCGTTCGGATTTTACAAGAAACAAACGATTGTTAGTTTTTAGTTCGTCACATCGGAGGAAATGGAAGACACGCACACACATACACACACATACACACACGCACACACACGCACACACACACACACGCACACACACACACACGCACACACACACACACGCGCACGCACACACACACGCACACACACACATATATATGTATATGTGTGTGTGTGTATGTATTCATGCCTATCTCATCTCGATGAATGAAATAAAAATATCTACCTAAAATATTTCAATAAATAAAATAAATAAACACACACACACACACACACATGCACACACACGCGCACACACACACACACATACACACACACACACATATATATATATATATTACATTATTACTATTACATTGGATTGGCAGTATCGGTAGAGGGTCGGACGTCATGCTTTGACGCATAGAGTTACGGCCCTTTCTATTCTGAGTTCAAATCCCGCCGAGGTCAACTTTGCCTTTCATCCTTACGGGGTCGATAAAATAAAGAACCAGTAATGCACTGGTTAATTGCTGGCCTTGTGCCAAAAGTAGAAACAATTATTACTATTATTCTATAACGTGTTTCAGCCGATAATCTGAGACTATGCTGGGGCACCACCATATTCGCTACACATTCTACAGCCAGCTTTCCTTGGTTGACCATTGAAGCAAAGGGGGATTTGTTGCTGCTGCCTTTATTTGTGCTTCGCCTCGTGTTGTGGGTTTATCCAGGATCTTAGTCAGTAGAATGTCGAGATGTCTCTGGAAAACATCTACATGCACACCATGGAGATCTCTCAGATTTTATGACAGCTTATATATGTATAAACACACACACACACACACACACACACACACACACACACACACACACACACACACACACACACACACACACACACATGTATATAAGTTAATTCGTTAGATGGAATATTTTGCGGTATTAATTCCGTCTCTCTGTGATTTCAGTTCAAATCCCGCTGAGATCAACTTGGCAATTTATCCATTCGGGATCGATAATTAATCTGGGAGTAGTGTAATTTTAGTAGGGGGAATCTGTGGGGGAATTCATGGTAGCTAAATGGTTGGGAACCACTGAGCATATAGGGAATATATTTTCATTGCTTTCATAGATATTTAAATATGTTTAAGGCAGCAATGAGAATGAACACACACACACACACACACGCACACATATATATATAATGTATACACAGTGGTATCATAAAGTTTTGAATATGTTTATGGGAGCACTGGGAGTATACTGAACATATATAGAGTATATTCTATTTGCTATTATAAATATTTTAATATTTTATAATATTTATGATAAATATTAAAAAAACAATTATCTCACATTTGGTACAAGGTCACAAATGCACAGGGGAGATGTATAAACTAATTTAATCAATTGCTGTATAAAACAAGTGCATACTTTAATGATTTAAATGGAATGAAAGATAAAGATCTCCCAGGAGAGATACACTATGAAATCGAACTCAATATTATGTGGACTAAACAGAAAGACCTACTAGCATGGTGGATTAGCAGATACAAATTCAAATCCCACACTGGCCGACACAGAGTCGGCGTTACTATTAATTAAACTGAACAGGTAACTGCCTTTGACACATAAATCAGAGAGGCACATTATTGAAATTTAAAGGATCAGAGTCTTATAAAAATTAGTATAATTAACTTAAATATGTAATAATTTCCTACGATCAATAGATACTGTGGTAGAAAATGCAGGCTTGGTAATGTTCTTAGCGTGTTCAGAACAAGAATAGATTTGATTGCTTGCCAAAGTATAAGTTGGAATTATATTATTTGGAAGAATGGTGGTACATTATTGGGAGAAGGAGGTGCATATTGTAGAGCTTGCCTATGGCGCTAAAGACCCAGGGATCGGCTCTGTATTTTAATATTTCTTATTTTATTACGTTGGAGATGCACCCCACTTAACATTCTAGAAAAAGGCCCTGTGCTTCTTATGGAATTTTTGTGATAGAATTCAAACTGTTTTCTTTGGGGGTATTTTGGGAGGAAATCCTTGACAGGCGGAAAAAAACAAAAACGAAAAAAAAATAATCAAAGAACCCCCCCCCCCCCCCCCCCCCCCCAAAAAAAAAAAAACCAAAAAAACCAAAACAAAACAAAAAAAAACAATCAAAAACTATTTCGTCTGATTCGTTGCATATATACATTTTAGCATTATGATTGAAATTTGTTGAGGTTGAAAAAACCTCTTCATAGTACTCTTTGTTGATAGTCTGGTCGTGGGGAACCCAGTGGATGTAGATGATGCCCTTACTGTCGAAGAATGGGATCATCATGATCTTCTTAGTGGATCTGATTTGCCTGGTCTCATTGGGTCTTGGGGAGTCAGAATGTTTCTCCTGCGCACTCTGTCTCTTGGTCTCTGGATCATAACAATAGATCCAGCTCTCGACACAGGTTACCAGAGACTCAAGGACACTTAGATTCAAAGCGATCCACTCGACCATCTACTTGCTGTCATCAACACACCCCTGTCTTTGATCTTCATTAAGCACCCTGGGAACAAACTTTGCGCATGTTCAGATCGTCGTGAATGTTTCTGTGTGCAGTGCCCTCAGCCACTTCAAATTGTTTAGCAATCGTCAGATGTGATGCACGAAGGTTTTCATTCATAAATTTGCGAATTTTGTCGATCAACTTTGGTGTCCCTACCACATTTCTCGTTGTCCCTCACTTGTTCCCTGCCCTCCTTGAATTTCTTGTACCAATGGAAAACAGTCGCCCGACTCATGAAAGTTAGTCTGTAAGTTTCGACCATCTCATAGGTTTCTGTAGCATATTTGCTGAGCTTGACACAAAACTTTATTGCATATCAAGCCTCAAAGTTGTCCTCACGTCCCGACAGCATTGTGGGACCAGTCAACTGTGACCAGACGTGTATGACGGGTAGTGTTTAAAGTTCTGTAGAGGCCCGAAAATTCAACCTGGAAAAAAGATTTGGCGTGTTAGCTTATTATAACCACATCAAGGATACATTAGAAGGACAGTTACATAGGTCAATTAGAAGTGCCTGAAAAGAATAAGTCTCACAACTCCCCGACTGTACTTTCTATATATATATATATAGAAAGTACAGTCGGGGAGTTGTGAGACTTATTCTTTTCAGGCATTTATATATATATATAAATACATAATCGGAGAAAGCTAATAGCGATACCCCGGCCAAATGTGTGTGTGTGTGTCAAATTGTTAATATAATATATATATATATATATATATATATATATGTATATATATATTATATTAACAATTTGACACACACACACACACACACACACACACACACACACACACACACACACACACACACACACACACACACACACACACACACACACACACACACACACACACACACATATATAACAAAGAAATTAAAGAAATTATTTAGCCTGATAATAATTTCTTTAATTTCTTTAGTCAAAATACGGCGCTAGCTTACATTTCTAATAATTTCAAAACCAACTCGCTGTTTCGAAAATATCCTTACTTGACATTACAGTCGCTAAGTTTATAGCTTCTAATTTGAATGGAAAGAGACGGATGATGTGTTGGTGTAAATAGTACCACAGTGGTCCGGATAACCAAAGATGTGGGTTCGACTCCCATGTACGTCAATACTCATCTTTTTCCATTTCTCCGAGAGTTCTTAACCCCACTATCAGGCTAAATAATTTCTTTAATTTCTTTAGTCAAAATACGGCGATAGCTTACATTTATAATAATTTCAAAACCAACTCGCTGTTTCGAAAATATCCTTATATATATATATAGCCAATGAAAAGGATATATGTATATATATAGAGAGAGAATGAGCCATATATCGTACAAGAAATACGGTATATTGTATATATACCAAATACATATTCTATAGAAGAATATGTTCACAGATGGAATCATAAGTGAAACCTATTAGCGTTATTTCGTAGTCTGGCTCAAAATCAATCTATGTAATCGATAATCGAAAAAATCTATCAATATAATCGATCATCGAAAACAAACTATCGATTATGATTAAACCACATGGGACTCAAGTACTCATCGGAGGTTTAGTCTCATCATTCTAAGAAAAATATAGAATGAAGATGGTAAATAAATTAATATACATGCCAACATACACAGCTAAGTCCAACGCGACCGTCATGCTGAGAAGCACAAGGTGAAATCACGTTAAACCCAAGGCAAATAAATATCAAGAAGGTGGACGATAATTCCACTAGAAATAGGAGCGGTGTTTATAGCCACCGAGCTCTGGATAAAGTCTATTGAGCTTGTTTATTGAGAAACACAATATTCTAAACATATTTGATATATTTTGATTCATTATTTGTATATATATATATATATATATATATATATATATATAGAGAGAGAGAGAGAGAGAATTAGTACATCTACCAACATATGTGTACAGATGTACAACCCATGCTAGCAAATATATATGTTATGTCTTAGTACCTTTGTGGTTCTATGCAGGGGGATGCAGAACAATTATATGAAAGACGTAAAATAAGAACATTTTTAAAAATTAAAAATCAACTTACTTACTAAAATTTTCACTCCAACTAATTAGTTTCTGTAAGGGGATAAATATAGTTACCTAATATAACTATAGAGAATTCCTTACGTCATCAGGGAGTCTATTCTCAGCTAAGTTCCCAGGCGATGCGCGGACACTAGGAACCCATATAAAAATAATAATTCAGTGGATGGGATAAAGCTAGCGAGGACTAAATTCCAGAGCACTGAAAAAATTCACTGCCTCTGGTCAGTGGCAGATTCTAAAGAATCAATCACGTGACACTGAGGTTAATCAGTTAGGAGCGGGGTGGTATTATGACAAGAGCCTACTACTACCATGAATCAGCAGTAAATTTTGGCAAGTTTTGCTCAACAAATAATTTGGAGATAAATATAGAGAATTAGTACATCTACCAACATATGTGTACAGATGTACACCCATGTTAGCAAATATATATGTTATGTCTTAGTACCTTTGTGGTTCTATGCAGGGGGATGCAGAACAATTATATGAAAGACGTAAAATAAGAAAATTTAAAAAAATTAAAAATCAACTTACTAAAATTTTCACTCCAACTAATTAGTTTCTGTAAGGGGATAAATATAGTTACATAATATAACTATAGAAAATTCCTTACGTCATCAGGGAGTCTATTCTCAGCTAAGTTCCCAGGCGATGCGCGGACACTAGGAACCCATATAAAAATAATAATTCAGTGGATGGGATAAAGCTAGCGAGGACTAAATTCCAGAGCACTGAAAATATTCACTGCCTCTGGTCAGTGGCAGATTCTAAAGAACCAATCACGTGACACTGAGGTTAATCAGTTAGGAGCGGGGTGGTATTATATATATATATTAGTAAAAAGGAAAAGAAAATGCTGACAAATTTTTCCCAGTGAAAAATAGTTTAATTAGGAATAAGTATAAATTAGTAATAAGTATTGGTTAGTATTCAGTTTTAGTTTTAAGTTTTTACCGGTTGCGCATTTCTAATGCTTTTCAAAAATAATTTTGAGATAGAGCGCTCGTGATGTTTGCTCTAATCATCTTAGAGCAATCAGATTAGAGCAAACATCACGAGCGCTCTATCTCAAAATTATTTTTGAAAAACATTAGAAATGCGCAACCGGTAAAAACTTAAAACTAAAACTGAATACTAACCAATACTTATTACTAATTTATACTTATTCCTAATTAAACTATTTTTCACTGGGAAAGATTTGTCAGCATTTTCTTTTCCTTTTTACTAATATATCACAACTCGTGTGTCACACCTCCATTTTATATATATATATATATATATATATATATAGGAACGAGTAGGACCCCAACGGCTGAGCTCAAGCCGTTTCGACGGCTAATTCTGGAGTAAAAAAAATTAGTCCAGAATTAACCGTCGAAACGGCTTGAGCTCAGCCGTCGGGGTCCTACTCGTTCCTATTACCCACTCTACTACCCTAAGTATTGAGTACTTTGGTGCGTTATGGTCCACCTGGTTCCTTACCACATTTCTTCCGTTATATATATATATATATATATATATATATATATATATACATCTCTTCATCTTCTTCTTTTTATTTACATACATCTCTTCACCTTCTTCTTCTCATCTTCGTTTCTCTTTCTATATAACTATCATAACAGTTTCACTACCAAATCAACTTTTTTAAAAGGAAGTTGCATTCTCAAAAGGTATGTCACTAATTATTTATAAAACAGCTTATGTATTGTATTTTGTCTGAGGAAGGCATAACATATTTTTAATATGATATCCCAGAAATATATATAACGAAATAAATATGGTTTTATAAATATAGTTTCCATTTGTTTAATATCGTATATATATATATATATATATATATATATATATATATATATATATATATATATATATATATAAAATAACAAAATAAGATGCTGAGGTTACATATATCGTTTATATATATATAAAATTAACATGCAAGTGACTGAATATTTCACA
Organism: Eledone cirrhosa; assembly: GCA_964016885.1. NCBI lineage: Eukaryota > Metazoa > Mollusca > Cephalopoda > Octopoda > Eledonidae > Eledone > Eledone cirrhosa. The sequence continues at coordinate 112,680,111 of OZ024740.1, forward strand.
GGCACTTATATCGTCAACGTAGTTTTCGGAGAGACGGGGAGATTCCGTGTGATACAATGTGTAACAAGGCCGGACATTTGAATCACAGTTATAACTCAGTTTTGCCAACTGAGCGGGACTAGAGCAATGTGAAATAAAATGCTTCGCTCAAGGATACAACAGGCCGTCGAGAATTGAACTCGTGAGCCGATAAACCTAACAATATATCTGGTAACTTCACAGATAAATCAACAAAATAAAACACATGAATATTTATGTCTAACAGAGATAGAATGCCACAAACCTCGCGGGAGGATATAGTCAATTATTTTGGGTGTTATACTGGTTGCTTATAAGTGCTTAAATAACAACGTGAGAAAGAAAATGGCGAGATTTTAAAATAATATTATAATTAAGTAACACGATAAGCAGGGTCGGTGGAACTAGGGGGGAGTGCCCCCCCCCCCATAATTATATATTTTCTCCCCAAACTATCAAAACAATCATCTATTTGTATATGCGCTACAATTTATGTACATGTTATGTTTATCGCATATCGAATTGTTTTTATATCTTGGTTGATATTTGATAATAACAGTTAAACTAATCACAACCACATTGACCAAATTTGCCACCAACCCTACAATTCAGAAATTCTTCCATCGCTCCCGATAAGGGTGGTAGGTTGGGAGAATTGTTAAAGCATCATTGTTTATTCCAGCTTTTGACATTCTACGTTCAAATATTGTCATGGTCAAGTCTGCCTTTACTCCTCCTGAGCTTGATAGAATAAAGTACCAGTCAAGTACTGTATGTTTGTATCTATGTATGTAAATTGACCCGTAGCTCATAGTGGAGTCGTAGGGGAGGGCCGCAGTGATGTACATCGTTTCTTTGATATTTTAAATCTGACAAAGCCCATCCCATCTCCAGGTCGGACGGATAACAGTCGATTTCTTCCATGGAAGAAGAGTGTGAGGGATAGAGAAGAAGTGATGGGAGAAAGAGCTATAAGGGAAAAAAATGACACAAATACAGGAATACGTTTTTATCGACCTCGAAAGGATGAAAGGCAAAGTTGACCTCGGCGGGATTTGAACTCAGAGCATAGAAAACCGAAAAGAGTACCGCAAAACACTATCAGATGTTCTAACGATTCTGTCATTTAGCCGCCTCATTGAATTATTGGGGTCGTTTTAATCGATTTCTCCATTCCTTTAAATAGCTGGTCTTGTGCCTAAAAAAAAAAAAGATTTCTTTTTTCTGGTTTTAATTTTAATTTTTAAATGTATCGACATAGCAGATTTGTTTGGAATACATCAATAAATTATAGCCACTTTACCGTTAAGTAAATTAAATTGGTAAGCTTGCTAAGTTGATTCAACAACTGGGGTACTTAACGTCGAAACCGACGAAGGTCTATACTAATCAACAATCAACACCAAACGGGATGAGGGACAAATGTTCCATCGATGAGTTTGAAAACTTCTAGCGTAAAAGGAGCTACATATAAAAAACTAAATATATACATCAAGGCATTTTGCCCACTACTCTAAAAAGTCATAAATATTAATGTATAAACGTGGCTGTCATTGTCGGCATCCATGTTGTTATTGCTTGTATCAACAATTCTCATAAACTTTGTTTTTCTAAAATAAATAAAATAAGAAATAAAAGTATACGCGTTATCTTCTCTCATTTATTTTCAGTTGATTTTAGATGTGTCAGAATTTATTTTAATTTCTACATTTCTACTTGTCATCGTTCTATGGGACAACAATCTCACCATTTATGGATCTCACGAAACACTTTATTCACACGCACACATCTTACATGTTTAACTAATTAAGTCAAACAAGATGAGATGCAATTTGGTTTTGTACAAAGGAGGAGTACTAAAGATATTTTCTTCTTAGTGAGATAACTTCAAGAGTTTCTAGTTCAGAGTAAGCCTCTATATCTAGCTTTTGCTCATCTAGAAAAGGCATTTGACGTAGTAACCCTATCTGTCATCTGTTGGTTCTTACGGAAAATAGGTGTAGAAGAATGTCTTGTGAGAGCAGTGCAAGCCATGTACAAAGAAGCCGTTAGAGTGAGAGTAGCAAATAAGTTTAGCAGATACAGGTAGGAGTGCACCAGGCTCGATTCACACACTCACACACATATATATGTATATGCATATATTTACACACACACACACACACATATATATATATATAATTAAGGTGTTCGCTTCAACAGATTTGTATACATATGATTATGTATTTTGTATATCTAATGATATAAGGGATGTTTACGAATAAACATTTGAAAGCCTTTAGCTATGAATTTTGGAGGCGTCATCTAGCGAATTCCAGAAGGAAGGGAGGGAAACTAGTGGCGATCGTGTCTGACTGATGGTCGTTTTCATGGCAGTTCTCCTCTTTTCTTGCTTTCTGCTGGAATCCAATATAGGCGAAAATATATAGTTTTGAAGCCTATGTAAATGGGCTGATTAGCCTAATTTGCATATAGAGCTGTCGGTCGGCTCACCCTGAAAACAAAATTAAGGTCTTCGCTACAACATAGCCATATACAAGGGTAGTTTCAGTTGCTATCAAAAGGGATTTTGCGTGATTTTGCCCATTTCATATAGAAGTTTATTGATGTGAGCCATGGCCCAGTACATTCGAGGTTTGTTCTGAGTTAACACAAATAAAATTTGTTTCTCGAATGCATAACGTTTGTTGGACGCCCGTCAGTTCCAATGATGAGTGTTTCAGTTGTACGATAAATGGAGCAGGTAGCTTGGGGAAATCAACGTGCAAATAACTAAACATTTTACAAACACGTGCACCGTTAACGTCGTCCTCGGGGAGATTCAGCATAACAAAGCTAACTCTTTGAAATATTAGCACAACTCATTTTTGTGAGCTGAGTGGACTGGGCTACGTTGAATTATATTTTTTGCTCCACAACACATCGAAATACTAAACTCACGACTATACGATCGTGAGCCGAACTCTCTAACTATTAAGTCATACGCCTCCACCCGAAGGCATAATGTATAATGCTTGAACCACATAGATCTAGATTGTTAAAAAAACTCATACTAACCCTAACAGGTATATATGCAATGAATGCGGTGAATCGGACGAGATATTTTGGTTTTTTCTTTATTTCTAGATCTATTGTCAACGATTCCTTCCTTTTCAATCCAATGTATATTTAGAAATATATTTGTTTTGTTTCATTTGCATGTCAATATTACGGAAGATACGACTTCGACATTTTTTCTCTCGTTATTCTGATAGCGGAAGTAACGCTCTTATAATGCCCATAATTTATAACCGATTACAGACTTCCTGTCTCCCTCCACTTCAGCCTGTCTGTCTGTCTGTCTGTCTGTCTGTCTGTCTGTCTGTCTGTCTATTTCTACCCCTTTCTCTCTGTATGCACATACTCTCTATCTTACATACTTGTATAACTATATATGTACACACAGACGCATATATATATATACGTACATACACACACACACATATATATATTTACATATACGTATATCCTACATGTACATACCTACATGCATACATACATACGTGCATACATACATACATACATACATACATACATACATACATACATACATACATACATACATACATACATACATACAAGGGTTAATTTGGTGGCTGACGTCTTTCAGATGGTTTACGATAATGTGACCTGTTACTTCTAACTGGCTGGAATAATTACACTAAGGTGTCAACAAAGAGCACATGAGTTCGATTTCTGCCATCGTCTCATTTTATATTGATATTGATGCTGGATTTTATATCTGCAAAACAAAAAACACAAAAAAAAAATGATTAGCGTTAACACATTATTTAACACGTGGCTTAGTGGATAGAGATTTGGATACGTAATCGTGAGGCTGCGAGTTATATTCCCGGACCTGGTTATGCGTTGTGACCTTGAGCAAGACACTTTATTTCCTGTTGCTCCTTTTGCCAGGAGTTGCGACCGGTAGATATTATCAGGTATCAGCAATGGAAAGACCAATGGAGACAGTGTTTCCTTGGTCTGATTTAACTCTGTAAGCAAATGGGGTCTGGGATCTAGTCGATTCGATCCGTCGATCATTATCAAACCCTTTCAATACCATATTTATAATGAAAGGCACTTCCTATGGTTTTCAAAACATTTTGAAAATAATCAACAATTTAGATGGATTTAGTAATATAACTAACTTTCTCAGTATTAGCAAAGGTTCTTACATAAAATTACGATGGAATTATTTTGAGATAAATATGAATATATAATTTTATTTTTATCAAAAGGTTTAAGAAAGGTGACATGAAAAATATTAACATTCTATATGGAAATGATTATTTATATATAGATATTTTATCATAGCACATATAATTCTAACTGTATATACACTATGATAAATAAATGAAGCTATAATAGTAAACAAACATTGATAGAAATAAATTGGACATCCTAGTGTGATTATTTTCTGACAATACCAACTGGATATTCAAGCAATCAAGCAAAAGGTTTAACGCAGCAAAAATACAAAGTTTCATAAGATGCCAGTAGAGGAATATGTTGGATAAGGTTCGTATGCATCTCCTGCCAAATCCAGCGTTACCATTAAGGCAAACTAGGCAGTTGCCTAGGGCAAACATCTCAAGGAAATGTATTATTGAACCTCAAAGGATCAGTTTTATACAAGTTGATATAATTAACTTAAATATATAATAATTTCCAGCGATCAATAAATAAATCGCTAAACATTTTTGCCGCGTAGCACGGTTGGTTGTCGAAATTTCCAAACCTGTGAAAAGAGTCGTATGGTATTATGATCTGTAAAATAATTTGGAATAGATGTGGAGTGTGTAGTGGAAAATATAAACTTAGTCATTTTCTTAGTATGGTCAGAACAAGAAGTATTAAAAACTCTGTTCTTACCAAACTATAAGTTTTATTTGAGAGAATGGTGTGTATAAATAGGAGAAGAAGGCGTACAATGAAGAGATAACCTAAGTCATTAAATACCTAGCCACCGGCTTTGGTCCCAAGTCAGTCTTCATCAAGCAGACCTATGGTCAAAGATGTTCCAACCGTGACCATCTTGTCATATTTTCGGTCATCGTAAACCTAGAACTATATTATAAAAGTTGGATTGCTTAATTCCAGCAACCTTGGGACCAGGCCATTTCCCTACCACGAAAAAATTCCAGGAAACAGATATTGACCTTATGGGAGTCTCTCTGTAAACATCTCGCCATTTCATTCCATGTATATTATTGAGGGGGCACTAACTGTAATGTCTATATATTCGTCTGTCTGTTTGCCTGAATGTATTTCTCAATGTGGCTGTCTATATATATGTTATTATTTATATATGTATTTATGTCTTTCTGTCTGTTTGCATCTACCTACAAATCTGTCTATCTCTGTACACACACACACACACACACATACAGAGAGAGAGAGAGAGAGAGAGAGAGAGACACACACACACACACACATATATCTATATATATATATAAAGTATGTGTATTTCTCTCTCTCTCTCTCGCTTTCTCTCTTTCTCCTTCTCTTTATATAAATGCTCTTAAAATTATAGAACCACTTCTATGCTTCTTGCTTTTGTCTGTATATTTGTCTTTCTATTTATCTATCTATCTGCCTCTTTCTCAATCTCTCACTTTCACTTTGTTTCCCCCCTCTCTCTCTCTGTCTCCCTCTCTCTCTTAACACTACAGAACCCCTTTCCTCCCACTACTACTTCCTCCAGTATCTCTATATTACCAACATCAGTGACCTATTTACTGTCTGTAAAGAGGTCAAGCTGAAATAAATGTCTCCTCCTATGAGGTGAAAACTTGAAATAACAATAAGAATGTTTCTATTGAAAACAATATTACGTTCCGCGTTCAATTCCCACCTGGGTCTATCCAGGAGGCCGGAGGGTGTATTAAATATGGAGCAGTCAAGTACTGGGTTTCGTTGTAATCGTCTTCTATAACTCTGGTCTACACTGTATACAAATCACATGACTAATCCTCAATACTTACATTCAGGGTGTATAATAGCAGGGCAGTTTAACCAGTAGATAGACTTAAGGCCCGGAGAACATAGGAGGGATACGGGGTTATCTGGTTCATCCCTTAAAAACCGTCTCAGCTCCGTGAATTGTATTAAGAGCTCTTCTTCATACCTGGGGCCCCGAAAGCAGTCTTGTACTTCGCAGTGCAAAATTTCAGTTGGAATGCCTTTTTACGTACTCCATTGAAACAAAGCAGAGTCATTCAACTCTTGTCTTAGCTGATGTTAGGAAGACCCAGGTCACATTCTTTCATTGCAATTACAGGTTTATTCTATTCCTTCCCATTATAAATGGTCATCAATACTTTTTCATTCACGCACCATATTAACATTAGCAAGCTTTTAACACCTCAATAATTCTATAGTCCTAAACAAGTGTTTGGTGATCTGGTAATTCATAATCACGCTAATAGTTGAGCATCTGGTAGTTCGTCTGATATATTCAGAGTTTATACAATTCTTTCCCATTTTAGATTCCTTCTCAATTCCTCTCTTGGCTAAAATTCCTACTCTGGAATAGAAGTACCTTCCGTTTAAGAATCACTGCGTTAAGCAAACTAGGATCGCTCCAAGTTGAACAGTATACTGGCGAGTAGTGGAAAAACCATGGAAGAACTTGGACGATGGGGTGGCGTGTAGGGGTGGAGTGGTTGTCCATAATATACAGCCCTTATTTTTATTATGTTAAGGGCTTTAACAAAGGTGCTACTTAAGAAGATGGTATTTGCCCTTCAGGATATCCCTTTGCCCTGAACCGGTTCCTGGGTATTTAGTGTCATAGGCTAGTGCGCCACTTTCTCTAATATATGCTCTCATTTAACTAAATGAAATAATTTCAATTTACAGTTTGGCGAGGTGACGAAACTAGTTTGTGTACTTGTTGCTCTGATAACCCTAAGAAAATGATGAAGTCTGTATTTTCTACTACACAGTCCACACGCATCAACATCGAATCATGTTACAAGTCATAACACGATCGTAACTCTCTCCAAAACCTTGAATATTTCCCCGATGCTGCTATGTTTAGTGCAGGAAATTATTATATATTAAATTTCATTTTTATAAAAATGATTCTTTGAGGTATATTAAGGCATCTCTCCGTAATCTGCACCCAAAGTGACTGCCTTGTTTGCATTAATGGTATCTCCGGCTCTGCTTCATCAGACTCTTGTTATACATGGTAGAGAGGGTGAGGTGGAGATCCGTATTTGGGGGAGTAGATAGGTAGGCGCCTGATAAATTTTGATCAGTTGAAAGCTTTTGAAAGGTTTTCGATTATGCTGTACATTCTTTTTGTATTACACACGAGCACGCACGTAAACATACACATATATAAAATATATACTCTATAACAGTCGTAAAGCTTCACAAGTGACTCAAGAGCCTGAAGTTTCATGTTTAAAGGCACGTATTCAACACACACACACACACATACACACACACACACACACACACAGATATATATATGTATGTGTGGGTGTGTGTGTGTCTCTGTATGTGGGTGTGTGTTTGTGTTTGTGTGCTTGTATATATGTTCAAGTTGTGTATACATTTGTATGAAATGTGGGGGTAGATTCATATAGAGTCAATATATGTATATAAAGTGCGAGTGTATGTACCCATCTACACGTCGATAAATATATATATATATATATATATAGATATATATATATATATATATATATATATAGATATATAGATATATATAGATAGATAGATATATCAACGTTTCTCTTTTCCTTCTCCTCCTAAGCAATGTATAGCAGCTGTGAGGATAAGGCAAACAAGATAAAATAAAATAAAAAAAAACCTACCTAATAGATGAATAAGAAAGAAGAGAAAATATATATTATAAAAACCTTCTCGCTGTTTTCCCTTGCCCCCCCCCCCCTCTCCCCGATGAATTGGCCGTGATATGGTAAAATCTAATTTTGGAAGCAAAAGGAAACAGAATCGTTACCACATGATACATACATACACATACACACATAAATACATACCTATATAAATGCATACATACATATATGTATATATATATATATATATATATGCATATATATATATATATATATATATATATATATATATATATATATATATATATATACACACACACAAACACACACACACACACGCACGCACACACACACACACACACACACACACACACACACACACACACACACACACACACACACACACATATATATATATATATATATATATATAAAGAGTAAGAGGATAAATATCCCAGAAAAAGAGAAAAAGAGAAAAAGAAGCGGAAAGACAGAGAAAAACAAAGGATTGACAGTGAGGGAGAGAGGATACGTACTAGGCCTTATGTTTTACATAATAATATCTGGCATCGCACATCTACGTACGAGAAACTTGCCACACACACACATGCTTGCCCTCATGGGGAAACTCACAGGCTTTTTGTAAAATTAAAAAGCGATCTGTGATTAAATAAACAACAGATACGAATTCATTCTTTTTCACCTATATATAGATTCTGTGTTCCACATGGAAGTGGAAAAACCAGTGATCGTGGACTGTTTCAGGATATTGCTCATGGCATCCAGAAAAGGAAGCGTCAAAACTGGTCCTGTTGTATAAACGGCGAGGTATGGCAAAAGTGTGGAGCATGTCATGTTACATAGAATGATAGTGACCTGGAATCTAACTAGGTACTAAAGATATCATTGATAGACATAGAAGTGTGGTGGGTGTCATGTCACATATATTGACAACCTAGCCTGGAATCTAACTAGGAATTAAAGATAACAATGATAGTCGGAGATAATTGGTGGACGTCATGTCACATACATTGTTAATATAAAGCAAGAGTCTATCCAGGAACTGAAGATGGTAATCATGGGCAGA
>OZ024740.1:112694071-112701571 GCA_964016885.1 Eledone cirrhosa
CATGTTACTGGTTGGTTGTTTGTTCTATGTGTGTGTGTGTTTTCATTTTGTCCTTAATTGTAAGTTGTGATGTTGCTATTCCATTGGTTTCAACACACGTTTTCAGATAAAGAATCTTGCTAAACAATATATATATATATATATAGATATATATATATATATATATGAATAAAGTTAGTCCTTCATCAGTGATCTTCCAACCATCATTGGTATTTCATCGCTTTAAAGACCATATACCTCCGGTTGGTGCGAGCAACGGCTAAAAAAAGTCGTTGGGACACGTAAATAAAGGGGACACGAGTGTAAATCACAGACTAGATCCCTTCTTCCTCCCGTCAGACCTGTACGGAATTCCTTCCTTGCTCACATTCCAACCAGGTTTGATGGCCTTTATTCTCTCTCGTTCACGATTTCACCGAATTTAAATTCATAGAAATTTGGGACTTGACTCCTTCTTCCTCACTTTTCGTTGCTTCACCATTTTTGTTTGTTTACACTCTTTATTTACATGTCCCAACGACTTTTATTAGCCGTTGCTCGCACCAACCGGAGGTATATGGTCTTTAAAGCGATGAAATACCAATGATGGTTGGAAGATCACTGATGAAGGACTAACTTTATTCATATGTAACCCATTAGCAACCCCGCAGCACGTTTATTCTCATATATATATATATATATATATATATACAAAAGTTATATTTAATTTGTTGGGATTCAAGAAGCTTAAAAGTTTTATAACTGATATAAAGCACTCAACAGTTACTGGAGTAAATATTCAATATATTAATAAATGGAAACTATATTTATAAAACCATAATTATTTTATTATACATATATTTCAAGGGCAACCAAGGCAAATTTTGGGTAGAGAACCTTAACCGTCAAGGTGGTTTTTCCGCGGGTATGTCAACATTTATAAAACAAATTTTGTATTTTATCTGATGAAAGCGCACCAAAATTTGCCTTGGTTGCCCTTGAAATATATATAATAAAATAAATATGGTTTTATAAATATAGTTTCCATTTATTAATATATAGTATATATATGGGCGGTGGATTGGCAGTATCGGTAGAGGGTCGGACGCCATGCTTTCCAGCATAGTTACATTCCTTTACGATCTGAGTTCAAATCCCGCCGAGGTTGACTTTGCCTTTCATCCTTACGGGGTCGATAAAATAAAGTACCAGTAATGCACTGGATAATTGCTGGCCTTGTACCTAAAGTAGAAACAATTAATATATAGTATATATATATATATATATATATATATACAAGTGGAAGCTTAGTCAAATCGAAGCTTTGGCCGTGGGCAAGCAAAGTCGACCTACAATATGAATGAGTTAGCAAATCACTCAATAAGAGTAGGTCCTTAGAGTAATAACATACGTTTAAATAGCTTGACAAACTGAACATTGTGGTAGGCAAAACCAAAGTAACGAAAAAACTAACAGATATATATATATCTGTATATATATAAAATTAAGTATGTGTGTGTGTGTCTGTGTGTCTGTGTATTACCTATAGGGGTAATCTTACAACCGATTTTCATGAAACTTTACAGGCTCATAGATTAGTCATGGGGGAGTGTTTTCTATATATCAGCGTATCGTATTTTTATTCTGCAGATAAAAATCGATAGGGGGGGGGGGGGGTCCCCTTTTTTTAGGTATCGAAAAATAAGATTTTTGGCTCTAGCTCCCACATTTTCCCCCCAATTTTGTTCAAATTTTAAAGCAAAATAGAATTTATCATTGCACATCCTGTAAGGCCTTTATATTTTGCATTTGTTGTTCAGGGACGGCATGGCAGCCGCTTAAATATTCTAAAATACCACTTTTAGACTAACATTTCCACTTTTTCGACTCTAGCTCCCACATTAATCAACCTACTTTGTTCAAATTATACACTACGCTAGATCTGATTATTTTACGTCTTAAATTGGCTTTACATTTTGCATTTTCTGTTCAGGAACGGCGTGGCAGCCGCTTAAATATTCGAAAGTACCACCTTTTCGCTCAAATTTCCGCCTTTTCGGCTCTAGCTCCCACATTTTTCAACCGATTTCGTTCAAATTCGAAACTTCAGCTCCACCCCACACATAAATCAATTTATTTGGTTCAACTTTTATACTACGATAGAACCTATCATTGCACATCTTATAGTAGCTTTACACTTTGCATTTTTTGTTCAGGGACGGCGTGGCAGCCATTTAACTCTACAAAATACAATTCTTTCCACCTCCCACATATTCCATACGATTTCACTCAACATTTCGCCATTTGCTACACCTTACGACCGATTTTTAAAAAACTCGCAGTCGCTTAGATCAACACCTTTTCATCAAAGCAGATATTATTTTACCTACCCAGGCAACGCTGGGTACTGCTGCTAGTATATATATATATATATATATATATATATATATATATATATATTTATTAAAATATATATATTACTATATATATATATATATATATATATATATATATATATATATATATATATATATATATATATATAAATATATATATATATATATGCAAAAGTTCTATTTAAAATTGTTGGGATACAACAAGTAAATATTTTTATAACTGATATAAAGCACTCGACAAGTATTTGGAGTAGATATACGATATTAATAAATGGAAACTATATTTATAAAACCATATTTATTTCATTATACATATTTCAGGGATACCAAATTAAATTATGGTATGCCTTCATCAGACAAAATACAATATATAACAGTTTTACAAATAAGCTTTGACGTACCCTATTAAAATGCAACCATTATTTTTGGAAGCCATCCGGATAGTGAGTTGTTTATATTATTTTAATAAGTCATAGTGTGAAAGACAATTAGAAAAAGACGGAGAGAAAGAAAAAGAAAAAGATACACACATATATATATATATATATATATATATATATATATATACATATGTATAATGCATGTATACCCTGAATAATTGAAGGCGCATGGCTGAGTGTTTAGAGCGTTAGACTCACAATCATGTAGTTGTGAGTTCGATTCCCTGATGGAGGTGATGTGATGTATTCTTAAGTAGGACACCTTACTTTCAAGTCGCTCCATTTCACTCGGCTGTAAAAATGAGTTGCGATGTCACTGGTGCCAAGCTGTATCCTTGGAGGACAACGGTTGCGTGGAGAGGGGTGACTGGTGTGCATGGGTGACTAGTTGTCTTCCTCAAAATCCACTTTGCCCGGTCTTGTGTCTCAGAGAGGATCTTTCTAGGTGCAAATCCTATCGTAATTCATGACCGAGGAGGTCATTATAATGTATATATGAAATGTAATCTTATGGGCGCCATCGTGAAATTTTGAAATCTCGAATGGTCCGACCTCTGTCAACGTTTGGACACCGCCAATTTCTTCCAGTGTGGGAAAATGAGCGAGTGTGTGTGTGTGTGTGTGTGTGTGTGTGTGTGTGTGTGAGAGAGAGAGAGAGAGAGAGAATTGACTTCCGTACAGTGTAATGAAGCAGCCAATCCGCTTCCTGAATATAAATTTTTTTATACTGAATTATTTTTCTTTTCATACGAGTCGTATGCCTTGCGATTACCAGGCGAGAATATAGGAATATGGGCTGGTTTCATATAGTTATTTTCATTACACGAGTTTAGTCTATTAAAGTCGATTGTCTCTTAAATTTCTGATGCGGCAATCGGTTTGTGATAGGGACATTGATGTCATGTGTTTTACATTTCTCTAGACATTTATTAACAGAGAAATCTCCTGTATCTCCTGTATGGAGGTGTTCTTTAATGTAGATGTGCATGTAGGAAAACATGGGCAGCATGTCCTTCAGAGGAAGGACTGGGTTAGTGGTAGTGTGGCACACAATATTGACTATGGGAGAGGCAGAAATGAGGATATTGAATTGCAAGTGTGAAAGGGATACGTGACGATCTAATTTTAACAATAGCAATATACTTACATACATGTATACATATGCATGTATACATACATACATATATATATTTAATATAGAGATGGCTACTACAGGACTAGAACTGCTTCATTCGAAAGAAATCATCAGGAAAGTCAACAACTTAAGCTACTACCACCACTGTTGGTAATGCTAAGGTCAGCACTAAGAGAGAAAGAAAGAAAACTACGGACAAAAATGTAAACTTTCCTCCCTAAATATGTATGTAAAAACTAATTCTTTTCTCCATATTCTTATTTATCTTATTAATATGCAATTTAATTGCATTATACACTTCCGTCGTTGAAAGAGCATATAAAGCTGAAACCGGTACAATTAATGCGGAAGTTCCTATTTTGTAAATAAATGTTTTGATGTTATTCTGAGAGAAAATCCCTTTAGCATTTTCTACTGTTTTTTTTTCCTTTTAAGAGATGTCAACTTGAATTGACCTGTTATTTTTATCTACATTTTTCCAATTCCAACCCGCCCGTCCCCTCAATCTATCTTATTTCTCATTCTTTCTTCTGATGAAGGACTAGCGTCCGAAACGTTAAGACCGTCTTCCTGCTATATCAAACGTTAAACTAATATATCCCTTTCATATACTGTACCAATTGTGTTGTTATTTCTGTTTACCTTTTATATATATATATATATATATAGGAGTAAGTAAGACCCCGACGGCTGAGCTCAAGCCGTTTCGACGGCTAATTCTGTACTGCCAGTACAGAATTAGCCGTCGAAACGGCTTGAGCTCAGCCGTCGGGGTCTTACTTACTCCTATTACCCACTCTACTACCCTAAGTATTGAGTACTTTGGTGCGTTATCGTCCACCTGGTTCCTTACCACTTTTCCTTCGCTATATATATATATAAAAATATATATAGTAATAATAATAAATTTGAAGACTAAAATCCAAAGAGGGCTCGATAAGGATAAATATATATAAAATATATAAGAACCGAAGAGCAAATATTTATTAAAATAACAGATTAAAGTTTAAGCAAAGAATCGCTGCTTTTACCCTTAACGGGATCTTCTGAAACTCAGCGATTCTTTGCTTAAACTTTAATCTGTTATTTTAATAAATATATATATATATATGTATGTTTGTGTGTGTGTGTGTGTGTGTGTGTGTGTGTGTGTGTGTGTGTGTGTGTGTGTGTGTGTGTGTGTGTGTGTGTGTGTGTGTGTGTGTGTGTGTGTGTGTGTGTGTGTGTGTGTGTGTGTGTGTGTGTGTGTGTGTGTGTGTGGAAAGGAATATGAATTTGCAACCTCATTGTTAAACATTTGACTTTAAGTAGACTGGAAGTGATATTGCTGCAATTGTATTCTGGAGATTGGTTTGGTGTGTATCCAGTTGTGGTGTTTTGGTTATGATGAGATATTTTGGTTGCGATGTTATCCAAGCAATTGTAACTAACTTTTACGTTGTTCTCATTAAAGAGCTTATGTATTTATGATTTCAGGGAAAATAGAAAGAGAGCGAAAGAAATAGCGAGACAGAGATGTGAAGATGTGAAGATAGGAAGAAAGACTGAAAGAGAGAGATAGAGAGAGGGAGAGAGTAGAGGAGAGAGTGGGAAGAGAGGATAGAGATAGGGGGAAGAGAGGGGAGAGAAAGTGGAATAGAAGAAACAAAATGGATGGTACAGTAAGCGGCAATTTCATCCTATTAGTGTAAAGATACTATGTAGTTTAGCTGTCAAAGTTTAAAGAGAAAACTAAAATAATTGTATGATTTATGGAGAAAATTTAAGATTTTTATGACTTTTAATTAATTGACATATATCCTTCTTTGTTTATTTTTCCATACATTATAACACTACTAACAACATAAAAACTGTAAGAATATATACACATGTTTATATATGATCGAAATTTATACACACATCATAGATATACATTGAATCATAAGGATTCTATCATACACATATATGGATATAGATAGAAATTTATGAATGTCGTTTTATATGCCTCTGTATATACATCAGTTAAACTTTCTGTCCGCCTGTCTGTCCGTTTATCTATTTATCTATCTGTTATTTTTTTTTCTATATGGTTGTCTATTAGTCAATCTCTACCTCTCCCTCGCTCGCCATTTATAGAACATTATATCAATATCATCACACACAGAAACACACTTTGTATATATATATATATATATATATATATATATATATATATATATATATACACACAAAGTGTTAAAACGATCAAATTTTAGTTTAGAACAAATAAATGTTCTAAACTTAAATTTGATCGTTTTAACACTTTGTATCTCGGCTCTGTAAAACACTTGAACATTTATTTGCATTGAGCCTTTTGTCATACCGGTAACCGGCTAGTACTTAGTACTACCCTCCATATTTATAGTGGTATTAAACATATATAAATATAAATATTCTTATTACTATATATATCACTGATGAGGGACTAATTTTATAATATGTAATCCATGTGCAACCATGCAGTATTCTTCTCCCCATATTTTTCATATATTTACCGAAACTGCGATTCTCTGTTTCTCTCTTTCTCTCTTATTGCTCCCTCGTTCTCTCTGTTTCTCTTACTTTCTTTCGTCCCCTCTGTCAGTTAACACTTTCTCTCGACTGACCTCTTCCTCGCACCTCCACCCACTCACTCTCTGTTTCTCCCCTTCTCACTTCCTCCCGTTCGCTAGGAGTCGGATTTTCCTTCTTTCTCACATCCCATTCACAGCGAAAGGTCCGTTTGCTACACGCTCATGAATTCACCCAGTTTATGCTGATCGAATAACCATGTTGCTTGTTTTTCTTTCCATCGTCGGTTAGCTTTCCCTTCGTGTTGTTTACTTGTCTCACTCGCTTTTCGCGTTTCACTTGTCCCAATAACTTATTTTAGTTATTGCTCGCACCAACGTGAGGTATATGATTTTTAATGCAATGAAATACCAATGATCGTTGGAAAATCACTGATGAGGGACTAATTTTATAATATGTAATCCATGTGCAACCATGCAGTATTCTTCTCCCCATATTTTTCATATATATATATATATATATATATGGCTGACTAAACACACACGTGCTTTGCTCCTGAAAAAAAAATTTCCGTTTCTTCCTTTTCTTATTCTCGCTTATTCTTCTATTTCTTCGAGCTCTACCTTCCAATGAAAGTTTAACGTCCGAAACGTGAAGGCCATTTCCCTACTATTTCAAGCGTTCCGTATATCATTATTGTTCTGTATTATTGTTTTTGCTTTGTTGACATTTTCACACACACACACACACACACACACACACACACACACACACACACACACACACACACACACACACACACACACACACACACACACAAACACACACACTGACATATATTATTCTATATCCTACATGCAGCTTGCAAGGGGGGACATACCATTCATCAGCTATCAACTGGAGATCTCAACGGTTTCGCCTCTTTCCGATAGTATCGTTCTCTCTAGCGGTGCCAAGCACCATTGATGTTAGAAAATGTCTGAGTTTTATGATCCCCTCTATAGCAAGAATTTCCTAGTTA
>OZ024740.1:112706571-112721571 GCA_964016885.1 Eledone cirrhosa
AAGGTAATTCCGTAGACGGTGGGGTGGAATGCTGAGTAATATCCTTGGGATGTGGTCGATTCTCGGGATAAAGGTGCACATATGTGTAATCCGTGAAGAGATTGGTCGGAAGAGGGGAGATGTGGGGTGCGCGCGCAACAGGAAGTGGTCAGAGGGTCAAGGCAGGAGGAGGGTTGTGTGTCTGTGTGTGCCGGGAGGTGGTCAGAGAGGCATAGCAGCAGTAGGGTAGAATGGTAAGTGAAGAAAGTCGGTGTGTCGGTGTGTGCGGAGGTGCGGTGGACAGGGGAGAGGATGGGTAGGTGTGAAAGTTGGAGTGAGGAGGGGGTGTGTGTGTATTAGTAGAGGTGTTAGTGGGATGTGTGTGTGTTTGAGAAAGGGTGTGGGTGGAGCGGGGAGAGAAGGGTGTGGGGGCCGATGGAGGGAGTGTAGTGTACTGGTGTGTGTGTGCGTGTTTGGATGAGTGTGTGTGTGGTGAAGGGGGTGTTAGTGGGTGTTAGTATACTGGAGGTGGAGAAAGGGTTGAATGCGGGTGTGAGTGGGGGTCAGTGGTGGTAGAGTGTGTAGAGTGGGTGGTGTAAGAGGGTGTGTGTGTTCGTGTGCGTAGGGTTGGGGGGGTGTTAGTGATGTTAGTTGCGTGTAGAGTGGGTGGTGTAAGTGGGTGCGTGTGTTCGTGTGCTTGGGGTCGGGGGGTGTTAGTGATGTTAGTTTCGGGGTGGTGGGGTGGATGTGTGGGGGTGAGGGTTAGTGGTGGTAGTAGGGTGTGTGTTTAGTGTGAGCGCGTGTATATATGTACCGGTGGGTGTGTGCGTGTGATAAGGAGGGGGGAGAGAAGAAGGGAGGGATGTTAGTATGTTAGTTGGGGAAGGGTGGTCGGGTGTGATGTGGAGGTGTTAGTATTGTTAGTTGTGGGGTGGGCGGTGAAAAGGAGGGTGTGTTAGTGGTGTTAGTGGGGGATATGTGTGGGGGGAGGGGGCGGTCGAAGGCTAAAGGAATAAGGGTGGGGAGTTCAGGCCGGGGGGGAGTGTGGGTCTGTAGGGTGAAGATGGTTCGTTGTTGGACCCTGAGGAGAGTGGCGGGTGTTCCGTGGCAATGGAGTAGGCCACAGACTGTGAGGTTGTGTGCGGAATGTCCAGGGGCACCAAAGTGGCGGGCGATGGGGGAACTACCACCGAGACGAATATCCCGGAGGTGTTCAGTAAATCTGTCCGCCAGATATATATATATATATATATATATAAATCCGCTTTTACTTGTGGCCTAATTTTGCGTGTGCGTCACTTCAACGGCTTGACCGCATGCGTTGGGCAGTATGCGAAATATTGACTTACTATGAGGTTTTGCACTCTTATAGTATGGAAATAGCTGTCTGAAGATCTAATTCTTTCCATTGGAAATTCTATGGATTTCCCATCTTTTAAATCGTTTTTTAATTTATTTAAAAGATTGTTTGATAATTGCTTGCTCCGCTCATTTGTATATATATATATATATATATATATATATATATATATATATATATATATATATACACAGACACACACATATATATAGATATTTTTTTTATTTCCATTTTTTTTATTTCCTTGAGTTTTTTCTTTTTTTATTGTCTTTACTCCGTTTATTCTACATTCCGAATTCTTTTAATCCCGATGAAGGGCCTATGCCCGACAAGCTGATTGTTTAACTCTCTTTTAAGCGTGAAGAAACTAATAAGACTTTATGTTTATACATCTTCTCGTTGGTTTGTTTATATATATATATATATATATATATATATATATATATATATATATATATATATATATATATATATATATATATATATATATATATATATATATACGAGCCTGGATTGAAAAGTTCATAGCCTGACCTGAGAAGGCATGCATATTCCATGAGTGTATCTTGGTTAGCCTCGGGAGTTTCAGCAGACATTTCATATATATATATATATACACTGGGTTTATATTTCGATATAAATATTTGCCCTTTCTTATATTGATATCAAGTGGACAGCTGACTTCTACAGCACAGCAGTCTTTTAATGTGTGACTCCAAACAATAATATCAGGCCGGTTGTGTTTTAGTTTGGTGGTTTTTATTTTTAGGTTCCATCACTATTCCTTTCAACCACCTGTCTCAACATATTCCTCCTTCTTTGTTTTTAGATTTGTCTTCCATAGTGCATTCCAGATTGTTTTGGCTTCCACATCATGCCTCATAGAGCGGTAGTAGCGAGAGGACATTCTTTCACAGTTGGGAATAATCTGGCTCACACAGTCACAATATTTTTTATAATACACTTCTACATAAACCAACACTGTTGATGCAGCATGGCCGAAAGGCTAGGAAGCTTGCTTCGCAATCATTTGTTCGGAGTTCGATTTCACTGCTTAACACCATGGATATATACTATAACCTCGGGGCGACCCATATCTTGTGAATAAAAGTAGGAAGACGGAAACCGTTTGGAAGCCTATTGGATGAAATATACCTGTAATTAAAAAATGCCAACCTTGTACTGACTCTACATGAAAATTACGTTATGGGTAGAAATGTTTATAGAATGTTCAGCCTTTTACACGTTGATTTCAGGAACTGTTTGTTCCTTTGATCGAATCTACTGGAATAGCCATCATCGTATCCAATGTAGGTCCAACACACATACATATATACATATTGTATGTGTATAAAAGTTCTAGTTAAAATCTGCCCCAGACCCAGAGACTCCTCAGTCCGCCGCTTAACCCGGCTTTGGCGTTAAGTGGCTGAGGCTGAAAGACTCCATCACTGGACAAGACACAACCGATCGAAAATTGCTGCGACTTATTTTAAGCTGAATGGGTTGGAGCAACGTGAAATGAAGTGCTTTGCTCGGGAACACAACGCGCCATCCAGTTCAAGAATCGAACACACGACACAAGGATCGCTAGTTCAACACCCCAACTACTTACTCTAACGTTTTCATTTACAAAGTCGCAATTTCCTTCGCTAACACGCTTCTACACACATCAACACCAACACCAACACCAACATCAACACCAACACTAACACCAACATCAGCACCAACACCAACATCAACACCATCCTCGACTCTATCACCAACACCAACACCAACATCAATACCAACACCATCCTCGACTCCACCACCAACACTAACCATTATCACTAATACTGAAAATAGAACATCAATTTTAACAAAAAGAAAAAGAATGAATAGTTATCTTGAAGATAACCAATCCAAAATTAATTTTGGTTATTTCGTGTTACCTTCTTTACACCCTATGGATATATTCGGTGTAGCTACTTATTTATTTATTTACTAGATTTAGTTATTTATCTAGATATTACCTTCGACTTTTTTCTGACAATATCCGCAAAGATAAAAGATGATAGGCTCTTGTAAAACCAAACAAAGTAAACATTAAAATATATATTTAAAAACTGGACTAAATAATTTATCTATTCACGAACTCAATAACCTTAACAAGATAAAAATAAATGTTAAGAATATAAAAATACAGAAAAACAAACAAAAATCAATAAGAAAAAAACCTGTTGTTCAGTTCTTTATTTCCAAGAAATGAAAATGTCCGGCAGTTTAATTCACAGCAGTGGCCGTCGAAAGAAAGGTGTTCTCAGCCCAAGAGGAATTTATTTATTAAATTTTATTTTTTGAAAAATACACCTTTAGATTTTTTCTCATATGTTAACTGGATTTATATAGTTCTCCACAAATACACACATACACCTAGACGTTTGTATATATATATATATACATATATATATATATATAAATGTGTGTGTATGTGTGTGTGTGTATGCATATATATATATATATATATATATATACCCACACACACACACACACATATATATATATGTGTGTGTGTGTGTGTATATATATATATATATATATGCATACACACACATACACACATACACACATACACACACATTAATATATATATATAAACACACGCACACACATACATACACACACATATATGTGTAACTTTCATACCATTAATAGATTATTTTCAAAGACTTCTCATTCATATTTCAAATCAGCAGGGTTACTCAATACTGCCTGTAAGACATTTAACACTGATAAATATAATAATTTAGGAAATGGATATATATATATATATATATATATATATATATGAGAAAGTATGACCCCGACGGCAGAGCTCAAGCCGTTTCGACGGCTATTTCTGGACTAAAGTAAGAGTTTTTAGTTTGGTAAATACTCTTACTTTAGTCCAGAAATAGCCGTCGAAACGGCTTGAGCTCTGCCGTCGGGGTCATACTTTCTCCTATTACACACTCTACTACCCTAAGTATTGAGTACTCTGGTGCGTTATGGTCCATCAGTTTCCTTACCACAACTCCTTCGTTATATATATATATATATATATATATATATATACATACATACGTATCTGTATATGTGTATATATGTATATATATATTTATGTATATATGTATATGCATATATATATGTATATGTATATATACATATATATATGTGTGTGTGTGTATATGTATATATGTATATGTATACACACATACATATATATGCGTGTGTGTGTATGCATACATGTATATATAATATATATATATATAATATAATATAAGAAATATGAATATGACAATATCACAGTTAGAGAATCAATATTTATTATATAGTTGACACGTGTTTCGCCAACCTACAAATGAACAAGATCTAGAAATGCTAACCATCACACACACACACACACACACACACACACACACACACACACACACACACACACACACACACACACACACACACACACACACACACACACACACACACATAACACCTTCTATATTCGAAAATAAAAACCAGAGCTAAATAAATCTTAACATACGTTAATACTCTAACACCTTAACATGCAAACCATACCCCTCCGCAACACACACATAACCCCCCCCCACACACACACATACACCAGCACACAAATAAAAATACATATCTCTACTTTCTTTATTTCAATAGAAAGCCTGAATTTTGACACCTCACCACATCAGCCATACTCACTGAACCAGAACAATTCTCCCCATCCCTTTTTTCTTGACCATTATCTTTTGTTTAGCACAAAATTCTCTAAATGGCTATAAAAAAAATTCCCAAATACGGGCACGAATTTAATGTACTTATTCACGTGACAGTCATAACCAATCAAATTACATTTATAAAAAAACTTTTTTGAGCCATTTTTTTAAGTGAAAAGAAACTCAAACACGAACTGGTGCGAAAGTTGATGTGCTTATTCACGTGACTGCATCAACCAACCAAATTTCACTCATATATGAAAAAACAATCTGACCCCCCTCCCTTTTTTTTAAAAAAAGCAAATATCATAAGAACTTTGTAACGTGAACTGGCGCGAAATTTTTTATACTTATTCACATGACAGTCATCCACCAACCAAATTACTTTTCTAAAAAAAACTAGCATTTCGAGCCACTTTTTTCCACATAAAACAGAAGTAACATTCGAACACCAACCAGATGCGAGAAAAACCACAAACCCTCCAAACCAACTCTACTTTTGAAAAGCATAAGAACTGCGAAACCGGTAAAGGAACCAAATAAATATTCTTAAAAAGACTCCAGTTGCATTTTCCATTTCATCTTTTTTCCTTATACTTTCGCGCGTGTAGGACATCTCGTATTTTTTTCATTTTGGAAAAAAACCCTCATTTTGTAATATATATATATATATATATATATATATATATATACAAAAAACGATGAAATCGAAAATGCAACTGGAGTCTTATTTAAATATATATATATATATATTTATTTGGTTCCTTTACCGGTTTCGCAGTTCTTCTGTTTTTCAAAAGTAGAGTTGAGATGGAGGTCTGTGGTTTTTCTCACATCTGGTTGGTCTCTGAATGTTACTTGTTTTATATGGAAAAAAGTGGCTCGAAATGCCAGGTTTTTAGAGAAGTAATTTGATTGGTTGGTCAAATTACGTTTATTAAAAAAAAGCCTTCGTGAGCCCCTTTTTTTAAGTAAAAAGAAATTCAACACACACACACACACACACACAAGCACACAAATAAACATACATATCTTTACTTTCTTTATTCAATAGAAAATCTGAATTCTGACACCCCAGCGAACTAACCATATTCACTGAACCAGAACAATTCTCCCATCCAATTTCTCGTGACCATTATCTTTTGCTTGTCATAAAATACTCTAAAAAGGCTACAGAATAGATTTCCAAATAAGGGCGCGAAAATTTAGTGAAAATTTGTTCACGTGACAGCCATAATTCCATTTATAACCAATCAAATTACGTTTATTAAAAAAAAGCCTTCGCGAGCCCCCTTTTTTTAAGTAAAAAAAATTCAAACACTCATATATGAAAAAACAACCTGTGTGTCCCCCCCCCCTTGTTTGAAGAACTTTGTAACGCGAACTGGCGCGAAATTTATTATAATTATTGACCAACCAATCAAATCATCAGTTTAATTAGATGACCTCAGCTTTGTGAACACCAGTATTTTCGCAGATGATCGACCATTAATTCGACAATGGGTTGGCTCAACTATTCCAGTTAGCGGAGAAATCTATGGGTACGCAGGCGTGGCGAGCCGCATGTATGCTAGCCATTAAAAAAGGCAAATGCTTCATCTTCCATGGAGGGTGACTCAAGAATAGAGAGAGAGAAGAATAGACACAAAATATATACTATCATTTCCCAGTCCAGATTCCTCCTCTGATTAATATTCCTCCACAGTTCCTTCTTTAGAATTCCTCCTATTTGATCCAAGACTTCTCTGCGGTACTGTTGTTGGAGGTGGTGGTGGTGGTGTTGCTGTTGTTGGAGGTGGTGGTGGTGGTGCTGTTGTTGTTGTTGGAGGTGGTGGTGGTGTCGCTGTTGTTGTTGTTGGAGGTGGTGGTGGTGTCGCTGTTGTTGTTGTTGTTGTTGGAGGTGGTGGTGGTGGTGTCGCTGTTGTTGTTGTCGGAGGTGGTGGTGTCGCTGTTGTTGTTGTTGGAGGATGTGGTGGTGGTGTCGCTGTTGTTGTTGTTGGAGGTGATGGTGGTGGTAGTGGTGGTGTTGCTGTTGTTGGAGGTGGTGGTGGTGTTGCTGTTGTTGTTGTTGGAGGTGGTGGTGGTGGTGGTGGTGGTGGTGGTGGTGTTGCTGTTGTTGTTGTTGGAGGTGGTGGTGGTGGTGTCGCTGTTGTTGTTATTGTTGGAGGTGGTGGTGGTGGTGGTGTTGCTGTTGTTGTTATTGTTGGAGGTGTTGGTGGTGGTGTTGCTGTTGTTGCTGGAGGTGGTGGTGGTGGTGTCGCTGTTGTTGTTATTGTTGGAGGTGGTGGTGGTGGTGTTGCTGTTGTTGTTATTGTTGGAGGTGGTGGTGGTGGTGGTGGTGTTGCTGTTGTTGTTGGAGGTGGTGGTGGTGGTGTCGCTGTTGTTGGAGGTGGTGGTGTTGCTGTTGTCGTTGTTGGAGGTGGTGGTGGTGTCGCTGTTGTTGTTGTTGGAAGTGGTGGTGGTGGTGGTGTTGTTGTTGTTGGAGGTGGTGGTGGTGGTGGTGCCACTGTTGTTGTTGTTGTTGGGAGTGGTGGTGGTGGTGTTGTTGTTGTTGTTGGAGGTGGTGGTGGTGGTGTCGCTGTTGTTGTTGTAGGAGGTGGTGGTGGTGGTGCCGCTGTTGTTGTTGTTGGAGGTGGTGGTGTTGGTGCCGCTGTTGTTGTTGTTGGAGGTGGTGGTGGTGGTGGTGCCGCTGTTGTTGTTGTTGGAGGTGGTGGTGGTGGTGGTGTTGTTGTTGTTGGAGGTGGTGGTGGTGTTGCTGTTGTTGGAGGTGGTAGTGGTGGTGGTGTTGTTGTTGTTGGAGGTGGTGGTGGTGTTGTTGTTGTTGGAGGTGGTGGTGGCGTTGCCGTTGTTGTTGTTGTAGTTGGAGGTGATGGTGGTGGTGGTGCCGCTGTTGTTGTTGTTGGAGGTGGTGGTGGTGGTGGTGTTGTTGTTGTTGGAGGTGGTGGTGGTGGTGTTGTTGTTGTTGGAGGTGGTGGTGGAGGTGGTGTTGCTGTTGTTGGAGGTGGTGGTGGTGTTGTTGTTGTTGGAGGTGGTGGTGGCGTTGCCGCGTTGCCGTTGTTGTTGTTGTAGTTGGAGGTGGTGGTGGTGGTGCCGCTGTTGTTGTTGTTGGAGGTGGTGTTGTTGCTGTTGTTGTTGTTGGAGGTGCTGTTGATGGTGTTGTTGTTGGATGTGGTGTTGATGGTGTTGTTGTTGTTGGAGGTGGTGGTGGCGTTGCCGTTGTTGTTGTTGTAGTTGGAGGTGGTGGTGGTGGTGCCGCTGTTGTTGTTGTTGGAGGTGGTGTTGTTGCTGTTGTTGTTGTTGGAGGTGCTGTTGATGGTGTTGTTGTTGGAGGTGCTGTTGATGGTGTTGTTGTTGTTGTTGGAGGTGGTAGTAGTGTTGATGTTGTTGTTGGAGGTGGTGGTGGTGATGCTGTTGTTGTTGTTATTGTTGGAGGAGGAGGAGGAGGTTGTGTGTGTGGTTGCGGCGGGAATGTTAGTTATTGAAGAGGGGAATAGAGATGGCGGTGATGGGGATAGGGGTGGCGTTGAAGGGGCTGTAGATAATTACAGAGAAACCAGAACAGTGAGGAACCAAGACAGGGTAGTATGTGATTTGGAAATGGCGCTAAGGTTTAACAGGAAGTAAATTACTGACCTATGTGTTGGTGGTGGTGGTGGTGGTAATAGTAGGTGATGTGTTATGGTGGTGGTGATGGTGGTAGGTGTTGTGTTGTTGTTGTGGTGGTGGTAGGTGATGTGTTGGTGGTGGTGGTGGTAGGTGTTGTGTTGTGGTGGTGGTGGTAGTTGTTGTGTTGTGGTGGTGGTAGGTGTTGTGTTGTTGTTGGTGGTGGTGGTAATGGTAGATGTTGTGGTGGTAGTTGTGGTGGTAGTTGTGGTGGTGGTAGGTGTTGTGTTGTTGTTGGAGGTGGTGGTAATGTTAGATGTTGTGGTGGTAGTTGTGGTGGTGGTAGGTGTTGTTGTTGGTGGTGGTGGTAATGGTAGGTGTTGTGTTGTTGGTGGTGGTGGTAGTAAGTTTTGTGTTGTTGTAGGTGGTGGTGGTGGTAGGTGTTGTGTTGTTGTTGTTGTTGTTGGTGGTAGGTGTTGTGTTGGTGGTGGTGGTGGTAATGGTAGGTGTGGTGTTGTTGTTGGTGGTGGTGGTAATGGTAAGTGTTGTGTTGTTGTTGTTGGAGGTGGTGGTGGTAGGTGTTGTGTTGTTGTTGGTAGTGGTGGTAATGGTAGATGTTGTGTTGTTGTTGTTGTTGTTGTTGGTGACGGTGGTGGTGGTGGTGGTAGATGTTGTGTTGTTGTTGGTGGTAGGTGTTGTGTTGTTGTTCGTCGTGGTGGTAATGGTAGATGTTGTGTTGTTGTTGTTGGAGATGGTGGTGATGGAGTTGGTGGTAGATGTTGTGTTGTTGTTGTTGGTGGTGGTAATGGTAGGTGTTGTGTTGTTGTTGTTGGTGGTGGTAATGGTAGGTGTTGTGTTGTTGTTGTTGGAGGTGTTGTGTTGTTGTTGTTGGTAGTGGTGGTGGTGGAGTTGGTGGTAGATGGTGTGTTGTTGTTGTTGCTGGTGGTAATGGTAGGTGTTGTGTTGTTGTTGTTGGAGGTGTTGTGTTGTTGTTGTTGTTGGTAGTGGTGGTGGTGGAGTTGGTGGTAGATGGTGTGTTGTTGTTGTTGGTGGTGGTAATGGTAGGTGTTGTGTTGTTGTTGTTGGAGGTGTTGTGTTGTTGTTGTTGGAGGTGTTGTGTTGTTGTTGTTGGAGGTGGTGGTGGTGGTGGTTATTGTTGTGGTGGAGGTGGTTATTGTGGTGGTGGAGGTGGTTTTATTGGTTACGGGTGGGGCAGTGATTGTTGGGTGTTGGTGATGGCGGTTGCAGGGTGGTGATGGTAGTGGTAGTGATAGTGATGGTAACATTGATGGCTGTAAAATACTCGTGGTAATAGTTGTGGTGGTGGTAGTAGTGGTGATAGCAGTGGCAGTGGTAGTGGTGGTGGTAGCGGTGGTAGTGGTAGTTGTGGTGGCAGTAGTGGTGGTGGTAGCGGTAGTAGTGGTAGTGGTGGTAGTAGTGATAATGGTAGTGGTAGAGTTAGTTGTGGTGGTGGCAGTGGTGGTGGTGGTAGCGGTGGTAGTAGTGGTAGTGGTAGTGGTAGTGGTGGTGGTGTGAAACAGGCAGCCATACCTAAGCTTAATACGTGACAGCAGCTTAAATAGGCGTCATTATTGTCATGGAATTGGTGATGGTTATGCCTACTCCACATCCACATCCTACTCTTACTCATCATCATCATCATCATCATCATCATAATCTTTTCGGCTAACTGTATATTTACAGCCACCAACATTATTATCATTAATTACCAACATGAAAGACTGCATTAACAAAATCCACCCCACCCCCTCACACACACCCAAACCCGAATCCTCATCAATACCTACTACTACTACTACTACTACTACTACTACTACTACTACTACTACTACTACTGTTGTTGCTGCTGCTGCAGGTATTGCTGCTGCTGTTGCTATTGCTGCTGCTTCTGCTGCTCTACTGCTAATAATACTATTATCGCTACTACTACCACTACTGCTGCTGTTGCTCTACTACTACTATTATTATTCCTACTAGAGGGCGGTGGATTGGCAGTATCGGTAGAGGGTCAGATGCCATGCTTTGCAGCATAGAGTTAAGCCCCTTTACGATGTGAGTTCAAATCTCGCCGAGGTTAACTTTGCGTTTCATCCTTACGGGGTCGATAAAATAAAGTACCAGTAATGAACTGGGTAATTGCTGGCCTTGTGCCAAAAGTAGAAAGAATTACTACTACTACTACTACTACTACTACTACTACTACTACTACTACTACTACTACTGCTGCTGCTGCTGCTGCTACTATTAACCATCACCATCAGAGCCTTCACTTTGTTGTTCATATGCTAGAAATGGTAACTAAATATCCTTTGTAAAAGAGGACACATTGGCTGATCCAAATACAGAATGTCTGATTAAACGACGTGGCGTGGTCACAGCTGGACCTCACTAGTTCATCATCATGATCATCATCATCGTCGTCGTTGTCACCACCACCACCAACACCATCACCATCACCATCATCACAATCACCATCATCATCATCATCATCATCATCATCATCAGAAGAAGAAGAAGAAGAAGAAGATATCGGTAATAATGGGATAGGTAATATTTGGAGTGGTGCAGCATGGTTGAATCGTTTTATCTCCCTGGATCAGTTCCAGTGAAGTGTATGTTGTAATTTAACATAGCCTCGAGTCGACCCAAGCTTTGAGAGTTAAATTAGGTAGACGGAAAATATTTGGAAGCCCATCGAATGATCCGTATTTGTAATTTAAATGTGCAGGATTGTTACATACTGTGTCACGGTGAATCTTACTGAAAGCTGGGTACACATGTCTGTGGAATTCTCAGTCAATTACACTGTAATTTCAGGAAGGGGAGGATGTTTCGTTGATCGAACAGTTGCAATACGCATCGTCGAAACCGATAGAGGTCCATTGATCGATATTAATGCTGGTGGTGGCATTAGATATAGAGGTGAACGCTCTAAGAAGGTAGCTTCTTTGAGCGTTCACCTCTATATCTAATGCCACCACCAGCAGTAATATCGATCAATGGACCTCTGTCGGTTTCGACGATGCGTATTCCAACTGTTCGAGCAACGAAACATCCCCCCCTCCTGAAATTAAAGTGTAATTGACTGGGCATTCCACAGACATGTGTACCGAGCTTCTTTGAGCTCAATTCCCATAACATATAGAAGAGTTATGTACTGCTTAAAATAACAGCTTCTTAGCGTATTCTAGCAGAACACATAAAAACAGCGATATACACATGTATACATACATCCAAACGGGAATACACGCGCACAGATGCATGAGCACATATGTCTACCTGTCTATTTATCCCTATCTATGTATCTATCTACATATGTCTACCTGTCTATTTATCACTATCTAGGTATCTATCTACATATGTCTACCTGTCTATTTATCCCTATCTATGTATCTATCTATGCAGGCTGCGGCATCTCTACGTATTCCTCACCGGACAACCGGTGTGGGCCCCGTTCGTGAGGCGAGCCTTCCCACGACTCGTCTCGCTGACCGAGCTGCAGTCCTGGGTCAAGCAAAGACCGAGGAAAATGGGCGACTGGCACATCGAATGTGCTCAGGCACTCACAGCCATCTGGCAGGCGGACCCGGCGATCAGTGGAGACTCCACTTCGTCATTCTATAGAGGGCTGATCCGCAGCAAGTGCGACGACGCGCTCGGTGAAACTCTAGGCGTAGAGGTAGACGAACTGGCCAGTCTGTTCGGTAGGACCTTCCGCCCGGGACCGATGGACAACTTCCAAAAGTCCCTGGCCTGGCAGTGCTACCGAGGAGCTCTACCAGTTCGAGACAAGCTCTACAGACATGGGCGCCCGGGCAGGGACCCTGCAAAAAAGATCTGTCCGAGGTGCGTGCGAGACGAAGAAACCGTCGCGCACGCATTCATATACTGCCCGGGCATCACCAACCTGTGGGGCTATGTAGAACGACTATTGTCGTGGGTGGGACCAATCCGGTTGACCACCGAGTCCATTGTCATGATCAAACCGCCACCCTCCTTCAAAAACGAAGGAGAGGCGGTTTTCCTTTGTGTGATAGCTATGGCGAAAGAGGTTGTAAGGTGGACAAGGTTGAAAGGGCTGAGGTCAGACACCTTTCTCTCCGGCCAACAACTGATTCTTTTTTTCAAATACCACTTTGGAAGAAGAATCAGGATGGAGAGAGAGGTGCTGTACTCCAGCAAGTTTTATGAAAGGTGGGTGAAAGTGGCGAGAATGGCCCGAGTGAATGGGCTTTCTCTCTATATCAGCCTGTAGGTTGAGGAAAAAGAGGAGGAGAGGAAAGGAGTACAAACTCTTCGTACTCCTGAAGATGAGGGTTGCACATTTTTTTCGGGGGTATGTGTTACCCATATGTGATGTCTCCCCCCATTGGGGAAAATCGACTAATTTTTAAATTACATTTGTGATAATATTTTACACGTTTTTATTGTATGTAAACTTCTCCCTTTGTATTTGTCCCCTTCTTTTGTGCCCCTGTGGCTAATAAAGAAACATATCTATCTATCTATGTCTACCTATCTATGTATCTATCTATGTATCTATCTGTATATGTCTACCTATCTATCTATCTATCTATCTATCTATCTATCTATCTATCTATCTATCTATCTATCTATCTATCTATCTATCTACATATGTCTACCTATCTATGTATCTATCTGTATATGTCTACCTATCTATCTATCTATCTATCTATCTATCTATCTATCTATCTATCTATCTATCTATCTATCTATCTACATATGTCTATCTATCTATCTATCTATCTATCTATCTATCTATCTATCTATCTATATCTATCTATCTCTGGGATGGACACACGCGTATAACTTGCTGAGTAAGTTCTGTTTAAATTTCTATAGAAATTCTTGTCTGATAACTTTAATTTTTGTACCATTTTGTAGAGGGACTGCCAGGTCAAACTTTGATCTGGTCAGTCTCTCAAAATATTCTACGCCTTTAGGCGAAATAGTTAAACAAAAAAAAAGTTTTTTCTTGTTGAAAGCCCTAGACATGGAGGAGGACGAACTGGCCGGCCTGTTCGGTAGGACATTCAGCCCGGGACCTATGGACAACTTCCAGAAGTCCCTGGCCTGGCAGTGCTACCGAGGGGCTTTACCCGTTCGAGAAAGGCTCTACAGACACGGGCGCCCGGGTAGGGACCCCGCCAAAAAGATCTGTCCCAGATGCGTGTGCGACGAGGAAACCGTTGCACACGCATTGGTACACTGCTCGGGCGTAGCCGATCTGTGGGGCTATGTCGAACAACTGCTGTCAAGGGTGGGACCGATCCGGTTGACCACCGAGTCTATTGTAATGATCAAGCCGCCTCCCCCCTTCAAAGATGAAGCAGAGGCGGTGTTTCTGTGCGTAATAGCCATGGCGAAAGAGGTTGTATGGTGGACGCGTCTGAAAGGACTGAGGTCAGGCACCTTTCTCTCTGGCCAACAACTGGTCCGTTTCTTCCGATATCATTTCGGAAGAAGGATCAGGATGGAGAGAGAGGTGCTGCACCCCAGTCGTTTTTATGAAAGGTGGGTGAAAGTGGCGAGAATGGCCCGTGTGAATGGGCCTTCTCTTTACATAAGCCTGTAGGTGGAAAAGAGGAAGGAACGAGGGAGCACCCCCTCTCTGTGCTCCTGAGGAAAAGGGTTGCACACTTTTTTCGGGGGTGTGTGCGACCCCCCAAGGCGCCTCCTCTCTATTGAGGATTTTGTTAAAAATTTTATTTTTTGTTATATCTTATTTTATTTTTATATTTTGTTATTGCCTCCTCCTTATTGAGGACGCCTTTTTGTGTAAACTCCCCCCTTTGTACTTGTCCCACTTTTGATGCCCTAGTGGCAAATAAAAGAAACTTATCTATCTATCTACACATGTCTACCTATCTATGTATCTATCTGTATATGTATCTAACTATCTACTTACCTATCTATATATCTATACCTAACTATTCATCTATCTACATATATAACTACATATCTCTCTATCCCTATCTATGTAACAACCTATCTATCAACCTATCTGTCTACCTGTTTACGTATCTATCAACGTATCTATCTATGCATCTATCTATCTAATATAATAGGACAGACATACACGTTAACACATACAGAGATGAGGCACTCCGTCGGCTACGACGAGTGTTCCAGTTGATTCGATCAACGGAACAGCCTGCTCATGTAATTAACGTACAAGTGGATCAGCATTCCACAGAAACACGTACCCTTAATGTAGTTCTCGAGGGGATTCAGCGTGACACAAAATGTGTCAATGCTGGCCATTTAAACTAC
>OZ024740.1:112724071-112731571 GCA_964016885.1 Eledone cirrhosa
TCGATGTAATATTATGGAGAGCACTCAACGTAATGCAACTCACCCGTCTTCGTTTGTGTTGTTGCTGGTGCGAGTACGGAGTTAATTATTATAAAATTACAGGAGGCTGGACTGGTGTAATTCCTTAAAAGGTTTATTATACTATGAACATTTCAATGACCGGGTTCAATATGAATCCGGTGACATCATCAGGTATTCGAAATATAACAAAATCCATGGGGCTGAAAATCAGAGACATGAGGGCGGCCGAACATTTAGCAGATTCTACCCCGGTCGGCTGCCCTCTAGTAAAGATAGATAAATGAATAGATAGATAGATATTGACACACATGCACATATAAACACACACACACACACACACACATATATATATATATATATATATATATATATGTGTGTGTGTGGGTGTGTGTATTCATTTATATAATATATATATATATATATTGATAGATAGATAGAGAAAGAGAGAGATAGGAAGAGAGAGAGAGAGAGAGAGAAGGAGAGAGAGAGAAGGAGAGAGAGAGAAGGAGAGAGAGAGAAAGAGAGAGAGAGGGGGGGGGGGGGATAAAAGAGTTATCAATGTGATAAATACAGTCGACTACTTAATCTTTCTAAGGAGTGATACATCTTTCATCAAGTAACGAAACCTGGTTTCACCGGATTTGGTATGGATGTTGTAATGTCCATGCCATTTCCAAAGACATCAACAAACTAAATGGAATATATTTATAATGTCCTCATAGATACATATAGAATACAGTAACACATTGATTTAAAGTAAAGGAATTTTATTGATTCAAGATTTCCTATTCAAATGTATATACACGTAGACACAAGAAGAGACACAAATGGAAAAACGGAGATCCTTCCCCGGATGAAATGCCTTCCTCCAGATTTGACGGAGGAAAGCAAGATTTCAGGGACCAGATGCCGCGAGGGCAACCGGCACAAATATGAAACAGTTAGACTATTCGATATTACAAAAATGTCGGATGGTGGAATGGCGGAATTGGAAGAGCGTAAGAAAAAAATTGCATTGCGGTTTTTTGTCCCGACTCTTTACATTCTGAGTTCAAGTGCCACTGTGGTCAACTTCGCCTTTTATCCTTATGAGGTAGATAAATTAAAGTACCCGGTACTTTATTTCATTTATTTCACAAGAATAAAAGGCGACGTTGATTCAAACAAATTTGCCCTTTACTCCACATCTGTTGATCATGGCGTCTAAATTCGAACTGTATATTAGAAGAAAGTAAAAAATACGTGAGAAAAGGTTTAGTCTTGAGCGCAATTGATTGATTCATTTGTTTTATTAACTTTGGATGCACGTAAGGCAAAGTCATAGATGAGGTACGGACTGGGATTCGAACTGGCACTGAGAAAGTGTCATGGACACAGTCACATCCATCAACCACAATTAATTTTTTCTTTGACAAATTCGTATGATAGTATCACGTTCGAAGAAGGACACCCGTGAGATGGAAGGCTAGGGCAGCGGATGTCATTGACTGTTCTCTGCAGAAAAGTAAGTTTTCACAATCCTCTTAACGGAGCGAGCTGAAATATTCTGCCCAACCAAGGGTGTAGATTTTTACACCCTCAACATTTCACAACCCACCATGTTTCTTTTTCTCTTCATTTGTTGTCTTTTAATCATGTATAGGATTACGGAAGTATGGAGAAATAGTATACTTGGTAAATCTGCTGGATGCATGTATAAATGAATACAAATATTCATACATATATATGTACTTACATAGCAAGCGGAATTTG
Organism: Eledone cirrhosa; assembly: GCA_964016885.1. Taxonomy (NCBI): domain Eukaryota; kingdom Metazoa; phylum Mollusca; class Cephalopoda; order Octopoda; family Eledonidae; genus Eledone; species Eledone cirrhosa. The sequence continues at coordinate 112,725,845 of OZ024740.1, forward strand.
TCGATCTCGGATTTACAGAAACCTAGCGTGGATGTTGTATGTTATATGTGATGTATATTGTATGCTATACGTTATGCGTTATGTGTTGCATTCGATGTCCACGCGATGGTCCAGGTCAGTCAAAATCTTTTCCTGACTTCAGTTATTTTCGTTGCTATGGCAATGCGGCCGGACTGTCGGTCGCTATATTTTATTTGCAAAGCTGTCTAAACGTATTGTTATAACTCTGGGGTAATATTCTCCATCGAGTGCTAATGCATTCCGAATCTGCATTCGTTAGCTTGGCCGCAGCCAAAAGCTTCGTTGATGCTGTACTAAAATATGTACTTACATACATAGATACACACACTATGTATATACATGCAAACAATATATATACATATATATATATTAGAAATTGGAATAAATGCTCTGAAATAGCGATATATATGTGAATATAGACATAGAATATTCGAAAATATTCTGTATGTTTATAATAAACATTTTGAAGACCTAATCGCTATAGAATAGAATACGTCACGTATTACAATTAGATTCTCGATAAAAGCAAGGGAAGTAATCTACGCGTTTCATTCTTGTTAGAAATCATCAGGACCACATATCCAGTGCTTTTATCGAGAATGACACAGCTAGAGACTTATAGAATACTTAGCTGTGTACAGGAACTGGTTTGAAAGAGCGGTTGCCGGTCCGGCAGAGATTAGAAATTGGAATAAATGCTCTGAAATAGCGATATATATGTGAATATAGACATAGAATATTCGAAAATATTCTGTATGTTTATAATAAACATTTTGAAGACCTAATCGCTATAGAATAGAATACGTCACGTATTACAATTAGATTCTCGATAAAAGCAAGGGAAGTAATCTACGCGTTTCATTCTTGTTAGAAATCATCAGGACCACATATCCAGTGCTTTTATCGAGAATGACACAGCTAGAGACTTATAGAATACTTAGCTGTGTACAGGAACTGGTTTGAAAGAGCGGTTGCCGGTCCGGCAGAAATTAGAAATTGGAATAAATGCTCTGAAATAGCGATATATATGTGAATATAGACATAGAATATTCGAAAATATTCTGTATGTTTATAATAAACATTTTGAAGACCTAATCGCTATAGAATAGAATACGTCACGTATTACAATTAGATTCTCGATAAAAGCAAGGGAAGTAATCTACGCGTTTCATTCTTGTTAGAAATCATCAGGACCACATATCCAGTGCTTTTATCGAGAATGACACAGCTAGAGACTTATAGAATACTTAGCTGTGTACAGGAACTGGTTTGAAAGAGCGGTTGCCGGTCCGGCAGAAATTAGAAATTGGAATAAATGCTCTGAAATAGCGATATATATGTGAATATAGACATAGAATATTCGAAAATATTCTGTATGTTTATAATAAACATTTTGAAGACCTAATCGCTATAGAATAGAATACGTCACGTATTACAATTAGATTCTCGATAAAAGCAAGGGAAGTAATCTACGCGTTTCATTCTTGTTAGAAATCATCAGGACCACATATCCAGTGCTTTTATCGAGAATGACACAGCTAGAGACTTATAGAATACTTAGCTGTGTACAGGAACTGGTTTGAAAGAGCGGTTGCCGGTCCGGCAGAAATTAGAAATTGGAATAAATGCTCTGAAATAGCGATATATATGTGAATATAGACATAGAATATTCGAAAATATTCTGTATGTTTATAATAAACATTTTGAAGACCTAATCGCTATAGAATAGAATACGTCACGTATTACAATTAGATTCTCGATAAAAGCAAGGGAAGTAATCTACGCGTTTCATTCTTGTTAGAAATCATCAGGACCACATATCCAGTGCTTTTATCGAGAATGACTATCGAGAATCTAATTGTAATACGTGACGTATTCTATTCTATAGCGATTAGGTCTTCAAAATGTTTATTATAAACATACAGAATATTTTCGAATATTCTATGTCTATATTCACATATATATCGCTATTTCAGAGCATTTATTCCAATTTCTAATTTCTGCCGGACCGGCAACCGCTCTTTCAAACCAGTTCCTGTACACAGCTAAGTATTCTATAAGTCTCTAGCTGTGTCATTCTCGATAAAAGCACTGGATATGTGGTCCTGATGATTTCTAACAAGAATGAAACGCGTAGATTACTTCCCTTGCTTTTATCGAGAATCTAATTGTAATACGTGACGTATTCTATTCTATAGCGATTAGGTCTTCAAAATGTTTATTATAAACATACAGAATATTTTCGAATATTCTATGTCTATATTCACATATATATCGCTATTTCAGAGCATTTATTCCAATTTCTAATTTCTGCCGGACCGGCAACCGCTCTTTCAAACCAGTTCCTGTACACAGCTAAGTATTCTATAAGTCTCTAGCTGTGTCATTCTCGATAAAAGCACTGGATATGTGGTCCTGATGATTTCTAACAAGAATGAAACGCGTAGATTACTTCCCTTGCTTTTATCGAGAATCTAATTGTAATACGTGACGTATTCTATTCTATAGCGATTAGGTCTTCAAAATGTTTATTATAAACATACAGAATATTTTCGAATATTCTATGTCTATATTCACATATATATCGCTATTTCAGAGCATTTATTCCAATTTCTAATCTCTGCCGGACCGGCAACCGCTCTTTCAAACCAGTTCCTGTACACAGCTAAGTATTCTATAAGTCTCTAGCTGTGTCATTCTCGATAAAAGCACTGGATATGTGGTCCTGATGATTTCTAACAAGAATGAAACGCGTAGATTACTTCCCTTGCTTTTATCGAGAATCTAATTGTAATACGTGACGTATTCTATTCTATAGCGATTAGGTCTTCAAAATGTTTATTATAAACATACAGAATATTTTCGAATATTCTATGTCTATATTCATATATATATATATATATATATATATATATATATATATATAATTGTTTCTACTTTTGGCACAAGTCCAGCAATTGTCTCAATGTATTACTGGTACTTTATTTTATCGATCCCATAAGGATGAAAGGCAAAGTTAACCTCGGCGGGATTTGAACTGAAACCGTAAAAGGCCGTAACAGTATGCTGCAAAGCATGGAGTCCGACCCTCTACTGATACTGCCAATCCAACCATATGTATATGCGTGCGTGTGGTGTCCGACTTAACAAGTTCTACTCGATGACCGAAAGAGTTAAAATAATCAAAATAATTAAAATAACTCAATGATCAGGACTATTTATCAAATTACAATATTTGAGGAAATAATAGACAAAAATATTTTTGTCTATTATTTCCTCATAATTTGTAATTTGTTATATATATATATATATAGATATAGGAAAATGTTCAAGACCCCGACGGTAGAACGCAAATATCGTCCCAGGATGATATTTGTTTTTGAAATGCGCATAATAAAATACATGGAACTTTTTTAACCATCTTTTAATTTCTTATATATACTCCAGTCCAATAAACTGTTGAGTGCTACTTATCCGATATTTGCATTGCTTTATTGTGCTACAATAAAACTCACCTCCTACATATATATATATATATATATATATATATATATATATATATATATATATATATGTATATAACCTTCTCCTACCACCAGATAAGGAAAGACATAAATACTACCATTTACTTGGATAGCCAGCTTCCTGATGATTTCTCACGAAAGAAACAATTCTAGTCCTGTAGAAGCTCTTCTATATTAAAACTTATATATATATATATATATATATATATATATATATATATATATATATATATATATATATATATATATATATATATATATATATATATATATATATATATATAATATAGTATAATATAATATATATAATATGATATATATAGCTTTATCATTGATGATATCATTTGCATGGTGATAAATATTGGCAACCATCTGGAGTTTATATGATAAAGACTGTACGCTACGAGAGAATAAAGACTGTATGTATATTACTATAGGGAATATGGTGATATGCGACACACGTATATATATATATATATATATATATATATATACGTGTGTGTATGTGTATATATATACGTATATATATATATATATATATATATGTGTGTATGTGTGTGTATATATGTATATATATATATATATATGTGTGTGTGTATACCTCTGTGTGTGTATATGCGTGTGTGCATGCCTCAGTGTGTATGTAGCCTGTTTTAATGTAGGGAGGATACATGGTTGGGTTCAAACGGTTAAACCATATTGGCAATGTTCTCGTGTTCCACTCATCATATATACTGAGGAATATCACAGAAGCAATGTTGAAATATTAATTACGTTATAAATGTCACGAAGTCCACTGAAATTCCTTCAGATCATTCTGTCCTTATCATTCATTCTCTAAGAGATGTCTTCTTCTTCTTCTTCTTCTTCTTCTTCTTCTTCTTCTTCTTCTTCTTCTTCTCCCCCCCCCCCCCCTCACCCCTTCTCTACATTCTTCTTCGTCTTTTTCTTCATTAACAAATAGAGAAATTGATGATGAAGTAAAGATGATAGTTAAGCACAGGCAATAAAAAAATGGGTTAAGTCGGTACATAAGCCAGGAGCTTGTGAATATATGATGTTCTCTCCCTAACTTAAAAAGCATTTCAACCCCCTTGAATTTAGAATACCGACAGCAGGCTTATTTTCCACCATGCAAGATTTCTTTCAGCGAACATGAGCAAATACCTATTTTTTTCGTAATTCTTTCCAGAGAGTTTATATGATAAAGCCCACCCATCTCCAATGGCTTGGTTAGGGTTTTAAATTGAGTGTCGCAGATTAAAACTACCCACCAAGAGAAGGTATAGTTCATTCGACGGGCATCTTCGCAGTTTCAGTCTATCTAATTCCACTCACAAATCTTTGGTTTACCCGAGCGTAACGTAGAATACACTTGATTAGTGATGATGTGCCGTGGAGTTGGACCGATGTCACGGCAAAAGGAATTTTTATCTTTACGGCCATTTCTTTGCCTATTGATGGCATTGCTGGTGAGGTATCGGTTAGTTTTATAAACTTGTTCAGCCGTATTGGTACCACTAGTGAACCCATTTTCATGTGATATTTCATGGATGGTACATCGGGTGATCCCCACTTATCTACTCTGTGGTGCAGCAGTGTAACAGAAAACATCCGATTCGATATAATAAAGCTCATCGGCGGACCATATAATTTAAATGTTTTCATGACATACATCGTAGTGTGGGCTGACGGGTATCTCCCCGACCTACTTACCACATAGCAAGTCTGAGTTCACTTATGCCTGCCACATATTTTTCATCTGCAGATTAATGACCTACTTCCTGTTACTTCTAATCAAACACTTCGCCACAGATGTTTGCGTGGAATCAGTGCAAATATGGAATAAGGAGTCTAGAAAGGTAGTGTGTGGATGATGCCTATGTACAAAAGGTTAACGAGGAGTGACGAGTTGTAGGATCAGCACCAATATTTCCATGCACAGCATTTTGTTGATATTTAAAATATTCCTTATTCAATTCTTGGTGCAATTAATTGTTTTTAAAAAATAAAGTTCATGATTATTTTACTTGCAAAGTTAATGAAGAGGGCTTCTAGATCCATATTCTTCAGACAAAGAAAGTGTAATATTGATAGTTACGTATATCACACAATTTAGCGAAACCTTTGCCTTTCAACGCGGTTGTTATTTATGGAAATATAAGAGTTATTGTATCATTTG
>OZ024740.1:112746571-112759826 GCA_964016885.1 Eledone cirrhosa
TAGAACCTAGAAATATCACACCTTGGCTCCTGATGTTATTATTCCAACAGTTGACCTTATCTGTGTTTTTCCTTATTCTTTATAATCTATTCCAGAATTGTCTCCCATTTGCATCCTTGCTTGTGATAGTTTCAAACTTTGCCTTTGATCCTTTGTATGCTCAAATCCTATCCTCCTGGTTGTAACCGGACAACTGTACTTGGTGGATACATTTGTTGAGTGTGTCTTGTTAGTTTACTGGGATGGCACATACGGGAAAAGTTCGTTATCTCCCTTATCAGATCCGCTTTAAGAATGTTTATTTTTATGTCTTTTAATAACGCAGATCTCCGGAGGAGCTGCTGTGTAATGAAAATGGAGGATTTGTATTTTACTCTCTCTAGTTTGGTCAACCCGTGATTATATCAAATGACACATGCTAAAAAATGCCACACACTTGGACCTGACATAAAACGAAATGGTTGCGCAGTAACCTTCTTAACGACACAGCCATGCTTGCATTCTATCACACAGCCACAATTTCTATCTACCCTCCTTGGGGTACGTTACTTTACAATGACACATTGGATCTAGTCTGGTTTTCTCTATAACGCCTAACTATCTACCCGCTTAGCATATATAAAAAGCTATCTATATCACACATATACAAACACATATCGCACACAAAGATATTGCCCCAAAGGAACATAGAACCTTCCATCAAAGATCTTACCCTATCCTCATGCTTCTAATTCTTAAATGCTTAGAGTCGTTAGGAGGTAAAGTAATAATAACAATAATACGCATAAAAAGGACACGTATACAACCTTTCTAGTTCTATAATAAGAAATACAGAGTGAAAGAAAAAAAAGAAGAAAGGGAGAAAAAGAATAATTTCGTTGACTGATTTAATCTATTGCAATATGTAATATACGCCAATAATAATAATAATAATAATAATAATAATAATAATAATAATAATAATAATAATAATAATAATAATAATAATAAAGGGTATGAGTGGGGGCAAAGGAATCAACTAGAAAAAGGGTGGGAAGAAAGGTTAAAAAAAATGAAGACAAGACATTTTTGACTGCTATAAACTGAATACCGTGTTATTCGCAAAGAGTTTGAGATATATATGTATGTAAGTGTGTGAATATATATATATATATATATATATATATATATATATATATATATATATATATATATATATGTATATGTGTGTGTGTATGTATATATATGTATATGTATACATATGTAAGCATATGTATATATCTATTTATATACTCACGTATATATATGTATACATCATTATATATATATATATATATATATACATCACTATATATATATATATATATATATATATATATATATATATATATATATATATATATATATACACACATCACTATATATATATATATATATATATACATATATATAAATATATATATATATAGTGATGTATACATATATATATGTGTATATACATAGATATATACATATGCATGTATATGCACATATATGTATACATATACATATATATATATGTATATATATATATATATATATATATATATATATATATATATATATATATATATATATATATATATATATATATATATGTACACGCACACATGTATATGTACATACAACCCCCGCCCCATATATATATATGTATGTATATATATATATATATATATATATATATATATATATATATATATATATATATATATGTGTGTGTGTGTGTGTGTGTGTGTGTTTGTATGGATGTAAACGGAGAGAGAAAGAAAGAAAGAAATATATGAGATGAGAGAAAGGAGGGGCTGTATATATGGCGAGAGACAGGTTAATATTCGGTGTTACATCTGCCCGCGCTCATCAGCAGAGAAAGGTCGGAATTCTGACGCCGGCAGCTGTCTGCAAGACACGAAGGCGAAGTACGTGAGGCGCGTTGCCTAATTAACAGAAACATCTGTAGTTATCTTCAGATCTTTATTATTTTGAAGGCAAGACCAGAGGAGAATATAGAAGGTAAGAAGAAATAAGCAGAAAGAGGATGAGTAGAAGAAGAAGAAGAAGAAGAAGAAGAAGAAGAAGAAGAAGAAGAAGAAGAAGAAGAAGAAGAAGAAGAAGAAGAAGAAGAAGAAGACGGAGGGGGAGGAGGAGCAGCAACAGGAGGAGGTGTAGGTGAAGAATGTGGAGAAGAAGAAGAAAAAGAAAGGAAGAAATGGACAAATAATAATAAGGAAAGACAGTTTGTGGTATGTGTGTATGTATGTATGTATGTATAGGTATGTATGCATGTTTGTATGTTTGTATTTATGACTATAAATATATATATGTATAAATGCATGTATGTATGTTTGTATATATTCATAAATGTGTTCGTACCCATACACTTGCACATACCTAACAGTTTCGATTTTTATTACAACTTGTATATTTCAATACAACAATACAAACCATATACTTTAAGTTTGCCCCAGAAAGAAAGGTTAACAGACACAGAGTTATTCCCCAGTAGTTTGTTGCTACCACATTTGAAGACAGTTTCACTGACGCTGTGGTATTGCATAGTAAGCAGCCGCCGGTAGCGAACATCCATATTCAGCAACTACGTTGTGCACATCAATGTGAACAGCAGTTATTGAGTCTCGAACTTCAACAGCTCAGTTCGAGAAGTCCATTTGGGTAATTCTCTATCGCATTGCTAATCATAAGAAGGGTGTTGGATTGGCTGTGTAGGCACAGCGGTAGACAAAATGCTTTGTATTCATTTACGACTTTCTACGTTCTGTATTCAAATACCATCTCGGTCAACTTTATCCTTCATCAATCCGAGGTCGATAAACTATAGTACCAGTCCAATACTAATGTCGGTATAACCGACTTTCCCCATTTCATAAATTACTGGCCATTTGCCAAATAAGAATCCATAATTTTGAAGGTCAAGGATTGACATAATCGTTAGAGCGTCAGACAAAATGCTTTGTAGCATTTAGTTTCATTCCGGGTTCAAATCCCGACGAAGTAAACTTACCCTTTCATCTCTTCAAGGTCGATACAATGAAGTAGCAGTCACTTACTGGGCTCGATATAAACAACTTCCTCTCCACACAAATTGTTGGCATTGGACCTAAATTAGAAATCATTATTCATCACCACAACAGATCTAACGATAATATAATTAAAAGTAAACAGTTATTGATAGTTTATTTTACTTAGATAGAGTTTAATTTCGAATATCCAAATTAAAATACCTTTTTTTTCTAGATTGTTATTAAATTAAGTGACATTCACTTTTGTGACTTCATTATTACAGTAAATAATTACATTATATTAATTAAAATTTTCCTGTTTAAACTTACATTATTTAAAAGAGTAAAGAAAATTACTTTTTATTCGTATATAGCTGGAATAGAAAACGATTAAATAAACGGGAATAATTAACGTTTAATCAGCAGTGTACATTTTTCTTATATACATTATATGTATGTATGTATGTATGTATGTATGTATGTATGTATGTATGTATGTATGTATGTATGTATGTATATATGTATGTATATATATATATATATATATATATATATATATATAGGAAAAGGATCAGGACCCCGACGACTGAGATCCAGCCGTTTCGACAGCTAGAACCGAACTAAGGGCTCATTATCACGCCCTCTTTGTTATATATATATATATATATATATATATATATATATATATATATATATATATATACATGCACACGCACACATAACTATAGATATAAATATGTATTAGAAAGTGAGGTTTTTTTTACAAAATGAAAAATAACCTAGGTGTCCTACACGAGTGAAAGTATAAAGAAAAAAAGATGAAATCGAAAATGCAACTGGAATCTTATTTTTTAAAAATATATATATATTTATTTGGTTCCTTCACCGGTTTCGCAGTTCTTCTGCTTTACAAAAGTAGAGTTGAGATCTGGCTTCGGTGGGGCTCTGATCAATTTAGATCAATCGAAAGTATTCGATAGGGTCGACCATCGGTACCTGGAGGCTGTCCTCAAGGCGGCTGGCTTCGGCCCCGTCTTCAGATGTGAGAAAGACCACAGACCCTCCATCTCAACTCTACTTTTGAAAAGCAGAAGAACTGCGAAACCGGTAAAGGAACCAAATAAATATATATATTTTTAAAAAAAATAAGACTCCAGTTGCATTTTCGATTTCATCTTTTTTCTTTATAAATATGTATATATATATATATGTGTATATATATATATATATACATGCACACGCACACATAACTATATATATATATATATATATATATATAGAGAGAGAGAGAGAGAGAAAGAGCCATATATCGTTCGAGAAACACTATTTTGTACATATATAAAGTACATCATATTTATGAAAAAATACGTAGTTTAAGGTGGAAATTTTTTTCTTTCCTTATGGTACCATTTTATGATTCGTAAATCATAACAAAAATCGCTCTAAGCAATTGATTACCAATCACTGACTATCGATCACTGACTAACGCTACGGGAGACGTAAATCAATTATCAGAGGAATTCGTGTTGGGATAAGTTTCAATAGAGTATAGAGTACAAAATACTTTTATATCTGTCGGGATCCAAGAGTTAGGCCAACACCATAGACAGCATTGTATAAGACCGTTTTAACTGTGGCGGTAGATACAAATATGACTGGACGTTATATCCGCAAGAAAGAGGTAATTTTACCTACTTACTCAAATAAAACAATATTACTCTCTGGTCTCGAATAACCACTCACCACATTGAATTTTGCTAATCTATCCCCGGCGAATTTTATTTTTAAGTGGTAGCAATCCTGCGACAACTAATCTTCTTTAGACATTAAAAAAACATTATACATGAAAAAGAAAAAAGAACATTACAAGAAATCTCATATGTTATAAAATAGGATAGGTTGCGGTCTCAATATGTAAACTAAACGACTAATTCGGGTTTAAAAAAAAAATCAAAGGAGACATCCTAGAAAAATTATCGATTGCCAACCCTTCTGCTTATTCCAACATCCCCTATTATTTGGGACCGAATGTAACCATTGTCTAATATTACTTCACCCCACATGCGCTGCGAAAGGCCGATTATTTCAGCCGAGATTCAGGATGCCCTTCTCGGCTGCATGAGGCGCAAGTCACCCGGTTTGGATGGTCTGCCCTACGAGCTTTACGTAAATATGCCAGACTTGTTCTCTAATCTCCTCGAAGCGCTCTACTGCAACTGGCAGCAAAACGGGAGTATTCCCAGTTCTGTGAGCCGAGGCGTAGTGATGCTGATAAGGAAAGACGAGAACAAGAGGGACACATTAGACAATTTCAGGCCCATAACTCTGCTCAACACAGAGTTTAAGATTTTGGCCAGAGTGTTAGCGAAGAGGTAGGCGCTTGTCGTCGGGCAATTGGTTGGGGAGATGCAAGCTTGCGCAATCCCAACCAGGTCCATACACGACAACCTCCACCTAATGCGATACATGATAGAGAGAGTAGGGTGTAAACCTGGCTTCGGTGGGGCTCTGATCAATTTAGATCAATCGAAAGCATTCGATAGGGTCGACCATCGGTACCTGGAGGCTGTCCTCAAGGCGGCTGGCTTCGGCCCCGTCTTCAGAAGCTAGATCGCTGCAATGCACAGCGGCACCTGCTCGGTGGTCAAAATTAATGGCCACCTCTCGGAACCGTTTCAGGTCCCCCGATCGGTCCGTCAAGGGTGCCCTCTCTCCTCCCTTCTGTACGTATTGACTCTCGAGCCTTTACTGCGGAAGCTGGAGCTGTTGCAGGGCATCCCGCTCGAATCGGGACGCGGAAAGGCTGTGTCGGCTTATGCAGACGACATCAACATGATGGTGTCGGACACCCCAGAAATCGAGGTGGTCGGCAACTTATTGGAGGAATATGAAAGGTTGGCGGGAGCAAAATTTAACCCGGAAAAATCGGTGGGCTTGCAACTCGGCACCTGGAGAGGCAAGTCCATGCCGTCCAACAGTGTCGTTAGGCGCTGGACGGATGGACCGGTAAAGTTGCTCGGGTTTTGGTTCGGGCCAGACCTCCAGGTGGATAAGAATTGGGACGAGGTGACGGGCAGGGTAGCCAGTCTCACCCAGAAATGGGCTGGGAGGAAGCAATCACTGAAAGGTCGGGCGGAGGTGGTGAACGCGTACATCGCGTCTGTCATCTACTACCGTCTGACTGTTGTCCCTTGCCACCGTTCGCGCCTCGCCATCTTGGAGCGGCTCCTCTTCAAATTCTTGTGGAGGGGTCAGGTTCCGCTGGTGAGGCGGTCCATCTGCTGCCAGCACCCTCTACGTGGAGGGCTGGGAATGCTGTGGCTAATGATGCGCTGAAGCTGCGGCATCTCCAGATATTCTGCCTAAACGGTGAACAGGTGTGGTCGCCTTTGACTGAGTTGCAGTCCTGGGTCAAGAAGAGACCGAGACTGGGTGACTGGCATCTGGAATGTTGCCAGGCACTCACTGCCCTCTACCAGGCGGGCAATGTGGTCAGTGGAACTTCCACTCTCGAGTTCTATAGAGGATTAGTGGTGGGCAAGTACGACGACGTACTCGGTTTCTTGTTACTTTGTTATTGTTATTCATATTGTTTACTCGATTTTTCTGTAAAACCCCACTGTCTCAGTCTTTTGTATTGTCCCCTATATGTCGGCCCTTGTGGCCAATAAATGAAATAAATATTACTTCACCTCACCACATAATCATTTCCTGCCTCTATGATTTGAGTCTATTCACTGTGGAGTGAAAAAGGAAAATAAAAACACAAAAGTGGCGCATGAAGCCTCTACATGATTGCTTGACATAATAGAGATAGCAGCCAAAACATCCTCAAACCTCACTTCATCGGTTTCAGGCAGTTTCGCTACTATAATCTTACTCATGGCTAAATATCAACAATATCAACATCATCAATTTATTTTCCTAGTTTATGGGGTGAAAATCAATGCATAGGCTAAGCAGAAATAAAATTCTTTACGCCGTAATTACTACTACTACTACTACTACTACTACTCCTGCTGCTGCTGCTGCTGCTGCTGCTGCTGCTGACAATGATGATGATGATGATGATGCCATTGGTGGTAGACACTCTAACAACAGTACCGCACTACAATTTTGAATTACACAGCTAATAATAATGTACTTTAAATCTTCCCTCTTAATAAAAAACGCGATGGCGATTAATTTCAGGAAGAGCCTACTTAAGAGAGAAAAATCGTTCTCCACACACCTGAATCCTATATTGTACATATGCCAGATGCTAGAAGCACCTGCCAGATAATATACAATATATTATTTCTTTCTTTATGAAATAAAATACACACTCATACTTCACTTCTCTCTCTCACACACATACACACATACATATAATTTCTTTCACACACACACACACACACACTCACACATATACGTACGAACACACATCCTAACACAAGCACACTAATGCTTATAGTTATGTAAGCATATAAAGTTCAGAGGAGACCACAACGACAGTCACCTCATTAGTATCTGGTCAACTGCCAATAAGGCCATTTAAAACAAATTTGATTAGTGAATGCGGCTGCTCATATTGTGTGGGATCGATGTCTCCTGGGGCTGGCACTATAGCCTGGTAAATCAGGGATTCATCTACCCATAAATGTCCAAGGGAACATAACCCTTTATTTTGATAGTTACTATTATCACTGTAGCCACTTATGTTGATCAGGTTAACCGGACAACTCTTTATGGACTTAGTTTCCGTTTAATCAGGGGACCACTCAGATAATTTGAGGTATCTACTACCTTCAAGGATGCTCTCTATGTTAGTCAGGCAACTGTAGCCACTCATATAAAAAAAGAAAAAAAAGAAACAGTACAGTATTGTCAAGCGATATATGGTATTTGAAAGAATCACAACTGTCAAAACCTTAATACCACCCAGTCAATATTACACTTGAGCAACATGCACACTCAATATGCAAATTACTGTCGTTTCTTTATAGAGGAAAAATTCTTCATCCTTGCACAAAACAATAGACATTAAACAGAAGAAGAGAACTGATTTCTAAATGCCGTCATGGGAACAAGTTCAAGTAGATAACATTAAAAGGCTATGCATGGCTATTATATTGGAGAAAGAATTTCTAAAATGCATCAAATACTATGACAGTTACTCGGAGAAATGAATGTTTCTCTTTTTGCACAGACGATCCTTTGTCATTAATGTCATTGCAAACGTAATAATCAGTGACTTGGCTGTTCTAAACCTGTTATCAACGGTACTATTGTCTACAACATTCAATATGAAATTCAAAAGAAATGCTTAATGTTACATCACTATACAACACTTTTCTACTCGTCACAGAAATAAACCATCGTTTTGCATTTATGCAGATAAGAAGTGTCGAACTAACCTTGCCATTCTTTGGCAGGAAGGAATATTAGTATAGCACATAGGGTTATTTATCATCTAATGGGAAGATAAAAATCATTGAAATGCAGGCATTAGGATAATCTGTTATGAGTTTCTGTGTACAGAGGAATAGTTGTATGTGTTTTCATCTCACAATTCTTTTCATAGCAACGGGTTTTAATTAAACGCAAGTTATATCTACATGAAATTAATATTCAGCACACTGGATATTTTTAACACTGTCACACCCACACATTTCCATTGAAAAATAACGATAGTGTGTAACACCTAAATATATATATATATATACACACGCACACACATATATATATATATACATATATATATATATATATATATATATATATATATATATATATATATATATATATATATATATATATATATATATATATATATATATATATATATATATATATATACACACATACACACACATATATATACACACACATATATATATATATATATATTTATTTATTAAGATAACAGATTAAAGTTTAAGCAAAGAATCGCTTCTTTCACCCTTAACGGGATCTTCTGAAACTAACAAAGTCAATCTGTGAACGCAGAAGTGAATATTTCAAAAAACGTTGCAACCGGAGGAAGACAGGAAGACGATACTTTGGTTTGTGGAAACGTTCTCTGGCAAAGAACGGGAAAAAACGAATATAATACGTCATTATTTGGAGCGGTGAAAAACAATTACACTTACCTTATGCATATTAACGGCTGAGTAGCCCAATTTGCATATCGAGTGGGTTAATCGGCCGGGTGCACCGAAAACCATAAACGGAAAACATGAAACGAAATTTCATTTCCCACTCTTAGTACGGCTGTTACTTAAATATAAGTATGTAGACGTTCATACATATATGTATACAGGTATACGTTGCTGACGATAGCTAATAAGCTTGAAACTAGTACAGCGTTCCTTTGTCAGTGTTGAACAAACGAGCAACGATGGTTGCTAGACACTACGGCTTAATACGGGATGTTTGTCGGTGAATCCATACGTACATATATATATGTGTGCATGTATGTATATATATATATATATATATATATATACATACTACTGTACGTCTGTATACATATATGTATGAACGTGTACATACTTATATATATATACATATATAATAAAGTTAAATAAAAGTCAAATGATTAAAATTTAACTTCGTTTATTACTGCTATATATATTTCAGTGACAGCCATCTTTGGCTGTGACCTCTTCAGGCAGTTTGAATTAGTATGGTATAGACAAGTACATATGTTGTTTAGGTGTATGATATTGTCAATACTCTGATATGCCCAGTTCCTTGCTGGGTTGTTAATTCACTGGGGAACTGGAGTCATATGAATTCAAACAAACGAATTTTCGTGTCACAGGTCCCCTTCTCCTCTCATTGGTCAGTTATTAGTGTTGTCATTGTTGGAGTTAGCTTAAAAATTGATAAAATGGTAGAAGGGACAAGGTGTTGAAGGAACAAAATATCAAAAAATGTGTCAAACTTCCCATTGTTCAGTTCTGAGAGCATTCCTCAGTCAGAAGTCTATAGAATTCTTTCTGGGGTGAGGCTCCCTGTAGTGTTTATGCCTGCTATTGTTCAGTACATTTGACCTCCACCATTATTTTGGTACTGTTGTTGTTGTAGTGGTCAGCTTATACCTTGCTGCTGCTAACAATTTAGAAGTATTCAGTTTGTGTTTTCTCTTCATCCCACCCGCCACCATCGTAGTGGTGGTGGTGGTGGTGGGGGGGGGGGTTCTTTCATGTATATGAAGAAATATAAGGCAATAAATGAAGAAAACAGAAGATAAATAAATAATATAATAAAATAAAATAATTAATATAATTTGTGTAATTTGAAAATAAATAAATAAATAGAGAATAAAGAATAAAGAGTAAATGAGAGATTGGTGAAAAAGTAATGATAATGTATATGGAGAAGTGAGAAATAATTGTTTCTACTTTAGGCACAAGGCCAGCAAATTACCCAGTGCATTACTGGTACTTTATTTTATCGACCCCGTAAGGATGAAAGGCAAAGTCAACCTCGGCGGGATTTGAACTCAGACCGTAAAGGGACGTAACTATGCTGGAAAGCATGGCGTCCGACCCTCTACCGATACTGCCAATCCACCACCCTGACGTGAGAAATAATGTAGGATAAAGTGTGTGTGTGTGTGTGCTATAACCAATCTCAAGGTCAGAATATGTTGGATAGATTGGTATGATACAAGATGTTAAGATGAGATATTCAATGTGTTTGTGTTATAATCTATCTCAACTTAAAATAAATATAAGGTTATACAGTGAAGAGGGCAGAAAACAAATAACAAATTAATAAAGAGAAATCAAGATTTAAGATTGGAACTTTAAAGTCAGAAATCTGGTAAATTAAAAGTGTTTGTGTTATAGATGTTGGCCAGATTATTATGGCTGTGAGCGATTCTATCTCTAGGCTATCATGGTGTCTGCTCCGCCAGGGTTGTTCCCTATGGCTTGAGGGGAGTTCACAACCTAGGGTGATGTAATTGTCCATATAGCTTGAGGGAGGTCTGGCCGAGAGGTGTTTTCATGTTCTGTGGAAGTCCCTATAGCTTGAGGGGAGTTCACATCTTCTTGTGTTGCTACTGTCCATATATTTTGAGAAAGGTCCCGGCTCTAAGGTGTCTGCATGTCCCGAAGAAGTCGGTTCTGAGGTTTATCAGGCCGCTTCCACCTCTTAGTATCTCGAGGGTCTCGTTCAGGCATAGTTTGCATATGCAAGATCCCCCTTTATCGGGTGGTACTTTCCTGATTATGTACCAGGCCAGAGAGTATGGGGTCCTGTCCAGCTTAAGCTTCCAGATCAGGTCGGAGAGAGCTGTGCTTTTCCTTTTGGCCTCCTTCTTGAATGAATGGCGATGGTTGTACCAGCGGTCCTTAAAGCTCGTTGATGTGGCTCCTATGTAGAGGTGTTCGGAGTTGGGGGTTTTAACCCTACAACCGTACACTATGTTCTTCTTGAGACATTCATTACCAAGGGGGCTATTCTCTATTTATTTATTTATTTTCAAATTACACAAATTATATTAATTATTTTATTTTATTATATTATTTATTTATTTTCTGTTTTCTTCATTTATTGCCTTATATTTCTTCATATACATGAAAGAACCCCCCCCCCCCACCACCACCACCACTACGATGGTGGCGGGTGGGATGAAGAGAAAACACAAACTGAATACTTCTAAATTGTTAGCAGCAGCAAGGTATAAGCTGACCACTACAACAACAACAGTACCAAAATAATGGTGGAGGTCAAATGTACTGAACAATAGCAGGCATAAACACTACAGGGAGCCTCACCCCAGAAAGAATTCTATAGACTTCTGACTGAGGAATGCTCTCAGAACTGAACAATGGGAAGTTTGACACATTTTTTGATATTTTGTTCCTTCAACACCTTGTCCCTTCTACCATTTTATCAATTTTTAAGCTAACTCCAACAATGACAACACTAATAACTGACCAATGAGAGGAGAAGGGGACCTGTGACACGAAAATTCGTTTGTTTGAATTCATATGACTCCAGTTCCCCAGTGAATTAACAACCCAGCAAGGAACTGGGCATATCAGAGTATTGACAATATCATACACCTAAACAACATATGTACTTGTCTATACCATACTAATTCAAACTGCCTGAAGAGGTCACAGCCAAAGATGGCTGTCACTGAAATATATATAGCAGTAATAAACGAAGCTAAATTTTAATCATTTGACTTTTATTTAACTTTATTTTACACTACTCCGGAGTGACCAAACCAACCTGCGCACTTCGTCGAGTGCTCCAGCCTGCATATTGAGGTGTGGTATACAACCAACATAAACTCAAAATCTATATACATATATATATATATATATATATATATATATACACACACACACAACACACACACATATATATATATATATATATATATTTATTGAAATAACAGATTAAAGTTTAAGTAAAGAATTACTATATATATATATATATATATATATTATATATATATATATATATATATATATATATATATATATAATACTATTTATAGTTATGTATATAAACAACTATAAACAGGAAAGGTCAGTGATTTCCTACTACCTTATTACCAGTAAGAATATCAGTTGTTTTACAGAGCAGGAAAATAAATAAATTAGACAATTATCAAAATGATTTGAACACAACTTTGATAATTGTCTAATTTATTTATTATATATATATATATATATATATATATATATATATATATATATATATATATATATATATATATATATATATATATATATATATATATATATATATATATATATATATATATATATATATATATAAACATATTTATATATATATGTGTGTGTGTGTTTATGTATATATACGTCATATACATCTGTGTGTATGAGTGTGCACGCGCTCTTCTTTTTATTAGCTCCACTTACAAACAGCCCCGCAGTCCCTGCACTGGATTCCCGAAAAGAACAATTTATTAAATTATTCTGTTACTCACAAAACTATTGTTAGTTAACCTTCTATGCAAATTTTATGATATAGCTTCTGGTATTTTTAGCTAACTGGAAAATTACTTTTGATTATTGCTAAAAAGCTTGTGGCTAGCAATCTTCTAGCTAGTTAAGTTTCTATGTCCTCTAAAATGATATTTTTAAATCAGGCCCCCTATTTACGAGTATTTTTCTTTAAGCCTACATGTTTTCCTTTGCCCCCCACCCCATCCAAGGGCGTAGTTTCTTAGCTTGCGGTCGTCTTAA
>OZ024740.1:112760026-112765026 GCA_964016885.1 Eledone cirrhosa
AATATATATATAAATAAATAAATATATATATATATAAATAAATATATATAAATATAAATAAATAAATAAATATATATATATATATATATATATATATATATATTTATATATATATATATATATATATATATATATATATATAAGCAAAGGGATATTTAATTTGTTGGTAATTCAACAAATATATATATTTATAACAGATTCGAAGCACTCGACAAGTTTTCTGGAGTATAATATCAATGATATCCAGGTAAAACTTGAACCGTTAAGGTCTCATTCCTGGATATGTCAATATTTATAAAACAAGCTTTGTATTTTATCTGATGAGGGCGTACCAAAGTTTTGGTACCCTTTAAATATATATAATAGAATAAATATGGTTTTATAAATATAGTTTCCATTTATTAATATCATTTATATATATATATATATATATATATATATATATATATATATATATATATATATATATATATATATATATATATAGGAAAACACGTTCAGACCTAGCTGTCGAAACGGCCGGAGCTCAGACGTCGGGGTCCTGACTCTTTTTCTATTACCATCTCTACTACCCATTATCGAGTACTTTGGTGCGTTATGGTCCACCGGCAACTTACGACACTTCCTTCGTTATATATATATATATATATATATATATATATATATATATATATATATATACTTGGGGAGGCTCATATTTGTGTAATATTGCCAGAATTAATAACAGAACACACTCACTATTTGGTTGGTTTTCGCTTTTCGCTTCTGTGTCTTTTATATCGGTAATTTAATTTATTCGGTCCTCAATGTTGCCATTGACTGACCAACGGTCAAAAATACAGATACAATATAGACACAAACACATATATATAGTTTATCAAAGTTCTTTTGTTGCACATCTGCAACATCATTAGTGGTGCTATTGTTTCCTCCTGTTGCATTGTATTATATATATATAGTAATAATAATAAATGTGAAGACTAAAATCCAAAGAGGAATCGATAAGGATAAATATATATCACATATATGAGAACCCTAGAGCAAATATTTATTAAAATAACAGATTAAAGTTTAAACAAAGAATTGCTGCTTTCGCCCTTAACGTGATCTTCTGAAACTAAACAAATCAATCTGTGAATGCTGAAGTAAATATTTCGAAAAAAGTTGCAACCGAGGGAAAACAGGAAGACGATACTTTGGTTCGTGAAGACGTTCCCTGGCAATGAACGGATAAAAGCGAAGATAACTACTTCAGCAGCTAGGGTGAAAACAGCAAATATGCTCAAATGATTTTATATATCGTTCGCTGTCGAGTATAGTAATATTCGCTATATTACACTAAAAAAAGAGAAATAAATAAAGAAATATATAGAAATATATTTTTGGTAATAAGACAATAGAACTGTGTGGAAATGGAAGCACCAATGGAAACATAAGTTTTAAATCTCCGAAGCCGTTTATGAAAGTATTGAAGAAGACAAGAAAACACACTTCGATCTTCCGACGTGGAAGAGGCTCCTATTAGAAGAAACCGTCACCGAATCATCATTTTTCTTACCTGTTGTACAAACCTGGCTGGACACAGAACACTGCACAAACATTCTAAACGTTCTATAGAGTTATGAAATAATTGTTTCTACTTTTGGCATAAAGCCAGCAATTATCCAGTATATTACTGGTACTTTATTTTATCGACCCCGTAAGGAAAAAGGCAAAGTCAACCTCGGCGTATTGACTTTGCCTTTCATCCTTACGGGGTCGATAAAATAAAGTACCAGTAATGCACTGAGTAATTGCTGGCCTTGTGCCTAAAGTAGAAACAATTATTTCATCAGTATCGGTAGAGGGTTGGACGCCATGCTTTTTATCATAGTTACGTCCCTTTACGGTCTGAGTTCAAATCCCGCCGAGGTTAACTTTGCCTTTCATCCTTACGGGGTCGATAAAATAAAGTACCAGTAATATACTGAATAATTGCTGGCTTTGTGCCAAAAGTAGAAACAATTATTTCATAACTCTATGAATAAGCCATAGATGACTAACATCATTAAGTAATGTCAGTTTCATGAGGAGATAAAACGCCTCCGTTCTTTTGAAGGAAAAAAAAGAAAAATGAGTCTATAAATCCTGGAAAACTGAAAGTCGGGTATTGAAAAGAACAAAAAAACTAAAAAAGAAAACAAGGGATTGACACTCCAAATTCACTATTCTCTGTTTTTACTTTGCTCCACTTTTCAAATTGAATGACACGACAGTTCAGTTATATTCAAATATCGTAAGCGCGTCCATTGAGAATATCGTTACGATGTTTGCGAAAATGTAAAACAAATATTTATATACCAGACAGAAATGTTAACTTTTATTTCTATATACTTCTTTTATATAATTGTCTGCTGATGGATTTTGTATGTCGCTCTGTATCTTCACCATTAACAAGAGGAAGGCAACGACGACAACAGTGACATTAACAACAACAACTCTACCATTAACAAGAGGAAGCCAACCCAGCATCAGTGACTCACCTCCAGCCACAAGGTCCTATGACAAACTGCTAAGTTGCTCGCATGTCTGCGTGCTATTAATATTCTACCTTCCTGTGTGTCCCTCTCCATGCAGCCCTTTCTTTTCTCTCTTGTTTTCTGACACCTCTATATATATAGGTGAGCTATGAGGCCCTCTTACCAGCACGTTCCCTTCCACCCACACACGCCAGCCACCCACCCCTGATGCCGCTCGGTGCCCCAGTCCCCGGCCCCACGCCCCATCCCTCAACCCTCCAAGCCGACATCTGAAGCACTTGCAGCACCACTAACAGACGGAAGAGGGGCCGGAGGTGTTTGGGGTGCAGCTGCTTCCACCACCTCACCTGCGTTGGCTTGACTCGTCGAGCTTCCAATACCCTCGCAGCGTGGAGGTGCAGGAGCTGCCTCTTCCCTACGTCTTCCCAGCCACGGCCGTTTGGCACACCACCAGATGGGACAGAGAGCTTGCCTGATACCCAAGCCGCGCTGGTCAACATCACTCGGTTCAGGCGGCTCCGGATGATCCCACTCAGGATCCCGAGAGCGGCACGCGTTGCCGGTAGCCGATGCCCTCGCTTCCTCTATTGAGAGCGCTCTGGATTCCAATCGAGGCAGTGACTGGGAGCGGATGTTCTATTTCGCCCCACTCGTCCTCGGCCTCCCCAGCTCTGGCGCTGACCGGGGTGGCCAGTCAGCAGCAGCCTTCGTCAGGCCAATGTCTCGTCATTTAGGCGAGCGCCCATTCCAAGCGTGCCCAGGGACGCCACACACCCCACCCAGAGGTACCCCCGAGGCCAGCGCCAAGCGTTTGCGTGACCAGGTAAACGCCAAGTTATCATGGGTGATGTCTCGGCCGCAGTCAGAGTTGTTGCCTCAGAGGACACTGTGCCCCAACCCACCAAGGAGGTCATGGCTGCTCTGCGACTCAAACACCCTGAGCCACCATCTGATCTCAAACTCATACCCCCACCCGACCCCCACTTGCTCCTTGTGGCTTCTGATGCAGACATCATGTCCGCCATCAGGTCCTTCCCAGCTAGCAGCTGCGGAGGTGTTGATGGTCTCCGACCAGGCCACCTCAAGGAGTTGATATCCCCCCTCTCCGCTGAGGCCGGGCGTTGCCTTCTGAGTGCAATTGTGGAGCTCACCAATAGGCTCATCCATGGCGCCCTGGAACCTTACACCCGAGGCCTCTTTTTTTCGGCCAGCCTCACCGCTCTCAGGAAGAAAGATGGTGGCATACGCCCCATTGCTGTGGGCAATGTCTTCCGGAGGCTGGCTGCCAAGGTGATCTGCAAGTCCGTAACAGACGAACTGGGTGAGGAGTTTAGTCCGGTGCAACTGGGTGTCGGTGTGTCCGGTGGCTGTGAGGGGGCCGCTCATGCAACCAGGCAGTTCTTCAACAGCTGCCCATCGGAACCGGCATCCAGGGACTCCAGGCACCTCATTGTCAAGCTTGACATGAGGAATGCCTTCAACTCTTTACGCTGGGATCATCTGCTCGAGGCCTGCCTCAGCCGGGCCTCCTCTGCTTACCCGCTGGCCTACCTGTCGTATGGAGCTCCTTGCTGCTGATACGGTCATACACTCGGCTACTGGGCTCCAACAGGGCGACCCTTTGAGACCCCTCCTGTTCGCCCTTGGTATTGACCAAATCGCCCGGAGTATCACGGCCCTTTTAACGTTTGGTATCTGGATGATACTACGTTAGGCGGGCCCGTACGGACGGTCTGCCATGACCTTCAATCGGTGGTTCCTGCCCTGGCGGCAATCGGCCTCCAGGTCAACTCGGCCAAGTCGGAGGTGGTGAATGTCAGCCTCGATGCTGCGAGCTTTGCAGCCTCCGTCTTGGACGTGCGGTCCATTCTCCACCAGGTTCAGGTGATCCCCAAAGAGGATGTCCACATCCTCGGGTCACCGATCCACCCGCCGGCCATCCACTCCACCATCAGGTCCAGGCTTATACAACTCCAGACTCTCACGAGCCGACTGGGCTTGATTGACGGCCACCCAGCTCTCTTTCTGCTGAGGAACTTCTTCGCAATGCCGAAGCTCCTCTATACCCTCCGCAGCGCTCCGTGCTATACCCAGACATCTCTCCACGCTGACCTCGATACTTGTATCCGAGCTGCAGCCGAGAAGATATGCAACGTCAAGTTTGACAACATGGGGTGGCAACAGGCCACTTTACCTGTCAGGTATGGCGGCCTTGGCATCCGATCCCCAATCTCACTAGCTTTGCCGGCGTATCTTTCGTCGGTAACCTCGTGCCGCGTCCTCGTCAGCAGGGTTCTTCAAAACACAACAGAACTAACTGTGTTCAGAGAACGCGAGACCTCTTGTGAGACGTGGGACCGACTGGGACTTAGCCCAATAGACGTCCCTCCTCCTTCTCCTCCTGTTGACGTCAAGTCCCCCAACGCATTTGGGATGCCATCCAGTGCAGACTGGCCTCAGACAGGCTCACGCGCCAGCTCG
>OZ024740.1:112770026-112790026 GCA_964016885.1 Eledone cirrhosa
ACTTCAGATTTTTTGTTAAGTAGGTTACGGTTAGAGAAGATAATATTGTGGGTCTCTAGTATACAGAGGTTACAAAATTTATTAGGTGGTTTGTACGAAGTCGCGCTGCCTATCACTTCCCATTTGAGTGTGTATGGTTTATTTTTAGTTTTTAGATAGTGTATGTAGCTAGATAGTGAGGTGGAGTTGGCTAGGCTGTGCTTTTTGAACGAGTGGATGTGCGAATTATATCTGATTTTGAAGCAGTTAGAAGTGGAGCCTACATAGGTTTCTGAAGAGTTGCTAGTTGTGACGGTGCATGAGTATATGATATCCTTGGTTAGGCATTTTTTATCTAAAGGGCAGGTTCTATTAGCTCTACAGTTACAATTATCCTGTGCGTTAGTCTGCTGGTTATAATGCAGTGCAGAAGTCTGGGTGGTAGCTATAGGATTTTGGACATTCGGGTTGTCAACCCCGGTGTTATTTCTTATACTAGTGTTATTTCTATTGTTACTGCCGTTACTATGGTTGCTTGCTACAGAGGTATTTAGAAGGTTTGCATCCTGTTGTGATTTCATTTGTTGGAAGTAAGAATTAATTTTACTTTTATTGCTGCTAGCTATGTGGTATGCTAAGTTAGGCGTCGTAGAGTATGAGATTTTAATAGTGTTTTTGTTTAAAAGGTTGTGGTACTTGTGTCCTAGAGGGAAGATTTTATCTAGTAGTGAGAAGAAAGCCCTAGGTATGTTGGTGGAGACATTTAGGTTGAAAGGAGGGTTGAAAAATGTAATATTTCTTCTTCTATTTTTGTTTTTAGTGTTTGGTGTGTTGTTTCTTCCTAAGGCACTACAGTAGTTTCCGTGGTAATGGTTACTTCCGGTGGCACCCTCCGCTTTGGTGTACTTGTGGTTGCTATTATTAGGTTTCCTCATGGACATGTTGTGCGAGATGATGTTGTAGCTATGTGTTTTCTTAGGTAGGAACTCAATTTCTGTATTATGGCCGGATCTAGCTAATGCTTGATTGTAATATTGTGAGTTTTTGCTAAATATGTTTGCGTCATAGGATAGACTAGAGATTCTATTGGATACCCCCTTAGAGATAGAGTTTAATATTGATCTAGGGTGATTAGACTTGGTATCTACGTAAATGAGTTTTTTGTTAGGCTTATGGAAAGGTGTATATATTTTTGAGTCTAGGTATAGTGTGGCGTCTAGGAAGTTAACATTTTTAGAGTTTTTGTCCATGGTGATACTAAGGTTAAAGTTTTTGAATGTCTTGGGCAATTGTTTTCTAGTTCTTTCTATATTAAATTTTTTATATTCTATAAGTAGAAGTGTATCATCGCGGTACAAACCATCGTTGAGGTAAGGGAGGTCCTAACTGGATTGTCAAACGCTCAATATCGAATTGTCGTGGATTATGTGAGGGGCATATAATCTGAAAAATACACTCCCCTGACTATGAAAATGTCGAAGTACATGAAGTCCATATCATCCCTTCGCTGTGCATTTCCAATACTTTTAATATTTGTAATGCTTGCACTATTTTTAATGCTTATATCATTTCTCCACACACAGACTATAACAATCATATAACGAATTTGCCACCAGATCAACCAACCTAACACTCTTGTTTACCTACCTAAGTGCTTCTACTACACGTAACTCTCTGCCACACTATATAAACAAGACGCACGTGCTTGCCACACATATAACATTTGCACTATATAACCGCTTATTTTCATGTATTTTAACCTGTATTTTTGATTTTTGATTGTACCTTTTAATATGAATGTAATCTCTAAGTGTGTACTGCCACTCTAAATGCTGTAATGAATGTTGACCCACAATATTTGCATATGTATCTGTATGTCTCTTGGGTGAAAAGGAGGTCATATAACTGTCCATTCATTAATAAATTGCTCCGAAGAATCCAAACCTCGGTTTGGAGGAAACAGTTGTAAGCACAAAAATGTTTTGAACAGTTCTTTGATTCTTATATTTCATATAACTGCTCTGTAAATCATCTGATGTTTTTACATTGAGCTACTTAACTTACTGGTAATAAGGTAGTAATATATTACTGCCTACCACTATTTAGGGTTTGTATAAAAAAATATATATAACTGCAAAAGGTTTTTGTATTTACATAACCATAAATAGTATAATTAATACTATCAATACTATATATATATATATATATATATATATATATATATATATATATATATATATATATATATATATGGCCTTTATAACCTATGTTTATTGCTCTGGTCTTTTTTAGCTCATGGAGCGCTTGCCAGTATGACTCGGAATTTGCGTTACGTTTCGCTTTTTCTACGCGCCGAAATGTGATTCTCGCTGAATTTATATTTATATATATATATATATTCCGAGTCATACTGGCAAGCGCTCCATGGGCTAAAAAGGACCAGAGCAATAAACATAGGTTACAAAGGCCATATAAAACTGAGAAGGCGGTCAGGAAGCCATAAACCACCTAAGCCAAAAAACAAGTCAAGCTAAACAGGTCAGACAAAATAAATGACATATTCATATATATATATATATATATATATATATATATATATATATATATATATATATATATATATATATATATATATATATATATATATATATATATATATATACGGGGTAACAAATTATTGTTATAAGTAGTCCACTTAGGTGTAGTCCAGTTATGGTACTCCGGGTAGTGGATGATATCAACGCTTGGCTACCCCACGACAGCTTTTACATGTCAACTTTATACATCTGCCTCATGTCAGCTAGTTTTACACGCTAAAATCGTAGATATACTATACTTCCCACCTAGATTGAGGTTGTGATTATTTCAAATAATTTATTGCTAACATTGTTAGTATTGTTGTTATTGTTCTGATTGAATGCCATTACTACTATATATAGTAGCCATGCCTGTATATTCTTTTCACTCTCACAAGCTCCGATGAATTGACTGGTTATAACTTTGTATTGGTGATCGAGTAACGTGAAAATAAGCGGATAGCGATCTCTAGACCTACCAGTTCAGAGAAACAATTGTTATCAATGAGATTTAAAATCTTTTTTGTATAGCAAACCGTGTCACTCTTCTATCCTGATTTATATATATATATATATATATATATATATATATATATATATATATATATATATATATATATATATATATATATATATATATATATATATATATATATATACATATACATATATATATATAAATATATAACAAGCCTGCACCCTTGGAATTGATGGTAAAATCCAGTACAGGGTTTCTGTGACACCTAAATCAATAAATGTGTCTGCTTAAAACAATAAGCTTTTGGAATAATGATTGAACGAGGAATATCACGTTATCAACGGGTATTTTGTTCTGCGTCAGTGTTGTGGATGACACAGTGTTTTGTAAAAGCACATGCATAACTCACAGGGGAAAAAACCCAGATTTTGGCAAATAAATGCAGTATGTGTAAATCTCTCTCTCTCTCTCTCTCTCTCTCTCTCTCTCTCTCTCTCTCTCTATATATATATATATATATATATATATATATATATATATATATATATATATATATATTTCGTTTCTGAATTTGTTTAGCAGGATTCTTTATCTGAAATCGTGTGTTGAAACCGATATGATATTGTTATACTTTGGGAGGGTCATGTTGCCAATAAGAAACACACGCACCAGTTGCTTTCACTTCAATTTATTACAATAAATTTATAAATTTCTGGTTGGTTGGTTGGTTCCACAACCAGATAGTTGTTTATATATTGTCATAGTTCTTTCGTCACACACTCTGTGACCTCTTCAGTGACTGGGGATTCCTTTCTTTGTTTCTGTGCCTCTCCTTTGTTCTGTCCTACGCCATTTTGTTTCTGTGTGTGTGTTGTGTGCTCAGTCTGCGCATGCGCCACATCCGGGTGTCTGTGTGTGTTTATGTTCATTTATCTATTTGTTTATTTACATGTTACTGGTTGGTTGTTTGTTCTATGTGTGTGTTTTCATTTTGTCCTTAATTGTAAGTTGTGATGTTGCTGTTCCACTCATATTTTCTATTTAATTTTGGTTGTAATTCTTTTATGTTTATTGCCTCTGTAATTTGTCTAAACATTGCGTCTTTTCTGTGTGTAGATTCTATTTTTATTTCTATGTTTTCTAATTTACCCTTGTGTTCTATTTTAGCATGTTGGTAGAGTACAGATGATTCTTTACTATCTTAAAGGTCTCGCCAGTGTTCATTTATCTGTTCCTCTACACTACGAGCTGTCTCAACTATGTACACTATATTTTTGTCTCTACATTGCCCTTCAGTACATCTTATGCTATACACTACATTTCTAGTTTCACAGTTAATATGGGGGCTTATTTTACAGGTTATACATTTCTTATCTATACATGAGGGTCTTTGAAAAGGGTATGTCTTGCTAATAAGTGTTTTTACGGAGGTACCTGGTCTTTCTACTATCTTAATATTGAGTTTATGTTTATTTAGGGCCCTTCTAATATATATATATATATATATATATATATATATATATATATAATGTTCACAAATACTTATAGAACATAGATGTACACGAATGTATCGCAAACAATTTGAAAATGATCGTGTCGTAAGGTCGGCCCTAATGACTGACAAGTGAGTGTCACCACAGATCAGGCATCTGTCTTTATGTCAGGTGACATCGTTTCATACCACATTGTTTATATGACATGATTAACATATTAATCTCAGTCTTTCTAGTCGCCATCTTGGCTATAGTCTAGCTTGCTTCAATATCAAAGGGATTGCAGCTGTCATGGCGCGTCTTAACAGATTAGCGAAACCGTATCAAATGATTTTGCAGGATAATAATAATGTGTTTAATGTCGACATTATATCGAGCAGCAAGCGTACTTAATTAACCGTACCCGCTTGGAAGTTAGCAACTCTATTTAACGCATCTAATGAACTGTGTGGTGTTATTTCAATATGTCTGCCTGCCTTTCCGTTTGTCTATCCATCTCACCCCTCCTCTCTCTCTCTCTCTCTATATATATATATATATATATATATATACGAGTGGAAGCTTAGTAAAATCGAAGCTTTGGTTGTGGGCAAGCAAAGTTGATCTACAATAGGAATGAGTTAGCAAAGCACTCAATAAGGGTAGGTCCTTAGAGTAATAACATACGTTTAAATAGCTTGACAAATTGAACATTGCGGTAGGGAAAACCCAACCACACAATACCAAAGTAACGAAAGAACTAACAGGTTAAAAGATACACCTATATACTGTATGTATATATATATATATTGGAGAAGATAATTAGACTAAGAGAAAGGAAGGCGAAGAATTATATATATATATATATACATATATATGTATATATATATATATATATATATATATATATATATATATATATATATATATATATGTATATATATATAACGAGGGAATTGTGGTAAGGAACCAGGTGGACCATAACGCACGAAAGTACTCAATACTTAGGGTAGTAGAGTGGGTGATAGGAAAAGTTGTGACTCCGACGGCAGAGCTGAAGCCGTTTCACGGCTATTTCAGTCCTGAAATAGCCGCCGAAACGGCTTAAGCTCTGCCGTCGGGGTCATACCTTTTCCTATATATATATATATATATATATATATATATATATATATATATATATATATATATGTGTGTATGTATATATATATATATATATATATATATATATATATATATATATATATGCATGTATGTATATCTATATATATAATTCTTCACCTATCTTTCTTATACTCTTATGATCTCCCCCAAAACATTTTGTTGCTTTGTTATCAATGTGTAAAAATATTTAATTCTAAATATCATTCACTTTGTTCGCACACATAACACACACAATACGCACACATATACACACGTATGGATCAGATTAGATCTGTCGGAATGTGTTGCATTCAACACATATATGTCTAAATGATATATAAAATACCCCCGTGTCAGTTTTTACCACATAGCAGAATTCTCTGGAGATATATTTATCTTAACAAAAAGATTAGCAAGTCCAAAACAATTTCTTGTACTATTTATTCGTTTCATATTCCAATTCATTGGAAGTAATGTCCAGTATTAAGCCGTGGTGTTCCTACCGAGGTAGTGTCGTCAATTTATCTCTATCTCATTTGTTCATGTCGTGATTTTAGTTATCAGAAACAGGATTAGTGTGTATGTATGTAAAATATGTAATGTAATGTGTCAATGTATGTATGTATGTATTTATGTATGTATGTATATTATCTCTTTCTCTTAATTTCGAGTATATTTTTTGACCGGCCACCTTCCTGGTGGCAAGGTTGTAAAAGAAAAGAAATTGTCATCCCTTGAATCGCAAGCATGTTTTGCAAATTTTGAAGGTGCCAGCTATCGCAGCCATTTGTAGACTATGAATTAGGGAGCTGCGCTCTTTGTCCGCAAATCCAAGTTCAGTCATACTTTGGTCCAAGCGGGTTGGTATATAACCCGTAGTTCCAATAATGATGGGTATGAAGATAAAGGTGTATCTTGGTTGATGGATTTGTAAACTCCTCATCAATGGTCCGTAGATGTCCTCCTTCTCCTGTATTTTTCTGACAACGTTTACATCAAGTGGGCAGCTGATCTCCACAACAGAACACGTTTTCAATGTGTGGTCCCAAACAACAATATCAGGCCGGTTGCGCTTTAATTTGGTGGCAGTTTTTATTTTCAGGTTCCACCAGTATTCCTTAATCTGTCTCAATATATTCTTCCTCGTTTGTTGTTAATTTTGTTTTCCGAAGTGCGTTCCAGATGGTTCTAGCTATCCCATCGTGTCTCATAGGGAGGTAGTAGCGAGATGACATTCTTTCGCAGCTGGCAACAATGTGGCTTACATCTTCGATCTTTGTTTTACATAGCCTACATTTATTGTCAGCTGATGGCCCTCCTCTTTTGTGCAGCAGCTATTTGGTAGGGAGTTCTTGTTCCTGTATTGCATAGCGATATCCCTCAAGGTGTGATGTCATAAACTTGTCGGAACTCCATGCCAGGCTTTTTGAGTGGTTTATCCCCTCTGTGGTCTGTGTTTTACGTCTCAAGTATCCATGCACAACTTTTTCTGTAAATGTATGTATGTATGTATGTATGTATGCATGTATGTATGTATGTATGTATGTATGTATGTATGTATGTATGTATGTATGTATGTATGTATGTATGTATGTACGTACGTATGTATGTATGTTCTTCTGGTTTTATAATTTCACAAATTTTTTTCCCAATAGAGAGTCGGTTTCTAACATAGACACAAGACTCTCTCATTGGAATTTACACATCAACTAGGTAGATTATGTATGCATGCATGTGTAGATATGTATGTTA
Organism: Eledone cirrhosa; assembly: GCA_964016885.1. Classification (NCBI taxonomy): domain Eukaryota; kingdom Metazoa; phylum Mollusca; class Cephalopoda; order Octopoda; family Eledonidae; genus Eledone; species Eledone cirrhosa. The sequence continues at coordinate 112,777,427 of OZ024740.1, forward strand.
TTGTATGTGTGGATGTGTATGTTTTGAGTTGTATGTGTGCATGTGTATATGCTTTGTATCTGTACATGTGTATATGCAGTTATTAGATGCAACATTTTTGGAATGTTTTACATATTTTTACTGTTCCATAAATGGATTGTACTTGTAATTTCTTAAATTATGTATGTATGTATGGTCAGGTCACCAGTTGGTGCTACTGGTAACATGTATCCCAGTTCAACCTGTCCCATGGTCGGGTCGTTGGCGACTAAATTGGCAACCCCACCAAGGTTTCTTAGTGAGGAGGGTGACTTTGGACATCCTGCAGGACTAAAAACAAAACCTGTCAAAGCTCTTAAGAGTCAATGGCCATCCAAAATCACCCGGTGAGATGACCCCATAGCCTTTTTCAAGGCAGAATTCTAGGAGAAGGAAAACTCTGATATAACACCTGCAACCCTGATGGTATCCAATGATGTTGACTTGTTATTCTTTTTGGTAAATATCATCTTGGTTAAGAGAGTGGGACTGGCTTTGTGCAGTGCCTTTGCTCACTATAAAAGCTTCACGGCACAGGCATTGCTTTATATCTGGAGATCTTTCTGCACTTGTCGTCACATGGTACCATGGGCCCAGCACTATGTGTCAATAATTGTCACAAGTTTAGTGTTTGTACCAAAGTTTTCAAGTCGCTGGCTGGACTAAAAAGCCACACTCGTTCAGCGTATCGGTAGGGGTTCTCCTACATGGATATAAAGTAGTGGCCGTACTCGAAAACGAGTTGGCAGTCACCATGTATGTATGTATGTATGTATGTATGTATGTATGTATGTATGTATGTATGTATGTATGTATGTATGTATGTATGTATGTATGCATGCATGTATGTATGTATGCATGTATGTATGTATGTATGTATGTATGTATGTATGTCAGGTCACCAGTTGGTGCTACTGGTAACATTATCCCAGTACAACCAGTCTCATGGTCGGGTCGTTGGCGACTAAACTGGCAACCCCACCAAGGTTTCTTGGTGAGGAGGGTGACTTTGGACATCCTGCAGGACTAAAAACAAAACCTGTCAAAGGGCAAAGGAGCTCTTAAGAGTCAATTGCCATCCAAAATCACCGGGAGAGATGACCCCTTAGCCTTTGTCAAGGCAGAATTGTAGGAGAAGGAAAACTCTGATATAACACCTGCAACCCTGATGGTATCCAATGATGTTGACTTGTTCTTCTTTTTGGTAAATATCATCTTGGTTAAGAGAGTGGGACTGGCTTTGTGCAGTGTCTTTGCTCACTATAAAAGCTTCACGGCACAGGCATTGCTTTATATCTGGAGATCTCTCTGCACTTGTCGTCACATGGTACCATGGGCCCAACACTATGTGTCAATAATTGTCACAAGTGTAGTGTTTGTACCAGAGTTTTCAAGTCGCTGGCTGGACTAAAAAGTCACACTCGTTCAGCGCATCAGTAGGGGTTCTCCTACATGGATATAAAGTAGTGGCCGTACTCGAAAACGAGTTGGCAGCCACCATGTATGTATGTATGTATGTATGTATGAATGTATGTATGTATGCATGTATGTATGTATGCATGTATGTATATATGTATGTATGTATGTATGGATGGATGGATGGATGGATGGATGGATGGATGGGTATATATTATATAACTTTGCCCATCATTTCCCGTTTAGTGGTTTTATACGCTCCGTTTTTATTAGACTATTTTGTTTCATCAAAGTTATGGCGAAATCTTCTCATTCAATTTACAAGCTCCGCTCACCATTTTCTAGAGATACGTTCTTTCTTTGTATATAACAGGCCACGGGGGTAGCCATGGGCACAAGAATGGGCCCAAACTATTCCAACCTTTTCGTTGGCCATGTTGAGGCCCAAATCTTTGCCCGGTATACCGGCCCCACGCCCGAACTGTACGGTCGTTACATCGACGACTGTATCGGAACCACGACCCTCACCCGAGAACAGCTCGACTCCTTTCTCTCCTTCTTCTGCTCCTTCCACCCCTCCCTCCACTTCACCACCTCTATCTCCACTACCCACGTCCTCTTCTTAGATATCTCCGTCGACATCGATTCCTCCCACCGCTGCCTCATCACCTCCGCCTTCTGCAAACCCACCGACTCCCACTCCTACCTAGACTTCACCTCCTCCCACCCTACACACACACTAAACACTCTATTCCCTACTCCCAACTCCTCCGGATCCGCCGCTTCTGTAGCCGAGATGCTGATTTTGAGTCCCAGGCCCTTTCCCTAGTCAGCCATTTCATTCGGAGAGGTTACCTCCCCTCGTCCACACCGCCCTCATTCGCGCCCGTGCTGTCCACCGCTCCACCGCCCTCACCCCACGCCACCGCACACCCACCCACTGCTTAACAAAACTAACACCCCCACCCCACCCCACCCCACCCGGCCCTCCCCCAACTAACAATACTAACATCCCCACCCTCCCCCTAGCACCCGCGCACCCACACACCCCGCACACACACACGCACCTGTACATATATACACGCACTCACACTGCCCACACACCTACTACCACCACTAACCTCCACTCCGACACCCCACAACTATTATCACTAACACCCCCCGACCTCACGCACACGAACACACAATCACCCACACACCCATCCACACCTACGTACACCACCCACTCCACACACTCAACCACCACTAACCCCCACTTACACACCCTCATTCAAACCTTTCCCCACCACCAGTATACTAACACCCATTAACACCCCCTCTACCACAACACACACTCATCCAAACACGCACACACACACCAGTGCACTACACTCCCTCAACCGTCCCCAACACTTTTTCTCTCCCTCTACCCGCTCCACCTACACCCCCCTCACACACACATCCCACTAACACCTCTACTAATATACATCCCACCCCCCACATCACCACCTTCCCCATCCACCTATCACACCTACCCATCCTCTCCCCTGTCAACCGCACCTTTGCACACACAGACACACAGTCCTCACCACATACAGACCATTTCTCCACCTGTCATCTTCCTCTACTACTATCTCTTCACCCTGCCTTGACCCTCTGACCACTTCCTGTAGCGCGCGCACCCCACATCTCTCCACTTCCGACCACCACTATGGATTCCACACCACCGGTCATTGTTCCAGCTATCCACTCTATAACGTGAAAAATATCCAACAACTCTTCTCACACTCCACGGAACTACCTTAGGAACATACCCACGAACAAACACCCATATTTTTTTTCGAACCACGCCACCTACATCCACTCACGTATAAACACAAACACACACGTGCGCACCCACACATATACACACTTAGCCTCCGGATTCCCCCCCCCCCCCCGACCCCTCTCCATCCACACGCACGCACACACCGACTTACACCCCACCCCACGCACACACCTTTTCCTGAACATGGAACCTCGTTCTTCCCCCAACTCTCACATTCACATACACCCGCACACACACATACGTACACCTACACATACACAAACACCACCTTCAGCCCTCCTCGCTTGGAACCCCCGCCTCTCTCCCAACTCCACCCGCCACCACTCCTACACACTTCACACCCTTCCACCACTTGTTTATTTTTATGTTTATTTTTATTTTTATTTTTATTTGTACTTCTTCAATCGTTTTTTCCTCCCTTTTCTCTCCCCCTCTTTTTTCTAAATGTCTTTCCACCACTCCCTTACACACCCTCGGAACTCTCTTGCGACCCACTTTTCTCCTGATGAAGGGCTTATGCCCGAAACGCCGTTCTCCCCCCCCCCCACACACACACTATCACAAACGTGAACTAATAAACTCTTATTTCTACTGCCTCTGTTTTTGTCCCCGTCTAAGTTTTAACTATATATATATATAGTATTCCACTTATGACTCTCTACTTAATGAAAGTAGAGTGTAGATATTATTACAGGGGCCCTTTGTTTAAAGGCTAAGCTTATACCATTTCGATAGTAAATGATATATATATATATATATATATATATATATATATATATATATATATATATATATATATATATATATACGAGGGGCAACTGAAAAGTTTTGAGCCTCACACAGAAAACAAATAGGTATGCAAATGAAATTTTGTTTGTGAGATCTGTGACGCTCTTACATTGCTAGCCATGTTTTATGGTCTAAACACTTTTTTCTTTTCTTTTCGTAGGTTCTTAAAGTTGATGTACTCAGGTGTTTCATGAAAATTGGAAAACTCGAGTATTGAGCAGTGATCAAGTATCTGCAGCTGAAAGGCTTAATCCCAACTGAGATCAATAAAGGCATGCAAGAGACATTGGGTGAAGATGCCCCGTCATATGTCACGGTCAAGGATCGGTCAAAGAATTCAAGCGTGGCAAGGAAGGTGTAGCAGATGACCCGAAGTCTAGGAGGCCATCAAGAGTGACCACACCAGAGAACACTGATTTTATCCTTAGGATTGATCAACGACAGTCATCTCATCAGATAGCAAACATGTTAGGCATCTCCCAGGACAATATTCTGGTGAACGTGCTTGGTTTGAGAAAAGTTGTCTGCACGCTAGGCTCCATGACTTTTGATTGAGGAACAAGAAGGCACCCGTCGCGCCATGTCCTTCAAACATTTGAAATATTTTGACGCTGATCCGGAAGATTTCCTGGCACAATTTGTTACCATGGACAACACCTGGGTCCATCACTACCAACCTTAAACAATATGTATAAACGGCCTCGGTTTATATGTATATATATATATATATATATATATATTTGTGTGTGTGTGTCTGTGTGTGTGTCTGTGTGTGTGTGTGTGTGTCTATGTGTCTGTGTGTGTGTCTATGTGTCTGTGTGTGTGTGTATGTGTGTATGTCGGTATGTGTGTGTGTGTGTGTGTATGTCTGTGTGTGTGTATGTCTGTGTGTGTGTATATATGTGTGTATGTCTGTGTGTGTGTATGTCTGTGTGTGTGTGTATATGTGTGTATGTCTGTGTGTGTGGTTGTGGATTGTTTTGTGATTCATTTATTTAGAATGTTATATAGTGTCACAAAATACAGGATAGTGTATATTTTGTATAACTATGCATGCATAACTCCATATTGTAACACGTTATTTTGGAAAAAGGAAATACTACAACTACTACTACTACTACTACTACCCCCTCCGCCCACCACCACCACCTCCGCGACCACCACCAACACTACTACTACTACTACTACTACTACCCCCTCCGCCCACCACCACCACCTCCGCGACCACCACCAACACTACTACTACTACTACTACTACTACCAGCACCACCAGCACTACTACAACTACTATCAAACCCTCTACCACCACCACCACTTCAGCCGCCACCACTACTACTACTACTACTACTACTACTACTACTACTACTACTACTACTACTACTACTACTGCTGCTGCTGCTGCTGCTGCTGGCCGTGTATTGGCAGAATCGGTAGAACGTAAGAGAAAATGCCTTGCGTTATTTAGTTACGGCTCTTTACATACCGAGTTAAACCTCTCCGATGTCAGCTTTACCTTTTACTCTTCCAAGGTCGATAAAATAAAGATTGTTTACATCGACCTTTTCCTCCCCAACAATTACTGGCCATATAACTAAATAAGAAGCTCTTATTGTTATTAGTGTTATGGGTACTGTTTGAATTGAACGTATCTACTGCGTAATGTATTATATATCTATCTAGCGGTTAATGTTGCTAATATAAAAGGTTGTGAGATATTACATTGCATTAGCCACACACACACACACACACACACACACACACACACACACACACACACACACACACACACACACACACACACACACACACACACACACACACACACACACACACTCACACACACACACACACACACACACATTCACGCACACATACACGTGTGCATACGTACACATATATATATTAATATATTATTTGTTCCCTTGTTGTTTGACCACACCCAGAGAAAAAAAATTAAACATGATAATTGGCACTATTTGTGAAATCAAACTATCACTCATTCACACGCGCGCACACACACACATGTATATATACATATATATATACACACAAACACCATATATATATATATATATATATATATATATATATATATATATATATATATATATATATATATATACACATATATATACATATATATATATACACATATATATACATACATATATATACTATTAATAGCACTATCCATATTCTTATCTTCAGATTTTTGTAATGAGATAGCTTCACAAATCCCTTTACAAGCCATGGTTTTGGTCAGAAGGGACTGAAATGCCAATCATTCTATACAGAAGATTTTCTGTCTAGTTACAGCTCATAAGACGATACCAGGGTACTGGTTTAAAATATCATGGATTATAGCCCTACCCCAGAGAATTGTAACTTTATCATATCTAGTCTTTTTTATTTTTTATCCGGAGACTCAAGTTAGGGTGTGTTTTTATTCATATCATATAGTTGTTGTTCTTCGTATCTAAGAATGATGCTTAATTTTGTCATAAAGGTCATATGTTTTGGGGCTGATGTATGTAGTTAATGACACTGACACCAGTGTATGAGATGTGCTTAAGGTAGCGAATTGGCAAAGTCATTAGAATGTTGGATAGATTGTTTTACATGATATATTCAGGCTTTCTGCATGCTGAGTTCACAAATTCCACTTTTGATCCTTTCCAGATCGATATATAAAGTACAAGTACAGTACTGGACTATATTCTCCCCACCCATCTCTGGAAGAAATCAGTTGTGTCCAGATGTCGGGATGGATAATTATACAGTAACAACTTGATGTTAGATAAACTGGGTTTTAAATGATTATATATTATTGTTCTTGAAGACGCCCTATGATCGAATTGTTAAGACGCTCGTTCCACAATCACGAGGCCCCGAGTTCAATGCCACTTATGCAAGAGTCATTTACCACAACCTCGGGTCAATCCAAACCTTCTGAATAAAATTAAGTGGGCGGAAAATGACTGACAATCTGTCGGTTGGATCGACCCTTTAATTTACATTGTGTCAGCTTGAATTTACCTGTGAGTTACTGGTACTAATCTCTTTGGAGTGCTCAGCTCAGCCACTTGTTTATTATTTTCGCAAGCAGACTGTTGTTGTAATCAAATAACTATCACACTCATAGTTGAAATTGACGGAAGACCATTTCAATTTTATCCAAATGGAGTTAATTTGACTGCAGGTACAATGATTTCTAAATGTAGTATAAGGTCATAAACTGGGGACAGGCGATATTATTTAATCGAATACAAACAATATTGACATCTGATAGGATGAAAAGCAACATTGACAATAGTCAGATTTGAACTCAGGGCGTAAAGGGGTGTAAAAAATATATCATAACAAGGCATTTTCCCCATCACTCTGCTGGTTCTGCCAATTCGACATAGTGATTGGACGTTAAAATATATACTTGGGTGACCTGGAAGACGGCATAGTTAGATATGTTGAACTCCTAACACTTGTAATCACCCTATAAAAATTAATTAGCTTTCTGCCTGGTTAAAAAAATTCCTTGTTACTTTCCTCTACTACATTTCTCATATGAGTGCAGTAGAGCAGGCATGTCAAACTGAGGATCCCCAAGGGCCGCATGTCTCACATAGGTGTTGTCTGAGGGCCGCACACAACAAACAACTAATTGTGCACATTACAACTAATTAAAGTCATTTAATAAAATTTATTGCATAAAAATGTGTTACTTAAATTTAGAAACATACAATGTACATACAAATGTTTTAGCAGCATTCATGAATACAAAGTAATGAAGTGTTTGACAAAAAACTAGAATTTTAAATGGCAACATATACTTGCAGCTTGCAACAGCAACAGATACATTGTACAAAAATTACAATAGTTCAAAACTGAACATTTATTTGCTACTATTCAACCATTTTTAGTGTTTTGTCCTGAGGCTTGACACACCTTTTTGTTGACAATTTTTGGTATGTCTGACTGAAATGTCTGTACAGTTCCGACTTTGATGAGAGATGACAAGTGTTGATCAGTCAGCCTTGTTCTCTGAGAAGTTTTTGTTAATTTCATTAAGGAAAATAACTGTTCACACACATAGGTAGAATTAGACATTGCCATAATCTTTGTGGCAAACTTTCTGAAGTTTTTAAACTTTTCAGGAAGGTATGAAATGAAACCAGGTATCCCCACTTCAAGATACTTTGCTGTGAGTGTAGAATCTGACTGCATTTCCAATAGTTCCATCTGCAGGCTTTCTTCTGCCTTGAAACATCAAAGCTGAATGGTGTTGAGAATAATGCAAACTGATGTTCAAAAGATGAGAAATCACAAAATCTTTCCTGAAATTCCTTTCACAACAATTCCAAGTGACTGTCATAATTAGCAAAGCTAAGTACAGAATCAGTATTGGCAGTTTTTTCCAGCTCTTTGCACGTAGGAAAATGAACTAAATTTTCATTTGACAACTGTGACTTCCATAAGCTTAGTTTTCTAATAAAGCACTTGATGTCATCATTCAACCGATGAGTTTGTTTTTACCTTGTAATTTCAAATTAAGATCAGTTAGTTGTGCAGTAATATCCACCGCAAAAGCCAGATCTTGGAGCCATCTTTTATTTCATCTGTATTTTGACCTAACATCTCCAAAAACTTAATTATTTTTTGTCTCAACAAATAGAATCTTTTCAGCACTTTGTGACATGACAACCAGTAAACTTCTGCGTAGGATGGAACATCTGTGAACTGATTATCCATATCTTCCAACAACTGGCTGAACTGACGGTGGTTGAAAGCACGGTCTCTGATATAGTTTACTGTCTTTGTGAACAAGCTAAGCACATCATGCAATTTTAAAATCTTTGAACACAAATTTTGCTGAAGAATAATACAGTGCAAATGTACAAACGATGAATCTGGATGCGAGTTTTCTATTTTTGTTCGTAATTTGGCAGTAACACCATTATATCTGCCAACCATATTCGCAGCACCGTCAGTAGATAAGCATGCAAGTTTACTGAAATCAAAACCATAGTCATGCAGAACTTGCTCGGCCTTCTCAAAGATGTCCTGGCTTGTTATAGTGTCATGCATGGGGACCAGTTCAATCAGTTCTTCATAAATATTAAATTCACTGTTACAGGCCCTGATGAAGAATGCAACCTGTGCTATTCCAGTGATGTCAATGGTCTCATCAATAGCAATAGAAAAATGTACAAGCCTTGATGATACAGCCTTCAACTGTTGTTTCAGATCACCTGACATTTCATCAATCCGTTCAACAACAGTGTTCCTGGTTAATAAAATGTCTTTAAATAACTGTGCTTTCTCTGGACATAATATTTCAGCTGTTTTTACAAAGCATTGCTTTACAAAATCTTTTCACTGTAAGATTTCTCACTCATGGCGATCATTTGGCTGAGTTCATAGCCTGCAGTAACAGAAGCAACATTCTCTTCCTGAATTTAATAAAACAGGTCTGCTGCTGTGTCAAGTTAGCCTTCAATTCTTGAGTCTTGAAACACGCATTGGGTCTTCATAATTATCGTAAGATCGATGGTTCGTTTCATAATGCCTTTTCAAATTGTACTCTTTTGGCGTGGCGATGCAGTTGTTGCAAATTAAACAGTGTAACTTTCCGTTCACTGTTGTGCAAAAATACTGTAATTCTCACTTTTCTTGAAACACTCTCCCTTCTTCGTTCAATTTCCTTTTATCTTAGCTGGAGGAACAATAGACATTTTAAAAGAAAAAAACGTTTGAAATTTTGAAAGAAAGTTTTCGGTTTACAACTATTAATGAGCTGCGCGTGATTCGTCGGAAGTTAAAAGTAGTTGACAAAAATCGCACAAGAAAACAATCGTATCGAAATTTTTTATTTCATATTACGAAGAAAAAACATGCTTGCGCTGTAAAAACTTTTGTGTGGGCCGAGGGTGTGTTTGCAGAGGGCCGCATGTTTGACATGCCTGGTCTAGATAGATGAGAAACAAAACGAGGATGTAGTTTATGGAACACCCAAATGATTTAGAAGTCGACCTTAAGTAAGAGCAATAACATTAAGAAAGTGAGGAATGACACCAACATTTTGAAAGTAGGTTTATAAGTATGAATTTCATGAGATTTTTGTAGCCGATTTTCATGGCCGAGTGGTAGGTACTAGAGACGGTGGCGATCCTGGTGTTGGGCTCAATCTTGGTCAAGAGGTACATGGAATCTGTTTCCGTTTTTATTTTACATCCCATAGAAAAAAACCTGAAAAGGGTTTAACGGAAACCCTACTACCGACCAGGATCGAACTTCAGACCTGGATCACCACCGACTATGATTTCTCCAGCTAGGACGTCGAGACAGCTACAAAAATATGATGAAAATTAGTAATTATAGATCAAAATCAAATTAAAAAAGATGTGGTATCGTTCATAGCTTTCTTAGTGCTATTAGTCATATTCTGGCTCTTTTGTAACGACCTTATTTATCCTATTGTGTTTAACTGGTGAATTAATTTGATTTGATTATTTTAACAAACAAATTTTATATATATATATATATATATATATATAATTGATGTGGGATGCTTAAAGCGTCCGTATGCGGTAGGCCGTTTGAGTACTCGATGCTCTTACAGAGTATTTGGAAACTCTGCTTCGAAAGATCGAGATGTATCTGAGGATCTTGCGATTTCAGAGTCAGACTCGATCATCGCATCGATCGTACCTCGATCTGGTCGCCAGAGAAACGATTGTAATATGACTAATAAATTTTAATTCGTTACACCACTGATTTTCCGTTTCTTATGTGTGATATATATATATAAATATATATATATATATATATATATATATATATATATATATATATATAGGAACCAGTAAGACCCCGACAGCTGAGCTCAAGCCGTTTCGACGGCTAATTCTGAATTAGTCCAGAATTAGCCGTCGAAACGGCTTGAGCTCAGCTGTCGGGGTCTTACTGGTTCCTATTACCCACTCTACTACCTCAAGTATTGAGTACTTTGGTGCGTTATAGTCCACCTGGTTCCTTACCACATTTCCTTCGTTATATATATATATATATATATATATATATATATATGTATAATGCCAATCATTGTAAGTTTGAATCTAACTGACATTCAAAAGCATATATATATGAATAAGGTAAGCCCAAATCATAGTAGATTCAAATATCACAGAGAGAGAGAGAGAGAGAGAGAGAGAGAGAGAGAGAGAGAGAGAGAGAGAGAGAGAGAGAGAGAGAGAGATAGTGAGGGAGAGAGAGAGATGAAACGGTTCATGTCGTATGTAAAATGAGTAAGATGGAAGACGAATAAGGTTTATGTGATTCTGTAGTACATGTTCGGTGATATGTCTAATTATACACCTATACATACGTACACACACACACATACACAAACACGCACACACACACACAAACACAAACGCAGACACACACACAAACACGCACACACACATATATATATATACATATATACATACATAATACATACACATATATTCACATATAAATAGATACATAGATACATAGATATATACATAAATACATATTATGGCTGCCCCCTCGTTACCGAGTATGGCCATTGCACGATATAACATTGTTAATAGTTATGCCACGAAACTACGTAGTCGAGGAATCTAGGGGCAGTTTAGGTATGATTCATTTTATTACTAATTATATCTAAATGTTCCTTCTCTCTTCATAATGTATTTTTAACTCTGATACTGGTTCAGTCTACTTCAACCGGATTGGTCTGTCCCAGTCATTCATTGAGCAAATCGGTAAGGTTAGCACCATTAACTCACGGTTGGATGTGGAAGCATTCATGTATATGTGTGTGTCCGCATGTATCTGTGTGTTTCTAAATATATTGTTCATAACTCCCTCTGGTCGAGTAATCTTTGAAGTGTGGTGACTGCTGGAAAGCTGCCATTACTCATACTTCTCGTCTCCTTTACCACCTCTTCTACGGCTTCGATATAAATACCCCCTACGCCTCCGTGGTATTTTCTTCGGGGTTATAAGAGGCTTAGCTCTGTTTCTCGACCGTTATATCGCGTGACTATCTCCCCCTCCGCCTTTTGGGATTCTTTCTCACGTCGTGTAGACGCGTTCTTGAAGCTAGTAAAATGAGGTATCCTCTTGATAAGTCGGCAGACCTCGCAAAGGCTCTATATCTTTATGATGTACTGTTTTTGTTTATGCCACGAAACTACGTAGTCGAGGAATCTAGGAGCAGTTTAGGTATGATACATTTTATTACTAATTATATCTAAATGTTCCTTCTCTCTTCATAATGTATTTTTAACTCTGATACTGGTTCAGTCTAGTTCAACCGGATTGGTCTGTCCCAGTCATTCATTGAGCAACATCGGTAAGGTTGGCACCATTAACTCACGGCTGGATGTGGATGCATTCATGTATATGTGTGTGTCCGCATGTATCTGTGTGTTTCTAAATATATTATATATATATATATATATATATATATATATATATATATATATATATATATATATATATATATTTATATATACACACATGCATACGTATACATACATATT
>OZ024740.1:112795026-112807526 GCA_964016885.1 Eledone cirrhosa
TCCGTCCTGACAGAATTCACGGACCTAGAAAAGGACATCCTAATATCAGCAGGTGAGTACACCAGTGGACTGTTCGGGGGGAAAAGTCTGGAGGTTCTCTTACAGATGACACCTGAGAGAATCGCCGGAATACCCGACCGAGTACTACTGGATGGTCGAACCTTTATTAATATTACGGTGGAAGGCAGGAGGCCCTCATGTTACCACTGCGCTGGCAGAGGTCACCTGAGGACTACCTGCCCTCTACTAACAACAAAAAAACCACTGCTACAAACACCACAACAACAACAAAAACAACCAGCACCACCACCACAAAAACAACAAAATACACCACCATCACCACCACAACGACAACAAAAAACAACAACACCACCTCCAGCACCACCACCACAACAACAACATCAACAACAACAGCTCAAGAAAACAACCCAAAACACGGTCCCACCCAGCCCCTCCCCACAGAACACAAATACAAAAACACACGCAGTGCAAATACAAGCTGGCAATATACCCCTCCCCTCCAATACGGAAGAGGAGCTCATATCCTCGGAAGACGAGGGGGCTCCCTTCCAAAAAGTTAAAACGAAAAAACGTACATACACCACACAGAGAAAAATAACCCCACCTGACAACACAACACAGACAACAAAACGCAAGCTCACTCAAGAACAACAAGCAAAAACAAACACAACAACACAAAAAACTCTACACATACATAAACAAAAACACTAAAAACTTAACAGAAAAAATAGACAACAACCCTTCGGTACAAACCAAAGGGCCGAATTTTGCAACAGCAACGGGACTCCCTAACCTGAAAATGGTGAAAGTCCCACTTGACATTTTCAAAACATTGAAAAACATTTACCCTGAGGACGTGGAGCCACCCTGCACCAGGCCACTCAACCGCGTCCTCCTGAAAGGTTTTCCCCTCCCCTCCTCAAACACCCCACAATTCCAAACACCCCAACCCCTCCACACACTAATAACCCCCACACACCACAACCCCCACCCCATGGAAACTGAACAGCCCGGACCCCGGGACGCAGAGAGGTAAGTGCCTCTTTCTTTACCACCAACATAGCTGTGTTAAGAGTAGGTTGTCTAAATGCGCGTCGCCTGGGCTCACCTTGGAAGCAAGCTAAACTTCTAAATGACCTCAGGTCACGATGTATAAATGTGATGGTTATTTGCGAGGCCCGGATCAGCAGCGTGCGACAACTAGCCCCCACCTTTGATGACTTTGAGATGTACGCATCTCTGTCAGCCTGGAGGTGGGGGTGGGGTTGTGGTTCTGCTGCAAAAACATCTGGGTCTCGCTACACAGACGGTACACTTGGACCCGGAGGGTCGACTCGTGGTTCTAGACCTTGGCAGTGATGAAGGCGAAGCCTTTAGGCTTGTCGCCGTTTACGCCCCCTTTGGGGCAATGCGGTCGGACTTCTTCCATCGTCTGGAGACTTTTCTAGTGACGTCCCGCTCCTTGCTTTTAGTGGGGGACTGGAATGGTATCCTAGATGCACGTTGGGACTATGTAGGGGCATGTCCCGATAGAGGGGGGTGTAACAACCTCAAGGGGCTAATCGGCCGATTTGACCTGGCCGATAGATATCGACTAGATTTTCCGACTGTGCCAACCTGGACTTGGACAAATCATAGCGGTCAATCGAGATCGTACCTAGATAGGCTCTTAGTTAGAATTAAGGATAGAGACTTTTTAAGTTGTCCAGAAATGCTCATGGTGGGCTATTCAGAGCACAAGTTAGTGATCTGCGTAGTCCACCTTGATAGAACGCATAGGCAGGGACCCGGTTACTGGAAGCTCAACTTGTCCTTACCGACAAGTAGAGCTTACAGGGACCGGATTAGAACCTTAGTTAAGGAGCGGTTGACGGGCGCCATCGTCAACAGCAGGTGGTGGGGCTCTCTAAAAAGAGAGATTAGAGTAGTTTCAATAGGAGTTAGTAAGGAGTTAGCCTCAGATAGGAAGGAAAGGGAGTTGGTAGTTAATGTTGAAGAGGCAATGAGAAGCGGCAACGTGGCCGGAGTGCAAGCGTCGAGAACGGCCTTGAGCCAGTTCTTCGACGCGAAACACGAAGGCTGCGTTGTCCGAAGCAATATACGTGCTCTGGGAAATGAGGGGACCAAAGCTGTTAGCTGGGCCCGCGTGACAAAGCCAAAAGTGGGATTAGATCCACTATCCGGTCTTTGCGAGACCAGGATGGACGGGTGATCCTTGAACCTAAGCAAATGTGCGAGGCCTTTCAAAGGCACTTTGCCCGATTGTTCGGGAGGGGCGGGGGGGGGGGGGGGCGCCGATTGGAGATGTGGATTTCGGTCCATATCTCGACGACCTGCTGCGTCTTTCAGACAAGGAGGCGAGGTCCTGCGACGGGCCGATCTCAGCTGCTGAAATAGGGGACGTGCTGAGCCTATGCGTCAAACGCAAATCTCTAGGCCTCGATGGTCTGCCCTACGAACAATATATTAACATGCCGGACTTGTTCCCCGATCTCCTCGAGGCGGTCTACTGCAACTGGCAACAGAACGGGAGAATTCCCTGTTCTGTGACCAAGGGTGTAGTCTCGCTAGTGAGGAAGGACGAGAACAAGGGGGATGACATTAGTAATTTTAGACCCATAACTCTGCTAAATGCAGAGTTAAAGATTTTGGCCAAAGTGTTAGCGAAGAGGTTGGCGCTTGTCGTGGGGGGCCTGGTGGGAGTTGCGCAGACATGCGCTATCCCGTCCAGGTCCATCCACGACAACCTCCACCTCATGCGATACAAATTTAGATCAGTCTAAAGCTTTCGATAGGGTGGACCATGGTTACCTAGATGCGGTGCTAGCGGCGGCTGGTTTCGAACCCGTTTTCAGGAGCTGTTCACTGCCATGCACAGCAGCCGTATCTGCTCTAGAGTCAAGGTGAACGGCTACCTCTCGGAGCCGTTCGAAATCACCCGCTCCATCCGACAGGGGTGCCCTTTCTCCTCCCTTCTGTATGTATTGGCTCTCGAGCCACTACTGCGGAAGTTGGAGTTGTTGCAGGGCATCCCTTTGGAACCGGTATTGCGCAAAGCGGTGTCGGCCTACGCCGATGACGTAACAGTAATGGTGTTGACCACCGCGGAAATCGAGGCAATCGGCACCTTACTGGAGGAGTACGAAAGGTTGACAGGGGCTAAGCTGAACCGGGACAAGTCAGTCGCTTTGCAACTCGGCGAGTGGAGGGGCAAACCGATGTCGTCCGACGGTATCGTCGGACGGTGGACGGAGGGCCCGGTGAAGTTGCTTGGGGTGTGGTTCGGACCGGACCCCCAGGTGGAGAATAACTGGGGTGAGGTGACGAATAGGGTGCTTGCACTGACCCAGAAGTGGGTCGAGCGCAAACTATCCCTGAAAGGTCGGGCGGAGGTGGCGAACGCTTATATAGCGTCTGTCATCTATTAACGCTTGACTGTCGTGCCCTGCCCGGGTAAGATCGTCGCCAAAGTGGAGCGCGCTCTCTTTCACTTCCTTTGGAAGAAGGGGTTTCCCCTGGTGAGGAGATCCATCTGCTGTCAACACCCTTTGAAAGGAGGGCTGGGGATGCCGTGGCTAAAAATGCGTAAACACGCATTGAGGCTACGGCACCTCCAGGTATTCCTCACCGATCAACCGGTGTGGGCCCCGTTTGTGAGGCGAGCCTTCCCGAGGCTCGTCTCGCTCACCGAGCTGAAGTCCTGGGTGAAGCAAAGACCGAGAAAACCGGGCGACTGGCACACCGAGTGTGCCCAGGCGCTTACGGCTCTCTGGCAGGCGGACCCGGCTATTGGTGGAGACTCCACCTCGTCATTCTATAGAGGGCTGGTGGTTAGAAGGTGCGACGACGTCCTCGGAGAAACCCTAGGCATGGAGGAGGACGAACTGGCCAGCCTATTCGGTAGGACTTTTGGGCCGGGACTTCCAGAAGTCCTTGGCCTGGCAGTGCTACCGAGGGGCTCTGCCCGTTCAGGATAAGCTCTACAGACACGGGCGCCCGAGTAGGGACCCTTCGAAAAAGATCTGTCCCAGATGCGTGCGCGACGAGGAAACCGTCGCGCACGCATTGGTACACTGCCCGGGCATTGCCGATCTGTGGGGCTATGTTGAACAACTGCTGTCACGGGTGGGACCAATTAGGTTGCCCACCGAGTCAATTGTAACGATGAAGCACCCCCACCCCTCAAAAATGAAGGAGAGGCGGTCTTCCTCTGTGTAATAGCCATGGTAAAAGAGGTTGTATGGTGGACGCGTCTAAAAGGGCTGAGGTCGGACACCTTTCTTTCCGGCCAACAACTGGTCCTTTTCTTCCGATGCCATTTCGGAAGAAGGATCAGGATGGAGAGAGAGGTGCTCCACCCCAGCCAGTTTTATGAAAGGTGGGTGAAAGTTGCGAGAATGGCCCGTGTGAATGGGCCTTCTCTCTACCTCAGCCTGTAGGTGGAAAAGGAAGAAGGGAGCACCCTCTCTTTGTGCTCCCGTGGAGAAGAGTCGCACATTTTTTTTCGGGGGTGTGTGTGACCCCAAAACGATCCCTCCCTATTGAGGACCTTCTTGTTACAATTTTATTTATTGCATTTTTCTTACTCGATTTATATGTAACCCCCCTCCCCCCATGTACATGTCCCTTTCTTTTGTGCTCTCGTGGCAAATAAACAGAAATTTGTCTGTCTGAATGGTGTAAGGAAAGGAGATAAAACATGATTCCTTCTTCCCTTCTCTCAGGTTTTTTATTTATCCCCTTATTTTTCGTTCTCTTCACCCCCCCCGTCACACGTTTCCCTACTCAAGGGCCCTTTTTCACAATAGTTAGTCCATACTCTCTCTCTCGCGCACTGCCCTTCCGTTGTAGTACATCACCACCACCAAAACCACAACAACCACAACAACCATAACGACAATGACGACGAAGACCACCGTCACTATCACCACCTAAACCACCAGCACCACCACAATTACCATCAGCACCACCACTACAATCACTGCCGTCACCACCACAACTACCACCACAATCAGCATCACTACCACCACCACCACAATCACAACCATCTATACCACCACCACAATTACCACTATAATCACCAACACCACCACGCCACTACCATCACCATCACCACCATCACCACCATCATCACCACCACCACCAAACCTCTACTATCACCATCACCACCATCACCACCGTCATCACCGCCACCATCACCACCACCACCACACCACTACCGTCACCATCACCACCACACCACTACCATCACCACCATCACCACCGTCACCACCACCACCACCACCACATCCACCACCACCACATCCACCACACCACCATAACCACCACCACCACAGCCACCACCTGCTATTCCAAACCCGACATCCAAATACAACAACAATCACAGTCAGGACATAGGCTACCGTGAAGGTCAATTAGGCTGCCACCAAATGTGTAAACCTCAGCGAGGCCCGTTTCTAAATCGTAAAATATTGTTTTATATAAATATGTATAATTAACCATACAAAAGTTTCTTGCTATCAATAAACAAATTGCTAAAATCATTGCCCTGTAGCAGCGTCGTGGAAATATTCCAAACAGCAGAGAGGGTTTTATATTGTGATATATTACATGATTTGGCATGAGTGAATGTGGGTCGTGTGATGGAAAATGCAGGCTTAGTAATTTTCTTAGTGTGGTCAAAGTAAGAAGTTCATCTGCTTGACACATTTAAGTTGAAATTATTTCATTTGAGAGAATTGGGCTTATTACTAATGAAGGGTGTGCGAATTGTAGAGGTAGTTTAGGGCACAAAGTACCCAAACGCCGACTCTGACCTCAGTTCAAGCTATGCATAACTCTATTAGCTTACAACAACAACATCAATGGCGGTCGAATATCAACTACAGAACCATCATTCCCAACTTAGCAAAATACTACAAAGAGCTGCATAAAGTAAATAGGCCGCCACCAGTTTCCACGATGAGTATTCTAGATGTTCTATTAACGGTTAAATTAACCAAGAGTGGCTGAGTATTCTACAGACAAATATACTTTTAACGCAATTCTCAGGCAGAATCAGTGTGATACTATATTTGACAAGACTGAACTTTGGAATTACATATACTATCTACCGATGGTCTTCCCTCTATCCACTGTTACTCGCCAGGCTTAGATGCCATGGTAAGATACACTTGCACAAGATGTCAGGCAGTGGGTTCGAACTCTAGACCCTATGATTACGAAGCGAACTTCTAAACTATTCGACCATGCTACGAGTACACACATCTTTCTAGCTTTGGTTATCGTCCAGTAGTAGAGATAGTAGAGGCTAGAATAGAATGCTTTGCAATATTAAGTTACGATCCTGTGTTCAGATTTTGCTAAGATTGATTTTACCTTTCATCTTGCTTGGGTCGATAAAATAAAATACCTGTCAAGTCCTGGGTCGATTGGATCAATTGCTCCCCATCACTTCTCTAATTTATTTTGTATTTTTGTCTTTTGCCTATATTAAGAAATAAATATGATCTTTAATCTGCCATCAACACATTTACCACCACTACCCCCACCACCAGCAGTGTCACCACTACGCCCCTCCCCCCACGACTGCCAACACGATAAACCACCACCACCACCACCAGTATTACCACTACCCCACCCACGACTGCCAACACGATAAACCACTACCACCACCACCAGCAGTATCACCACTACGCCGCCCCCACCACCACCACCACAACCACTGCCAACACGATAAACCACCACCACCAGCAGTATCACCACTACGCCGCCCCCACCACCACCATCACAACCACTGCCAACACGATAAACCAACACCACCACCAGCAGTATCACCACTACGCCGCCCCCACCACAACCACTGCCAACACGATAAACCAACACGACCACTACCCCATTCCCCATCAGTGTCACCACCACCACTACCACCAGCAGCAAGAGCACTACTACAAACACCACCACCACCACCACAATAACCACCAATAATAACACTACTACCAGCTCCACCTGCCACACCAAATCGCCACTAATATATTCAACAATACCACATACCAACACCACCAGGAATACGAACAGCATCGCCACGAACGTCTCCACCATCTCGTTCCTCTTACACACACCCATACTTATTCCCTGTCTGTTGCTGTAACTTGCCCCTTCGTCTTCAACATGTCCTCACATTAACCCCTTATTTCCTTCACCAACTATCTTATCCCCCACCCCAGATATTGTCCAATAACAACATACCGTTTCCCTACCCTAATTTCTTATTTCAATATACAGGTTCCTGACATTTTGTCTTTCTTTTCCAGCCTCATTCTTGAACTACTAACCTCACTAGTCATTCTGTGTCACTGCCTTCATCGCCTTCAACCTACCTCCCCCAACTCCTTCACAACGCCCTGCTTCTATCTCTCTCTACCTCTCTCAATTTCTCTGCCCCTCTCTCGTTTTCTCTATCCCCTTCTCTCTCACTCTCTCACATATATGCAATTTCTTTCTTTCTACAATTTCTTAGTCTATCTATCTAACTTATTCTCACCTTCCATTCTATCTTTCTCCGTTTTACTGTTCTCTTTTGTGTTTTCTCTACCGCGTTTTCTTTCGTTATTTGTTTTTTCCTGTTTTCTTTGTTTGTTTGTTTCTTTCTTTCACTCACACTCACTCACTCATTCACACTCTCACTTACTCACTCTCTCTACGACTATATATCTCTTTATGTATCTGACTTTCATTCACTTTCCCTAACTTTCAGTGTCATTCTCTGTGTTTCTGTTCCACTCACCCCGGTCTCTCTATTTCTGCCCCACCTACTACCGTACCTCCTCCCCATCCAGTCACGTATTCTCGTCTCAACTTATTTCTCACCCTCATTTGTTGACAGCCTGACATTCCACCCACAGCCGGTAGGGACTCTCACACATGCAATATCCTCCTACATATATGGAACCCGATGGACTCGTAGTGGCGCCGCCATGACACAGTGCGTGTTATGAACATTTTAAAACTGGTGGAGCCCATCCGCTCTCCATGTCGGATCACAAGCACTTTTCTTCCAGAGAGAGAGAGAGAGAGAGAGAGAGAGAGGATGTGAAAAAGAGATTTTAGAGGGAGAATGAAAAGTAAAACTGACCCCTGGCAATTCGCCGCCGCATACGCAATATAGTGAGTTGAAAAACTCGGACCATCTCACTGCAACCAGCCAATAAAGTTAATTTATTCTATGGCGCAATACGGATTAGCACTCAGGACTCTGATTCCAGCGATCCGAGCTTGAGTGGCGATAGAATCCGGAGAATGCTTGGAGTTTTATATTATGGTACCATAAAGTAAACTATTGTTGAAAGAACCTGTTTATATTATTTCTAAGAGCAGGAGGGTGGTAATTGGCAGTATCGGTAGAGAGTCGGACACCGTCCTTTGCAGCATAGAGTTACGGCCCTTTATGGTCTGAGTTAAAAATCCAGCTGAGGTTAACTTTGTCTTTCATCCTTACCGGATCGATAAAATAAAGCACCAGTAATGCACTGGGGTCGATTTAATCGACTTTCCCCTCGCCCCAAATTACTGGCTTTGTGCCTGTACTAGAAATCATTATCTAAGGGTGGTGAATTGGCAGTATCGGTAGAGGGTCGGACATGCTTTCCAGCATAGTTACGTCCCCTTACGATCTGAGTTCAAATCCCGCCGAGGTTAAATTTGCCTTTTATCCTTACGGGGTCGATAAAATAAAGTACCAGTAACACACTGGGTTAATTGCTGGCCTTGTGCCAAAAGTAGAAACAATTATTTCTAAGGGCAGGAGTTTAAACAGTGTAACTGAAAGAAAGGAGAGGGGTGGGAGAAGGAGGGGTAAACTTCATATCCCTGGCTAGGCAGCATATTTTAGCTGCACCGTGTGGATAAAATAGCGAAAGTATTGCCGCAGAGAATACCCAATACATCAGCCACTCCACCTCACAGGGCTTTTGCTCAGGCGGGATGCACTCTTCCCGATTTTGTGGAGGAAATGGGGAGTCAGATGAGCGAGTCCATCGGAGTTCTCAACGGCGACCGACACCAAACGGAAGCGGTTTTACTAGTCCCTGTATTTGGATATCTTCCTTTTCTTAACGTTACAGGTGGGAGTACCCGGTTTGTGACCAAGGTGACGGAGACAAAAACTACATATAATGGTGTTTAAAAAATCTAAAACAAAAAAAGCGCACACCCCTTGAGGGAGTTTTATCTAGTAATTGCATGGAAAAATCTGAGTTAAACGAAGTTGTTTTTCAAGTAACTACATTATATATCTTGGACCGTGTGTGTGTGTGTGTGTGTGTATTTAGAGTAGAAGGAAACGGTGGAATCCTGTCGGATGTATATTGCCTGTAAATCAAAGGACCAGTCTTGTCACACATTGTGATGCTGATGATTTTCCTGAGAATACAGTAAAGGTATACATATCTGGCGAATACTCAACCACATACACGCTAATTCATGAATTGGACTTTCGGTTGATCGGACAAATAGATGCTCATCGTCGAAGCCAACGTAGAGTCCATTCTCATTATTATCATCCTTACTGTGTATATAAAATAAAGTACCAGTCACGCACTGGGGTCGATTTAATCGACTTTCCCTCCCCAAAAATTGCTAGCCTTGTGCCAAAATCAGAAACTATTATTATCATCCTACAGATGGTAGGCGTTCACATAAGTTTATAATATATTATGGCCGACTCAAAGGTCGACATCTGTCCGCCACTGTATCTAAATCTTTGATAAACAAATAATTGTTTCTACTTTTGGCACAAGGCCAGCAATTACTCAGTTCATTACTGGTACTTTACTTTATCGACCCCGTAAGGATGAAAGGCAAAGTTAACCTCGGCGGGATTTGAACTCAGAATGGCAAGGGCCGTAACTCTATGCGTTAAAGCATGGCGTCCGACCCTCTACCGATACTGCCAATCCACCGCCCTTTGATAAACAAATAATCCTTGAAAATCTGCTCAATATTTCTAGTTCACAAATTTCAGCCAGCTTCTGGCCTCAAGATCATTTCTATATATTTTTCTTATGTATAAATTACATAAATTAAAATAAACACAAACATGTTTACTTTCGTTCTATTTTTATAAAAGGAACGGAATGTGAAAATATCAAAATATATGTATGTATGTATGTATGTATCTATGTATGTAATTGTGTGTATGTATGTATGTGAGTATATATGTATGTATATGAGTATGTGTGCATGTCTATATGTATGTGTCAATGTATGTATGTATGTATGTATGTATGTATGTATGCATGCATGTGAGCAGGTATGTATGTATGTATGTATGTATGTATGTATGTATGTATGTATGTATGTGAGTATGTATGTATGTGAATATGTATGTATGTATGTATGTATCTCTCTGCACTTGTCGTCACATGAAACCAAGGGCCCAGCACTATGTGTCAATAATTGTCACAAGTGTAGTGTTTGTACCAGAGTTTTCAAGTCGCTGGCTGGACTAAAAAGTCACACTCGTTCAGCGCTTCGATAGGGGTTCTCCAGATGGATAAAAAGTAGTGGCCATACTCGAAAACGAGTTGGCAGCCACCATCTATGTATGTATGTTGCCACTACTTGCAACCGCATGAATTAACCGATGAAATGTTACGTTCTTTCGTTCGCTTTCTCCCTCTCTGTCTCTCTTTCTCTCCCTCTCTCCCTCTCCCCCCTTTCTCTTGAATGTTGCCTCATGGTCTCAACGGACAGAATTGTAAATACGTCACCCCGGAGGATAGCGAAGCAGATCCGTTGAAAGAGTCAGTATAATTTGTGAGGCTCATTCGCTCATTTTCATTCCAAGATTGATTTCTTCAAAAAAATTCAAAACGCCACTAAAGAATTATATTGAACAAAAAAGTAAAATATTTTGGATGCAAAACAACCTTGAGTGAAGAAAATATTGCTTTTTTTTTTACAAAGACATGAACATTTTAAAGGTAGATTTTACAAAATATTTTCCACAAGTCAGAAATGTATTCTCAATACGCATGTCACATCCTAGCCCGGAAGGAAGTCAGCTGCAGCTTTCATTTTTATTTTCCAAAGCAAACTGGGTATGTTCTCATCAATATTTTCTTCGCCAATTTTATATACAATTCTTGTTGAATGATGAAAGTTTAGTTTTCTTCTTCTTCTTCTTCTTTTTCTTTTTCTCTTTTTTTTTTTCTTTTTCCTCTTTTTCCTCTTTTTCTTTTTCTTCTTTTTCTTCTTTTTCTTCTTGCTACATCCACATCCACAAAGCCACCATGCTGCCAATAAGGAAGCCAGAAGGAAAACTGTGTTCATTGAATTTCAAATATTTCTCACCGCCAGAATTAGCTTTCAGATTGTGTTGACAACGTCATCAACACCGACGAAAATATTTAATTGCCCCCCCCCCCAAGTAAAACATATAAATAAATAAAGGAAAGAAAGGGAAAAGAGAACATGTGACCAAAGTTTTAAATCCTTCGATTGTCAATAGGGGAGCTACTTGTTCATATTTGTTTCATTTCTTTTATATTTATAATTATTTAATTTAATTTTTTTTTGTTTTTACCTGTTGGAATGTATGTTGACGTGTATTGCCCAATAGTGCGCATGTCAATCTTGACAAAAACTTAAAAAATTACCAGCAATTCCGAATATTTATAATTTATATATATATATATATTTATTAAAATAACATTAAAGTTTAAGCAAATAATCGCTGCTTTCACCCGTAACGGGATCTTCAGAAGATCCCGTTAAGTGTGGAAGCAGCGATTCTTTGCTTAAACTTTAATCTGTTATTTTAATAAATATTTGCTCTACGGTTCTTATATATTTGATATATATTTATCCTTATCGAGCCCTCTTTGGATTTTAGTCTTCAAATTTATTATTATTACTATATATATATATATCAAGGGCGGTGCCCCAGCATGGCCTCAGCCGGATGGCTGAAACAGGTAAAAGAATAAAAGAATATATATATATGTCCTACGCCAGAAAAGAAACCCCAGTCATGAAGAGGTCACATAATGTGTGACGAAAGAACTTTGACAATATATGAACAACCGTCCGGTTGTGGAACCAACAAACCAACCGGAAATTTATAAATTCTTAAATTTATAAATTTAATTTATAATAAATTGGAGTGAAAGCAACTGGTGCGTTTGTTTCTTATTGGCAACATGACCCTCCCAAAGTATAACAATATCGGTTTCAACACACGTTTTCAGATAAAGAATCTTGCTAAACAAATTCAGAAACGAAATATATATATATAAGTATGTATACGGACATACATATCAGCCGTACTAAGAGTGAGAAATGAAATTGCGTTTCATTCTTTTCCATTTATGTATATATATATATATATATATATATATATATATATATATATATATATATATATATATATATATATATATATATATATATATATGCACAATTTGAACTTTCGAAGCATT
>OZ024740.1:112815026-112847526 GCA_964016885.1 Eledone cirrhosa
GGTAAAAATTGCAATATTTTCTTTTGTTACTCCCATATATTTTCTATAAGGATTAGAAACCTGAAAGATAGTCTAGAATTCTAAATATACAGGGTAAGATATAAGAAACCAGGGAGTCCAATATTTACATTCCAAATTATGTTTACTAAAATTCTGCTCATACAGTACGTGAAAAAAAACCCAGTTAAAGACCATAATTAAAGTAAGTGTTGGAAAAGCTGTCCCCGTTGCTCAATATTCTGTGAACCTTGCAACAAAAATGCATTGACTGCCCGGTTACTTATGACTCATCCTATATATTAATCTCGAGAATTAATATTCTATTCATAGTTTTACTTCAACAAAAATCGATTTTCTTTCTCTAGATGTTTCACATTTCAACTTTTCCTTCACAAAACATGTAATATATTTCATCCATCGACACACATGTACACACACGTACACACACGCGTGCATGCACGCACACAGATATATACACTCACATACACACACGTACACACGCTCTCGCTTGCTCCTTTTCTCCCTGTTCCTGTCTCTCCTAATGGATAATATTGGGAAATGTCCATACATATTCTTCTTCATTTTCTTTGATGAGTGTAAATTGGCCGAATCATTTGAGTATCGGGCAGAATGCATTTGCGGAGTTAATTCCTGAAACTTGTGTTCTTAGTTCAAGCCCTGTCGGTATAAATGCCTTCTTTCATTCTTCTAGGGACGATAAATATATACCTATCTAAGGTGTTGTATTGGTAATTTCATAAGAGTTTTGGGTGGAATTCTTTGCAATATTTGTTCCCGTTATTTGTGATGAAAGTTTAAAACTTTAATATCCCGTGATTAAAATGTTTAGAAAATTTAGGAAATGCAGAAATAAATTGTCACTAGCGCATGTACGTTATGCTGATTACACAAGCTAGTTTAGTTAAGTTCTAGTTTGTGTTTGATATAATTGGCATGCGAGTATTAGTCCTCTTCGTCGACAAAATGATAAGGGTACTTGGTGTCATATGAACTGCTGACAAGCCGTGAAATATGTAAAGACAATTTATTATTTTTTTTGTATCCAAACAAAATAAGGGTTTTCCAGTTTGATTACATTTTTAATGCGAGGCTAATGTAATTATACCGACATTGAACGTATTTTGGATTTTCTAATATGTTGTGCCTGAAAACACACACACACACACACACACATGGCTTAGTGGTTAGAGTATTGGGCTTGCAATCGAAAGGTTGTGAGTTCAATTCTCGGACCGGGCGATGTGTTGTTTACTTTAGCAAGACACTTTACTTCACGTTGCTCCAGTTTACTCAGCTGTAGAAATGAGATGATAAGACTGGGGTCCCTATCATTAAATTACCCAAGACACCTCCAACGAGATATACCTTGGAGGAGGCCAGCTAAACCTGCATAGGTGTGAGCTGTCACACACACACACACACGCACACACACGCGCGCATATATATGTATAAATAATAATAATAATAATAATGATTTCATTTATTGGCCACAAGGGCCGACATATAGGGGACAATACAAAAGACTGGGACAGTGGGGTTTTACAGAAAAATCGAGAAAACAATATGAATAAACAAAGTAACAATAAAGTAACAAGAAAATTACAACAAGAAACCATTCCCCAATAGGGGGGGGATGACCCCCTAGGGTTCGCTCAGGTATCCCACCAGTCCTGAACGACCCGAGGCTTAGAGAGAACCCTGGAAGGGCACCCCTCTCCTCTTCAAATTTACCTACCTACAGCCGCATGACCAGAGTAGGCCCACTCACACGGGCCATTCTCGCCACATTCACCCACCTTTCAGCAAATGTACTGGGAGGGGGGGGGGGGGCAGCACTTCTCTCTCCACCCTCACCTTCCTTTCCAAGTGAAACTTGAAAAAATTGACGGGGGATTGGCCGAAGAGAAAAGTGTCTGTCTTCAGTCCTTTCAACCTCGTCCACCATACAACCTCTTTCGCTACTGCCACCAGACAGGAAAATTCCCTGCCCTTCCTGGCCAAAAGAAGGCGGCGGGTCGATCTTCACTATGGACTCGGCCGATAGCCGGATCCGTTCTACACGCGACAACAGCTGTTTGACATAACTCCACAAGTCAGTAATGCACGGACACTGGACGAGTGCGTGCAGAACGGTTTCGTCGCTCTGCGCGCATCTCGGGCAGGTCCGTCTGACAGCACTTCCGTGCCTGTAGAGTTATCTCGAACCGGTAGTGCCCCCCGGTAGCACTGCCAAGCGAGGGATTTTTGGAAATTATCCATCGTCCCCGGCTCGAAAGTCTTCCGGTACAGACTGGTTAGTTCAACTTCGTTGACTCCCAGAGCCTCTCCGAGTGCGTCGTCGCACTTGCCCACCACTATAGAACTCGAGAGTGGAAGTTCCACTGACCGCATTGCCCGCTTGGTAGAGGGCAGTGAGTGCCTGGCAACATTCCAGATGCCAGTCACCCAGTCTCGGTCTCTTCTTGACCCAGGACTGCAACTCAGTCAAAGAAACGAGCTGCAGAAAGGCCCGTCTGACAAACGGCGACCACACCTGTTCACCGTTTAGGCAGAATATCTGGAGATGCCGCAGCCTCAGCGCGTGCCTGCGCATCATTAGCCACGGCATGCCCAGCCCTCCACGTAGAGGGTGCTGGCAGCAGATGGACCGCCTCACCAGCGGAACCTGACCCCTCCACAAGAATTTGAAGAGGAGCCGCTCCAAGATGGCGAGGCGCGAACGGGGGCAAGGGACGACAGTCAGACAGTAGTAGATGACGGACGCGATGTACGCGTTCGCCACCTCCGCCCGACCTTTCAGTGATAGCTTTCTCCCAGCCCATTTCTGGGTGAGACTGACTACCCTGCCCGTCACCTCGTCCCAATTCTTACCCACCTGGAGGTCTGGCCCGAACCAAACCCCTAACAACTTTACCGCTCCGTCCGTCCAGCGCCTAACGACGCTGTTGGACGGCACGGACTTGCCTCTCCAGGTACCGAGTTGCAAGACCACTGACTTTCCGGGTTAAGTTTTGCTCCCGTCAACCTTTCATATTCCTCCAATAAGTTGCCGACCACCTCGATTTCTGAGGTGTCCGACACCATCACGGTGATGTCGTCCGCATAAGCCGACACAGCCTTTCCGCGTCCCGGTTCGAGTGGGATGCCCTGCAACAGCTCCAGCTTCCGCAGTAAAGGCTCGAGAGTCAATACGTACAGAAGGGAGGTGAGAGAGCACCCTTGACGGACCGATCGGGGGACCTGAAACGGTTCCGAGAGGTGACCATTAATTTTGACCACCGAGCAGGTGCCGCTGTGCATTGCAGCGATCTAGCTTCTGAAGACGGGGCCGAAGCCAGCCGCCTTGAGGACAGCCTCCAGGTACCGATGGTCGACCCTATCGAATGCTTTAGATTGATCTAAATTGATCAGAGCCCCACCGAAGCCAGGTTTACACCCTACCCTCTCTATGATGTATCGCATTAGGTGGAGGTTGTCGTGTATGGACCTGGTTGGGATTGCACAAGTTTGCGCCTCCCCAACCAAATCCCCGACGACAAGCGCCAACCTCTTCGCTAACACCCTGGCCAAAATCTTAAACTCTCTGTTGAGCAGAGTTATGGGCCTGAAATTGTCTAATGTGTCCCTCTTGTTCTCGTCTTTCCTTATCAGCGTCACTACGCCCCGGCTCACAGAACTGGGAATACTCCCGTTTTGCTGCCAGTTGCAGTAGAGCGCTTCGAGGAGATTGGAGAACAAGTCTGGCATATTTACGTAAAGCTCGTAGGGCAGACCATCCAAACCGGGTGACTTGCGCCTCATGCAGCCTACAAGGGCATTCTGAATCTCGGCTGAAGTAATTGGCCTTTCGCAGCGCCCAGTGTTAGCGTCGAGAGTTGCGGCAAGCCTTCGAGGTAGGGACTGAAGTCCGCCACCATCTCTGACCCGCCACTTCCCCCGAACAACCGAGCAAAATGTTGGCGAAAGGCCTCACACATCCTTTTGGAATCGCTCAGAGGAGCCCGTCTCGGTCCGTCAAAGACCGAATCGTGGTTTTATTACCACGCCGCGCCTCTGCCACGCGGGCCCATCGGACAGCTTTGGTTCCCTCGTTTCTCAGAGCACGCGCCTTAGCTCTGACAATGCAACCTTCGTGTTTCGCATTGAAGAAATGGTCTAATGCCATTCTCGCCGCTACCACATCAGTTGCAATGCCACTACCAATAGCCTCGTCTAACTTATCTACCAGCTCTCCCTCCTTTCTATTTTTCTCTAATGCTACTTCTTTGCTAAACTCTATCGACATTACTCTAATCTCTCTTTTGAGAGCCCCCCCACCATCTATTGTTGACGACTCCCCCTGTCAACTTTTTCTTAACTAAATTGTTGACCTGGTCCCTGTAAGCCTTACGTGCCGGAAATGACATGTTTAGCTTCCAGTAACCAGGTCCTAACCTACGCGTCTTATCTAGGTCGACCATACAGATCACAAACTTGTGATCTGAATAGGCGACCGTTTCAAAACGTGGACAGCTTACACTATTTCTGTCTATTTTCCTAATGAATATCCTGTCTATATACGATCTAGATGACCCTATGCGGTTAGCTCAGGTCCACACTGGCGCATTAGGGAAATCTAGTCGGTACCTCTCAGACAGTTGGAACTGGCTGATCAGGTTCTTGAGACTTTTGCACCCCCCGCTCCTATCGGATACTCTCACACAGTCCCAGCGTGCGTCTAAGATGCCGTTCCAGTCCCCCGCTAACAGTAAAGGGCGAGACGTACCCAGAAAGGCTTCCAGGCCTCTAAAGAAGTCCGGCCGTCCTGCCCCAGTAGGAGCATAGACGGCCACCAGGCACCACCTTCATTATTGTTCACGTCCAGGACCACAAACTTCCCGTCCAGGTCCCGGAAGATCGACCTTACCTCGAGATCCAGGCCTTTCCTAAACAGCACTGCCACCCCGCCTCCCATTCCCGGCTGGCTAACAGATGCAAATATCTGATAGTCGTCGAAAATCGCTGACTGCAATTACATCCATTTCTATAGACCTGAGGTCGTTGAGCAGGTGACCCTGCTTCCAGGACGACCCCAGGCCTCGAACATTTAAACATCCTACTCTTAATACGGCCATGTTGGCAGGTTAAACACAGAGAGAGGAAGGTTTACTTCCCTTCCGGGCTCTTGTGAAGGTCGGGTTGTTCGACCTCCATAGTTAGTGGGGTTTCTTTTGGGAACCCCTTTAAAAGTCTTGAAGTGGGTGTTACGTTCGGGGTTCCCACGTCCCGAGGAAAGCTGTCTCGTATTTCTTTGAATATGTCGAGCCACATTCGCACCAGAACCAAATCTTCCGGCACGCGAAATGTGCCCTATTTAAACATTTCCCCCTCTTTTTGTATATTTTCACTTCGTGCTACGAGGGCCATCAGTTCCTTGTCGGCCCTCCTGACGAGCACGAAGTTTTGTATATTTTGTTGGTGTGATTTTATTTGTTTGCGTGGCTGTGGTGTTGATGGTTTTGGTGGTGTTGTTTCGGTTGTATCTGTGTTTGTTGTGAGTGCGATGTCTGTGGTTTCAGATGTTTGTGTGTATATTTGTTCTTGCGTCTGTTTCGGTTGTTTTCGTTTGGGGGATTCTGGTGATGGTGGTGGTGGTGTTGATGTTGGTGTTATTGGAGAGATGTTTGCGTGGGTGGTGTCTGCGTTTTTTTATTGTGGGCGCTTTTGTGCTTTGTTGAGCTTTTTTTTTTCTTTTTGTGTTTCCTTTTTTTGTATTTTGGGGGATTTTGGATTTCCCTCATCTTCACTACTGGTAGATGAAAGGATCTGTGTCTGTAAGTGTGTTTGTATGTATGTTTAAGGTTTTATTGGTGTGTGTAATTTTGGGAGGAGGGGGAATTTGACAGCTTTCCTCGTTTCCCCCCTGGGTGGTCAATGTTGGTGGTGTTTTTTCTATTGGTGTTGTTGTTGGTGGTTTTACCGGTGCAGGTGTTGGTTGTGATATTCGCCTCGGCGTCGGCAGCAGTGGAGCCTTTTGACCCCTTGCCTCTTTCAGCAGTTGAGGGCAGAAGGCCCGCAAATGGGTTTTTCCCCCCACAAACAAAACACTGCGGCCTTTTGCCTTCGGTCATAATGTGAATGACCGTCCCATTCTGAAGTCGGATATGGTCTGGGATTGTCTTCACATTCTCGGGCCTGATCTGGAGAAGGATCTCCAGGTCAACCCCGGACCAGTCCTCTCTGGCTGTTCTGGTCACTTCTATAGGGACTGTATCCGTCCCCTCCACAATCACACATCCCAGAAGCCACCACATGTCAAGTCCTGGTGGGATTCAGGGAATGCGGAGACGGGCCGTTCTTTTTCCCATGTGGGAGGAGTACATTATGACCTTGCTGGTTTTGCAAGGAGTCATGGCGTGTTTCATCGCGAGGGCTTCTGACTTGAACAACACCGAAATGGTGCCGTACTGTCTGCCCCTCTCTATGTACTGGGTGTCTTCTCTGATGCACCTCAGCGCGACTTCGATATCTTCTTGTTGGATTAAAGCTTCCCTTTTGGTCTGTGCTGAGATGCATCTATAATGCACCGTTTGCGCTCCACTGCCTCAATAGCTTCTACCGGGACAGTTAAGTTGGCCCAAGTTTGCTCTAGCTTGATGAGCTTCCATGCCTGGGCCAACTTTTCATCTTTGTTTGAGAGGTCCATGTTGAAGCATGGCCTCTTTTTTGCTGCTGCCGCAGCGAAAGTGGTCTTGTTTTCGTTGGGGGTGTTGTTGACGTTGTTCTTGTTGGTGTTGTTGTTAAGCACTGTCGCTGTTATCATTGTTGTCTTTGCTGCCACCGTTGTTCTCGGTGCAGTTGGTGTTGTCGCTATTTGTTTTCATGTTAGTGGTGTTGATATTGTTGTTGTATTTGTTATTTTTTTTTTTGTTATCTGTATTTTCGTTGTCGCTGTTACTGTCATTTTTTTTCAAATTAGAGTTCTTATTGGTATCATTGGTGTCTTTGTTTACCTTGTTTGTGGTGGTGTTTGTGTTATCAATGTGTGTTAATTTCGCTGTAGCGCTCTGCTCAACTTCTACGTCGTTGTCGCACGACAGCCGACATATTGCTGGGGGGCGTGGCTCAGCCATGTTTTTTTTCTTCGTAAATTTTTTACCATGTAAAAAAAGTTCAAATATTTGGGCCAAAAGGCCCAAATATTATTATTTCCCCTTCACGGGGCAAAGTCTAAGGGCTTATATCCCTTATACAACAAGAAATATTTAACAACAAATAATTTAAACAGGCAAATAAAGCGACTTACTGTGAGCGAGCAAAATACGTCCGCTTAGACCAATAATAATAATAATAATAATAATGATTTCATTTATTGGCCACAAGGGCCGACATATAGGGGACAACACAATAGACAGGGACAGTGGGGGTTTACATAGAGATCGAGTAAGTATAAATAACAAAAAAACAAAATAACAATAAAAATACAACAATGAAAGTTCCCCAATAAGAGGGATCACCACCCAGGGTTGACTCAAGCACCCCACCAGTCCTGAGCCACCCGACGCTCCTAGGGCACCCGGGAAGGGCACCCCTCTCCTTCTCGAATTCACCAGCCTACAGGCGCATGATCAGAGTAGGCCCACTCACGCGGGCCATTCTCGCCACATTCACCCACCTTTCAGTAAATGTACTGGGGGGCAGCACTTCTCTCTCCACCCTCACCTTCCTTTCCAAGTGAAACTTGAAGAAGTTGATGAGGGATTGGCCGAAGAGAAAAGTGTCTGTCTTCAGTCCTTTCAACCTGGTCCACCATGCAACCTCTTTCGCTACTGCCACCAGGCAGAGGAAAATTGCCTGCCCTTCCTGACCAAAAGAAGGCGGCGGGTCAATCTTCACTATGGACTCGGACGATAGCCGGATCCGTTCTACACGCGACAATAGCTGTTCGACATAACCCCACAAGTCAGCAATGCACGGACACTGGACGAGTGCGTGCAGAACGGTTTCGTCGCTCTGCGCGCATCTCGGGCAGGTTCGTCTGACAGCACTTCCGTGCCTGTAGAGTTTATCCCGAACCGGCAGCGCCCCCCGGTAGCACTGCCAAGCGAGGGATTTCTGGAAGTTATCCATCGTCCCCGGCTCGAAAGTCCTCCGGAACATACTGGTAGGTTCTACTTCGTTGACGCCCAGAGCCTCTCCTAGTACGTCATCGCACTTGCCCTCCACTAATCCTCTATAGAAATCTTGAGTGGAAGTTCCACTGACCGCATTGCCCACCTTGCAGAGTGCAGTGAGCGCCTGGCAACATTCCAGATGCCAGTCGCCCAGTCTCGGTCTCTTCTTGACCCAGGACTGCAGCTCAGTCAAAGAGATGAGCTGCGGAAAGGCCCGTCTAACAAACGGCGACCACACCTGTTCACCGTTTAGGCAAAATATCTGGAGATGTCGCAGCCTCAGCGCATGTCTGCGCATCATTAGCCACGGCATGCCCAGCCCTCCACGAAGAGGGTGCTGGCAGCAGATGGCCCGCCTCACCAACGGGACCCGTCCCCTCCACAAAAATTTGAAAAGGAGCCGTTCCAAATTGGCGAGGCGTGGACGGGGGCAAGGCACGACGGTCAGGCGGTAGTAGATGACGGACGCGATGTACGCGTTCGCCACCTCCGCCCGCCCTTTCAGTGATAGCTTTCTCTCAGCCCATTTCTGGGTGAGGTTGGCTATCCTGCTCGTCACCTCGTCCCAATTCTTATCCACCTGGAGGTCTGGTCCGAACCAAACCCCGAGCAACTTTACCGGTCCGTCTGTCCAGCGCCCAACGACGCTGTTGGACGGCATGGACTTGCCTCTCCAGGTGCCGAGCTGCAAGCCCACCGACTTTTCCGGGTTAAGTTTTGCTCCCGTCAACCTTTCATATTCCTCCAAATGGGTGCGGATCACCTCGATTTCCGAGGTGTCCGACACCATCACGGTGATGTCGTCCGCATAAGCGGACGCAGCCTTTCTACGTCCCGGTTCGAGCGGGATGCCCTGCAACAACTCCAGCTTCCGCAGTAGAGGCTCAAGAGTCAATACGTACAGAAGTGAGGAGAGAGGGCACCCTTGACGGACCGATCGAGAGATCTGAAACGGTTCCGAGAGGTGGCCATTAACTTTGACCACCGAGCGGATGCCGCTGTACATTGCAGCGATCCAGCTTCTGAAGACGGGGCCGAAGCCAGCCGCCTCGAGGACAGCCTCCAAGTACCGATGGTCGACCCTATCGAATGCTTTCGATTGATCTAAATTGATCAGAGCCCCACCGAAGCCAGGTTTGCACCCAACCCTCTCTATGATGTATCGCATGAGGTGGAGGTTGTCGTGTATGGACCTGGTCGGGATTGCGCAAGTTTGCGCCTCCCCAACCAAATCTTTGACGACAAGCGCCAACCTTTTCGCTAACACCTTGGCCAAAATCTTAAACTCTGTGTTGAGCAGGGTTATGGGCCTGAAATTATCTAGTGTGTCCCTCTTGTTCTCGTCTTTCCTTATCAGCGTCACTACGCCACGGCTCACAGAACTGGGAATGCTCCCGTTCTGCTGCCAGTTGCAGTAGAGCGCTTCGAGGAGATCGGAGAACAAGTCTGGCATATTTACGTAAAGCTCGTAGGGCAGACCATCCAAACCGGGTGACTTGCGACTCGAGCAGCCGACAAGGGCGTCCTGAATTTCGGCTGATGTTATCGGCTCTTCGCAGCGCTCAGCGTCGGCCGTCGAGAGGCGTGGCAAGCCGTCGAGGTAGGGACTGAAGTCCGCCGCCGTCTCCGACTCACCCATCCTCCCGAACAATCGAGCAAAGTGCTGGCGAAAGGCCTCACACATCCGCTTGGAATCGCTCAGTTCGTGTCCATCTCGATCCGTCAAAGACCGAATTGTGGTTTTATTTCCACGCTGCGTCTCTGCAAAGCGAGCCCATCGGGCAGCTTTGGTTCCCTCGTTCCTCAGAGCACGCGCCTTAGCTCTGACAATGCAACCTTCGTGTTTCGCATTGAAGAAATGGTCTAGTGCCATTCTCGCCGCTAGCACGTCTGTTGCAATGCCACTACAAATAGCCTCGTCTAACTTAGCTATCAGCCCCTCCTCCTTTCTATTTTTCTCTATTGCTACTTCTTTGCTAAATCCTATCGAGGTTGCTCTAATCTCTCTTTTGAGTGCCCCCCACCACCTGTTGTTGACAACCCCCCCTGTCAACTTTTGCTTAACTAAGTTGTTGACCCGGTCCCTGTAAACTTTACGTGCCGGAAACGACATGTTTAGCTTCCAGTAGCTAGGTCCTAACCTACGTGTCTTATCTAGGTCGACCATACAGATCACAAGCTTGTGATCTGAATAGGCAACCGTTTTAAAATGTGGACATCCTACACTATTTCTATCTCTTTTCCTAATGAAAATCCTATCTATGTACGATCTAGATGACCCTATGCGATTGGTCCAGGTCCATACTGGCGCATTAGGGAAATCTAGTCGGTACCTGTCAGACAGTTGAAACTGGCTGATCAGGTACTTGAGGCTTTTGCACCCCCCGCTCCTATCAGATACTCCCACACAATCCCAGCGTGCTTCTAAGATGCCATTCCAATCCCCTATTAACAGTAAAGGGCGAGACGTAAGCAGAAAGTTTTCCAGGCGCCTAAAGAAGTCCGGCCGACCGGCCCCAGTAGGGGCGTAGACGGCCACCAGTCTAAAGGCACCACCTTCGCTATTGCTCACGTCCAGGACCACCAACTTTCCGTCAGGATCCCGGAAGATTGACCTTACCTCGAGATCCAGACATTTCCTAAACAGCACAGCCACTCCACCTCCCATTCCCGGCCGACTAACAGATGCAAAGATCTGATAATCGTCGAAAATCGGCGCCAGTGCGCGTGTGTCGGAAATTCTGGTCTCGCTGATGGCAATTACATCCATTCCTAGTGACCTGAGGTCGTTGAGCAAGTGACCTTGCTTCCAGGGCGACCCCAGGCCACGAACATTTAAACTTCCTACTCTTATGGCCATGCTGGCAGGATGAATGGGAGAGGAAAGGTTTACTTACCTTCCGGGGTCTTGTGAAGGTCGGGTGGTTCGACCTCCATGGTTTGTGGGGTTTCTTTTGGGAACCCCTTTAATAGTCTTGACGTGGGTTTTACGTTCGGGGTTCCCACATCCCGAGGAAAGCTCTTTCGAATTTCTTTGTATGAAGCGAGCGACATTCGCATCAGAAGCAAATTATCTGGTACGCGAAATGTGCTCGCTTCAAATGTTTCCCCGTCTTTTTCGATGTTTGTGCTTCGTGCTACATGGGCCATCAATTCCTTGTTGGCCCTTCTGGCAAGCACGAAGTTTTTAATGTTTTGTTGCTCGGGTTTTATTTGTTCGTGTGATTGTGGTGGTGATAGCTTTGTTAGTGTTGTTTCTATTGTGTCTGCGTTTGTTGTGGGTGGGGTGTCTGTAGTTTCTGATGTTTGTGTGTCTATTTGTTCTTGTGTCTGTTTAGCTTGTTTGCGTTTGGGGGATTTTGGTGGTTGTGTTGGTGATGCTGTGGGGAAAATGTTTGTGTGGGTGGTGTGTGTATTTTTTTTGTGGGGGTGTTTGTGCTTTGTGGATTTCTTTTTTTTTTGTGTTTTGTTTTTTGTATTTTGGGGGACTTTGGTTTTCCCTCATCTTCACTGCTGGAGGATGAGGGGTCTGTGGCTGTGAGCGTGTTTGTGTCTGAGTGAGTGTTTATGTTCTTGTTCGTGTGTGTATTTTGGGGGGGAGGGGGAATGGGAGAGCTTTCCTCGTTTCCCCCCTGGGTGTGCGATTTTGGTGGTTCCATTGTTGACGGTGTTGCTGGTGGTCCTTGTCCCGGCGTCGCCAGCAGTGGAATCTTTCGACCCCTTGCGCTTTTCGGCAGTTGAGGGCAGAAGGCTCGCAAGTGTGTCGTTTCCCCACAAAGGAAACAATGCGGCCTTTTGCCCTCAGTCATTATATGCAACACCCTCCCGTTTTGGAGGCGGATGTGGTCCGGGATCGTTTTTACGTTTTCGGGTCTGATTTGGAGCAGTATCTCCAGATCAACCCCGGACCAGTCGTCCCTGGCAGTTCTCGTTGCCTCTACCGGGACTGTATCCGTTCCTTCCACGATTACGCAACCCAGGAGCCACCACATATCAAGTCCTGGTGGAATCCTGGGAATGCGCACACGTGCTATTCGTTTTCCCATGTGGGAGGGGTACATTATGACCTTGCTGGTTTTGCAAGGGGTCATTGAATGCTTCACAGCGAGGGCTTCAGACTTGAACAGCACCGAAACGGTGCCGTATTGCCTGCCCCTCTCTATGAAGTCTGTGTCCTCTCTGATGTATTTCAGTGCGGCTTCTATGTCAGCTTGGGCGATTATCGCTGCCCTCTTTGTCTCTACTGAGATGCATCTGAAATGCACCGTTCTTTTTTCCACTGCCTCAATGGCTTCTGCCGGGACAGTTAAGTTTGCCCAGG
Organism: Eledone cirrhosa; assembly: GCA_964016885.1. NCBI lineage: Eukaryota > Metazoa > Mollusca > Cephalopoda > Octopoda > Eledonidae > Eledone > Eledone cirrhosa. The sequence goes on from OZ024740.1 coordinate 112,827,522, forward strand.
TCTGCTCTTGATTTATGATTTTCCAGGCCTGGGCCAACTTTTCCTCTCTGTTGGTTAAGTCGATGCTGTAGCATGGTCTCCTTTTAGCCGCTGCCACAGCAGCGAAAGTGTTCTTGTTGGTGTTGTCACTGTTGTTGTTCTTGTTGGTGTTGCTGCTGCTATTGCTGTTGTTGTTCTCCCCTGTGTCGTGGTTACCTTCTGTGCTGTTGGCCTTGTTGGTGCTGCTGCTGTCGCTACTATTACTCTCTGTGCTGTTCGTTTTGTTGGTGCTCTCGCTATTACCACCTTCTGCGCTGTTCGGCTTGTTGGTGTTGTCGCTGTTACCACCTTCCGCGCCGCTCGGCCCGTTGGTGCTGGCACTGTCGCTGCTCACATTCGTGCTGGTGGCGCTCCTCGCCTCACCTCTCCTCTCAACGCTCAAGTCGCCGTTGCACGACAGCAGACCCGCCTCTAGGGGGCGTGGCTCCGCCATGTTTTTTTTGAGAAAAAAATTATGATTTTTCCAAAATAAAGTTCAAATATTTGGGCCAAAAGGCCCAAATATTATGAGTTATTCCTTCACAGGATACAAATTAATGTCTTATAATGCTTCAGCGGTACAAAAAATAAACAATTCTCTACAATTAATCCTCAAAAAATTGCTTACTCACGGAGCTTCAAAAAACGTACATCCACTTTCGTCAATAATAATAATAATAATAATATTTATACTTAATCTATATACAATTATAAATAAGAAAGGGTAATAGTTTGTATTACCCAATTATATATATATATATATATATATATATATATATATATATATATGAATCAGTATAGAACTAGTTAGACTATTACCCAACAGAGTACTCGATACTTGGGGTAGTAGTGTATAGTTATATTATAAAGAGTCGGGACCCCGACGGCTGAGGTCTTGTCGTTTCAACAACTAGTTACAGAGTCTAGAATTAGCTGTTGAAACGGCAAGAGCTCAGCCGTCAGGGTCCCGACTCTTTATAATATATATATATATCATTGTCATCAACATCCTACGCACGTTTTTCCATGTTTGGTAAAAACTATCTTACTGGGAAAGAGAAGTCAATACATTCGTAGAGTAAGTATTGTTATTGAAGGCATTAAAGGAACAATGTCTTACAGCTATAGAACAGATTTCTCTTAACAGAGAGCCTCTCATCAAGCGCTACCTTTACTAGAGACCATTCTGTTGAAAGCATTCGGGTCGGGTGTCTTTGTGTGTGGTCGCGTGCATGTGTATGTGTGTGTATGCGTTGGGTTGTATGTGTATATACAACGCATGATGGAGACGACAACTGACTGCAAAAGCGTCTGGATTTGCATTCCAACGTCTGGCTGCACCAGTAGCGGGATCACGATGAGGATGATGATGATGATGATATATATATATATATATATATGTGTGTGTGTGTGTGTGTGTGTGTGTGTGTGTGTGTGTGTGTGTGTGTGTGTGTGTGTGTGTGTGTGTGTGTGTTTATATGTATGTGTGTATGTGTGTGTGTATGTGTGTGTATGTATATGTATATATATATAAGTATATTCATATATATATGTATATATATATGAATATATATATATGTATATACATAGAAGTGAAAGTCTAAATATGATAAGTGAACAGAATGTAGGTTAAATATTTAAAATAAGATAGACAGGTAGATATATACGTTTGTGTAGACAGATGATACACAGGCTGTTATCATCAGTTAAGTGAGTACATTGGGCCTTGTTAACGCTTTCTTCATAACAAACACTTCATAAGAACGCCATATTCATATTTATTATTTTATATCTTCACTGTTTCTTCTTTTCTTTTTTCCTTTTTCAAACAAAAGCTAATTACATCCGGCGCCATTGCTCCTCAGTTTTGGAGTAAAAAGCTAAGTGTGGTCATTATTGTATACTCTTGACTTCTTATCAACATCAATAAAGAGAGTTAATGTGTATGTTTGTTGGTGTCAATGTGAAATCACTTGGTGGTCCTTCTATATATTTGACCTACCACGTTGATAATCTACTTTTACATAAATCAAACTATCAGAAGTCAGACAGACTATCGCTTCGTTCTACGATTGTATAGATTCGGATTATAAAGAACAGCATTAGTTAGCTAATCTACAACTAATTGTTGTAGGCGGCAAATTAATAGAAGAAACATTAGATTATCGGATGAAATGCCACACGGTAGTAATTCCGGTTCTTTGCATTCTGTGTTCAAATCACACCAAGATCGACTTTGCCATCATCAACTTTGCTTTTATTCCACCTCCATCTTGCTGAAGTCAACTATGATTTTATTACTTCTGGGGTCGATAAATAAAGTAAAATTTCAGAACGATGAAATGGCGGAAACGCTGGAGTTTTTGCAACTGAGTTTAAATGCTGCTATGCACTACTTGGACGGCAGTCCTTAATCCGCTCTCCTCTCTAACATCACTACCTGTATCAACCTTAATAAAATACATTTATCTACCTATATATATATATATATATATATATATATCTTAACTATAATAAAGAAAGAAGTGAGGGATGCATCCAGAATATATTTTTTTTATCCCGTTTGTAAAATAAGTTGGATTACTTTGATTAAATAATGAATGGATATTACATAATTTATCTACTAAATTTCGTAATTCTTGATTAAATATAAATAATTTTATTACTTATTTTAAGATTCACTTCTTTAAAATTTTTAAATGTCAACACTTCCGGTTAGCGATTGCTTATAAAAACATCACATATTTCCGTCACTATTTTTTTTTCTAATGCAGTTTATATATAATATCGTCTTTTTTAAATGTATCATGGCTTACAGAAGAGAGTATAATGCAGACTTCGTTCAATTTCTGTGCATATTGTCAATTACGATTTCATTTGATGTATCATATCTACATGCATATATATTTGCGTATAATATCAATATACACACTACACATGTTAGCAGAAAAACCACCAGAAGAGTGGTTTTCTGCTAGTATATATATATATATATATATATATATATATATATATATATATATATATGTGTGTGTGTGTGTGTGTGTGTGTGTGTGTGTGTGTGTGTGTGTGTGTGTGTGTGTGTGTGTGTGTGTGTGTATAAAGACATATATAAATTTATATAGTACGTTTATATACAGTAAATATATGGGTTACCTCGCTACTGAAGAAAGATACTTTTTCGTAACGTGTCAAAGACAAAAAAAACAAAACGTTTTTCTATATTTTCCTCAGCGAATTTGACATCGAGTTGTCAATATGTTCTGAGAATGTCAGATAGCGCTGTTTCAAGATTTTTTAATCTTTCAACAGTGACACTCACTCAGAACTTACTAGCATGGAATAGACAATACTCTATATAAAATTTTGCGTGATGGTCACTTGCTGGAGATGCTCATTTGCATAAAGCAGAACAGAAAGCGTTGAATTGAAGTTGTCATTTGCATACACTGCAAGCCTGACTGGTTATATTTAATTGGTGGTAGTACTAAAACAGCATTTAACCATAATAGATGTGTATAGAAGACATTTGTAAACATATATAAAACGTTTATTTACAATAGCAATTTCACTCATAATATGTTGGTCGACCCGAGACCTCAGCAGAAAAGTAGAAAACACTTGCCTAAGATACCACGAAGTGTTATTGAAGCCAAACCCACGTAATTACGAAGTGAATTCCTTAACCATAGAGTGGCTCTGTGCCTTGTTGAAAATTTCCTAATATTACATTAATAATCTATCCAAACGCAAACACTAATCTAATACATACTCGTTCGTTTTATAAAATTAAGCGGTTTCTAATCCTCTAATGAAATCTAACCCCGGCAAGTAACAAACATAAAAATTTTAAATTATACGGAAGCAAGTTTACAAATAGTTTTGAAATCTTTTAATTCGACACCAAATTCAAATTCTTAGCTGCCGTCTTTCTTTGAAATGTGGATTAGTTTTTGAATCCACAGTAGGTCAATTTTTATAGAATAGCTGCTTTCATAAACTAAAGTAATGATTCTCAAACGGGATACATCTAACTACCAGGGGAGGAATTTCAAACTCCAAGAGTTCGTTAAAGGAGGAATTGAGGCGGAGTTTAGGCCACGGGAGGAATCGGAACTGGGAAAGGATAGTGTATATTGTGTATATACACCAAATGAAATACCAGTTATAAAAACGATCAGTAATAAACATTTCACAAAGGTAATTCTGCCCCAGACCTAATCTCATTTTGAGCTATATGATGTTTGAGGTTTGAAAAACTTTCCCGTGTTAAGATGGTGTTTAGATGAAAAATACTAGATGATACTCTAAAATAAATATTGCAAAAGGAAGAATGTGTCCTGGGATTTCAAGAATTACTGAACGAAACCGACTCTATGTTTTACTAATGGTTACTATATCGACTTCTTCTGGGATTTGAACTCATAACAGAAAGGTATAAAACTATATAATTTATACAGATTCTCTCTCTTCATTCTTGATTATTTCTCATAAAAAATAGCAGAGATATTTCATAAAAGGAAGGAATACAATATCTGGATTACTAACTTACGAGTAGAAAATCACCTATTTTGGAGAGGATATGGTCGATTTCATCCTCACCAATAAATTACTGGTACTTTATTTTATCGACCCAGGTAGAATGGGTAGTTGTCATTATTCTTCCGGCTAATTGTCGTGGTAGAAATATAGATATGGCTTTACTACCTATAAAGTTGTTGTCATCGTTGACATTGCCGTTGTTATCCATTTTTTAAACTAGAAGTATTTTAATCTTTCTTACATGAAGTGGTAACCATGAAAATTATTTGAATTAAATAACGTATAAAGAAAACAAGAAATACTAAAAGGAAACAAATAAACAGCAAAATATCCCTGAAGCATAAAAAATAAACAAAGTAAAAATCGCTGTTAATTAAAATCTTTAATAAAAAGATTTAAAGTCTGCAACAAAAATATCCAATTTGAACTTGTTCCTTAATTAAGTCATAATTTAATTAATATTCAGATATATTTCTAAAGTTATTTGCAATACCATGCATGGCTACTTCTACCGTAGCCATAATATACACTGTACATTAATATTGCTGTACATTAGAGTAAAATTAGAGTAAAACCTCTGGTTTAACGGACATTGATTTAATGGATTTGGGGATTTAAAGGACAAAATAATAATAATAATAGTAATAATAATAATAATAATTATTATTATTATTATTTCTACTTTGGGCACAAGGCCACCAATTATCCCAGTGCATTACTGGTACTTTATTTTATCGACCCCGTAAGAATGAAAGGCAAAGTTAACCTCGGCGGGAATAATAATAATAATAATGATTTCATTTATTAGCCACAAGGACCGACATGTAGGGGACAATACAAAGACAGGGAGAGTGGGGTTTACAATAAGGTCGAGTAAAAGTGTACAATGGCAAGACTAATTTAACAATGAAGATATAAAAATATAAAATAAACTATGCATAAAATAATAATAATAATAATAATAATGATTTCTTTATTGGTCACAAGGGCTGACATCAAGAAAAACATTACAGACAGCACAGGACGGTACAGGACGGTACGATGTGGGTTTTGTGCGTGTAAAGATTTTTATTATTTACACAAGAAAAGAAAAAAAAAAGACATAGAAACATATATATATAAACAATAAAAATGAAAATTGAAACAATAAAAAATTTTCCAATATGGGGGAAACCTCCGAGGGTTACTCGTGGCGAAAACCACACAAAAGACAACGGCCACCCTGACCACCAGGGCAAGCGCCCTCTCTCAATTTTTCCATTTCTTAAACTACAGGCGTATATTCAGAGCGGTCCCGTTCACTCGGACCATTCTCGCTACATTCACCCACCTTTCAACAAACTTGCTAGAAGCCAGCACTTGCCTCTCCACCCTGATTTTCCTCTTCAAGTGAAACTTGAAAAAGTTAATTAGGGATTCGCTGAAGAGGAAAGTGTCTGTCTTTAACCCTTTCAACCTTGTCCACCACACAATCTCTTTCGCCATGGCCACCAGGCAGATGAAAACCGCCTGCCGTTCCTCCTCGAAGGAAGACGGCGAGACCATCTGCACAATGGACTCAGTCGATAACCGGACCAGTCCTACATGCGACAGCAACTGTTCGACATAGCTCCACAAGTCAGCAGTGCTCGGGCGCTGAAAGAGTGCGTGCCCGCGGTTCCGTCGCTCTGCGCGCATCTCGGACAGGCTCGGCTGACGGCACTTCCGTGCCTGTAGAGCTTATCTCGAACCGGCAACGCTCCCCGGTAGCACTGCCAGGGATTTTTGGAAGTTATCCATAGGCTCTGGGCTGAAAGTTCTCCGGAAGAGAGCAAACAGCTGATCTTCTTCGACGCCCAGGATCTCTCCGAGAACGTCGTCGCTCTTCCCCTCTACTAGACCTTTATAGAACGCCGAGGTCGATGTTCCACCGATACTGGTGCCCAGCTGGCAGAGGGCAGTGAGCGCCTGGAGACATTCCAGTTTCCAAGCGCTATCCCTCGGTCTTTTCCTGACCCAGGACTATAGCTCCGTCAAGCAGACGAGCTGTGGGAAAACGTGCCTGGCGAACGGCGACCACACCTGTTCACCGTCAAGGAAGCACCAGAGATGCCGCAGCCTCAGCGCATGTTTGCGCATCATCAGCCATGGCATGCCCAGTCCTCCACGCAATGTGTGTTGACAGCAGATGGATCGTCTGAACATGGGAGCCCGTCCCTTCCACAAAAAGCGGAAGAGGAGGCGCTCCATTTTGGTAAGAGATGGGCCGGGGCAAGGGATGACGGTGAGGCGGTAGCAGATGACGGATGCGATGTATGCATTCACCACCTCCTTCGTTGCTAACACCTTTCAGGGACAGCTTCCTCTCGGCCCATTTCTGGGTGAGGAAGGCCACTTTGCTCGTCACCTCGCTCTAGTTTTTCTCCATCTGGAGGTCTGGTCCGAACCAGACCCCAAGTAATTTAACCGGTCCATCCGTCCAACGGCCCACGACGTTGTCGGATGGCATGGACTTTCCTCTACAGGTGCCGAGCTGCAAGCCCACCGACTTTTCCTGGTTTATCGAGAGCGGTGCCGAGCATCTGGACGTGTATGGTGCTCGACACCACCACGGTGACGTCGTCGGCGTAAGCCGACTCGGATTTCCCGCATCCTAGTTCGCGTGGGACGCCCCTCATCGCCCCCAGTTTGTGCAGTAACGGCTCGAGAGCCAATACGTACAAGAGGGACGAGAGGGGACAACCCTGGCGCACCGAACGCATGATGCTGAACGGCTGCGACAGGTGACCGTTCATCCTCACAACTGAGCAGATATCGCTGTACATCGCAGCGATCCAACCCCTGAAAACGGGCCCGAAACCGGCTGCCTCGAGGACCGCCATCATGTACCGATGGTCGACCCTATCGAATGCTTTGGATTGATCCAAGTTGATCAGGGCCCCATCCGTGCCAGGTTCCTTAACCACCCTCTCTATGATGTATCGCAAGAGGTGGAGGTTATCGTGTATAGATCTGTCCGGAATGGCGCATGTCTGCGCCTCTCCCACCAGACCCTTGACGACAAGCGCCAACCTCGTTGCTAACACTTTGGCCAAAATCTTGAACTCTGCGTTTAGCAGGGTTATGGGCTTGAATTTATCGATAACATCCCCCTTGTTCGGGTCTTTTCTCAGCAGCGCACACCGGTCCCCGGCTCACAAAACTGGGAATGCTCCCGTTCTGCTGCCAGTTGCAGTAGACGTCTGCCAAGAGGTCACCGAACAAGTCTGGCACAAATGCATGAAGCTCGTAGGGCAGACCATCCAAACTTGGCGATTTACTCCTCGTGCAGTTAGCCATCGCTTCCCGTATTTCCACGGCTGTTATTGGCTTTTCGCAACACTGGGCTGCAGTTGTCGAGAGCCCGGGAAGTCCGTCGAGGTATACACTGAAGTCCATATCCCGATCCGGCCCGCCGCTGCTCCCGAACAGTTCAGTAAAGTGCTGCTGAAAATCTTCACACATCTGCTCGGGTTCGAGCAACACGCGCCCGTCAGATAAAGACCGAATTGTGGCTTTGCTGCCACGTCGCGCCTCTGCCACCCGGGTCCAATCGACGGTTTTTGTTCCCTCGTGTTTCAGAGCACGCGCTCTAGCTCTGACAACGCAGCCTTAGTGTTTTGCGTTGAAGAATTGGTCGAGTGCCAATCTCGCCGCAAGCACCCCGGTTGCGATGCCTGTCCTAAACGCCTCTTCTAGCTTTCTGACTAACTCTCCCTCTACTCTATTTTCCTCTATCACTAGCCCTTTGCTAAACCTAATTGACGCTACTTTAATAGCCCTTTTCAGGGCGAACCACCACCTGTTGTTGACGACCGCTCCCGTCAACGCCCGCTTAACTAATACGCTAATCCGGTCTCTGTTGGCTTTGCGCGTCGGGAAAGACGCGTTCGGCTTCCAGTAACCGGGTCCTTGTGTATGAAGTCTGTCTATGTCGATCTCACAGATCACAAATTTGTGGTCTGTGTAGTCGACTATTTTAAATTGTGGACAACTTATACTAGCCTTATCTAGTTCTCTGCAGAATACCCTATCGAGATACGATCTGGATGACCTGATGCGGTTTGTCCATGTCCACATTGGCACATTCGGGTGATCCAGTCGATACCTGTCAGACAGTTCAAAACGTCTGAGCAGGTTGGTGAGGCTCTTGCACCTTCCTCCCCTATCCACTAGCCCCACACAATCCCAGCGTGCATCCAAGATACCGTTCCAGTCGCCCACTAACACTAAAGAGCGGGACGTTCCAAGAAAGTTCTCTAGACGTCTGAAGAAATCTGGCCGTCCTGCCCATGTCGGGACATAGAGGGCTACTAGCCTGAAAGCATTGCCTTCGGTGCCGCTTACGTCCAGCACCACCGACTTGCCTTCTGGGTCCTGGAAGATGGTCCGTATGGCGAGACCCAAGCCTTTCCAGACCAACACAGCCACTCCGCCCCCCGCTCCAGGACGGCACGGAGATGCGTACACCTCGTAACCGTCGAAGATCGGTGCGAAAGCTTGCGTTTCGGAGATTCTGGTCTCGTTGATGGCCACCACATCTATGTTTAGTGATCTGAGGTCGTTAAGCAAGTGACCCTGCTTCCAAACCGATCTCAAGTTACGCACGTTTACACTTCCGATCCTGAATACGGCCATGTTGGGTGAGGAACGGGGCAAGTGAGAAAGGATCACTTACCTTGATCGCCTGGTGAAGGGACCCTTGTATCGTCCCTTCGGCTGGTCGTCGGCTCTTCTGTGAGTATATCCGAGTATACTCTCCGGTTGAGTGTCCCTCCTAGGTCTCTTAAATCACCAACTGCGTTGGGGAATTTCATTTTAATGTTTGTGTATTGTTTCTGTGATATTCTTACCAGTCTTATGTTCGTTGGTGTTTTGATTGGTGCTAGTATTATGTAGTCGTGCTGTGAAATGTCTGTGTGTTCAATTATGTAAGTCATTAGTTTCTTTTTGTGTGTATTTATTGCTGTGCATTTCTTTTTCTGGGGGTGGGGTGTGGTTCTGATATTTTCTTGTCGTTGGTGCTGGGTGTGTGTGTTTTGTTGTTGTGTTTGCGATGTTGGTGCTTGTGATGGTGTTGTTGTTGTTGGCGGTGGGGTTGTCGCCGGTGGTGATGGTAGTGCTAGTGTGGGTGGTGATGGTGTTGGTAGAGTTGCTGCTGTAAGTCTCTTTGCAGTAGCCTTCACCCTTTTTTCATTTCTTCCCTCCATTTTCGAAGTTGAGTGCCGTTATCGAAGTCTATCACATCCGGGATAGCTTCGATGCACTCCTGGTTGGTTTGAATTAACATCTCAATGGAGGCGCCGACATAATCTTCTCGTACTTTTTTCTGTACTTGCAGTACGGTTGTTTTGTCCTCGATTTCGACGAGGACAGACGCGGCCAGCCAAGAAGGAGCCATCCGGGTGGGGGGAGGGGGAGGACTTAGGTCAGTTTGACCCTCACAATTTTTTGCCCGCAGTAGGAGGGCACCAACACCATTTCCTCGCTCCTTAGGGTTACTAAGGATTGAGCCTTTGCCTCCTGGGTGTGGCAAAAAGCACGTCCACGGTGGCATATTTCTTGCCTCGGGTGATATGCGTTTTCCGCTGCCACACAGACCCTAAGGCTTTTTGTATTTGAGCCCCTGTGGCTCTTTCAACCCTACGTGATTTTGTGCTTACTGTACGGTACGTGACCGTACAGTGCTATTGGGTTTCGAAACATTCTTCGGCTGCCTTTCAGATTGCTTGCTGTCCGGTTTTCGTCTACATCTTCTTTGCTTCCTCTAATTCCTCATTTGTTATAAGGATGGTTTCCAGGTTCTTTGCGATACCTGCAAACGAGATTGGTTTTTCTTTCTTGTTGTTGTTGTCGTCAGAGCTGCTGTTACTTTTGTTGTTGCTGCTGGTACTACGACCGCCGCCGCCGCTGTTGATGTTGTTGTTGTTGTTGTTGCTGTTGCTACTGCTGCTGTTGTTGTTGCTGTTGCTGCTGCTGATGTTGTTGTTTATGCTGCTTCTGATGTTGTTGCGGCTGCTACTAGTATTTTCCTCGCCACTGTTGCTGTTGCTGCTGTTATTACGGCTGCTGCTGCTATTCTTCATGACGTCAGACGAATGAAATGGCTTTCCGTATTTACCGCACACATCTTTCATGTTGTCGTCGTCGTGGAGAAATGTTCCGCGGTACGCGCGTTTTCTTGATGAAGAACGCTACGAGAAACAACATTTTTTCTTTTTCTTTAATGGCGTCGCTCACAAAAGAGGCGACAGGGGCGACACCACATTTAGAGAAGGGAGGAGAGAGAGAATCTTCTCTCTGATGTAGTGACGATTGGGGAAGAAGAAGACGGAAGGAGTGAGAGTAACTTGTGAAAATTCTCTTTTGTAGCCATGTTTTTTTACGGTTTAAAATGAATATTGGGCACAAATCCCCAATAACTGGTTATTTAACCCCGAAGGGCCAAATAACGGACAGAAAGACCCCTCTCACGAGGAGGAGGGTGTCTTTATCTACAATTTGGTTCCAGTTTTAAACAATTTACAATTGTTATAACGGTTAAAAATTACAATATCTTACAGAGCCGAGTTTCCGTCAACAATGGCATTGAATAATAATAATAATAATAATAATAATAATAATGATAATAATGATGATAATGATGATGATGATGATTTCTTTATTAGCCACACAAGGCCCACATTAAGAAAACTTTAAGGATGGCACTGAATATTACAGGACGGTACAGGACGGTACGGGGTGGGTTTTAGTGTGTAACAATGTTTTTAGTAAAAACAAGGATACGTTAAAATTCAAACAAAATAAATTCCTCAATAAAGGGAAGTTGCAAGCGTGACACTTTGAGAAAGCCCACAAAAGTCCATGGTCACCCTGACCGCTAGGGCAAGTGCCCTCTGCCAGTTGTCCTCCTCCAATTTACAGGCGCATAATAAGAGCAGGCCCATTCACTCGGGCCATGATCATCTCTCACGCACCTTTCAACAAATTCTTTGGAAGGCAGCACTTCCCTCTTCACCCCGATTTTCCTCTTCAAGGGAAACTTCAAAAAGATAAACAGGGCTTCTCCAAAGAGGAAAGTGCTTGACATAAACGACCTCTTTCGTCATGACCACCAGGCAGATAAAAACTGCTTCCCATTCCCGGCTAATGGAAGGCGGTGTGACAATCTTGACGATGGACTCAGCTGATAGCCGGATCACTAACAAGCGCCAATCTCGTCGCTAATACCTTGGCCATAATTTTAAAGTCTACATTTACCAGAGGTATGGGCCTAAAATTATCAATATCGCATCCCTTGTTCTGGTCCTTTCTCAACTGAAAATTCTCCCGTTCGCCTGCCAGTTGCAGTAGACGTCACCCAAGAAATCACCGAACAGGACTAGAATGTAAACGTAAAGCTCGTAAGGTAGACAACCCAAACCAGTCGATTTGATCCTCGTGCATCCAGTCATAGCCTCCCGTATCTCCGTGGGTGTTATCGTTTTTTTTTGCATCTCTCTGTCTCCGTGGTCGAGATAGTCACTAAAGTCCATCTCATGATCCGGCCGTCCACCGCTCCCAAACAGCTGAGCGAAGTGCCGCTGAAAAGCTGCATACATCTGCTTGGGATCGAGTAACATGCACCCATCGTGGTCCACCAAGAACAGGATTGTGGCCTTGTTGCCACGTCACTCCTCCACCACTCGGGCTCACCGAACAGCTTTCGTCCACCGTGTCTAAGAGCACACGCCCAAACTCTGACAACGGAGACATCGAGATTGCGTTGAAGAATTGGTCGAGAGACAATCTTGTCGAAAGCATGTCAGTTAGCGCCTCTTCTGTCTAGCTGACATCAAGTTTAGTTTTCTCTTTCACTACTCCTTTACTAAAGCTCATCGATCTACTCTAATCACCCTGTTTAGGGCAATCCACCATTTGTTGTTGACGATGTCGTCTCTGAGGTCAACTACGTTGAATTATGGACAGCCTATGCTAGCTGTATCTACATCCCTACAAAATAATCTATCTAGATACGATCTGGATGGCTCGATACGGTTTGTCCATGTCTACATTGGTACATTTGGAAAATCCAGTTGGTACCAGTCAGAGAATTTGAAAAGACTGTGCAGGTGTGGGAGGCTTTTTACACACTCCTCCTATATCTGCGAGTGCCACACAGTTCCAGCGTACGTCTAAGATACTGCGCCAATCGCCCACTGACTTTAAAGCGCGGGGCGTTTCTTGAAAAGTCTCTATCTTTGTGAAAGATAAGCAACACTAGAACATATAGTGTCTCTATGGCTTATACTAAAGTTGGTGTGAAACCTTAGATGACAAGCAACAGTATTGAGAAATTATTTATAATAATCTATTCTAGATCTGTAACTAACATAGAGCGATCTTCTTTAAGTATTATACAGAAACACTTGGCATTACATATATTTATCCATATATATATATTTATCCATATATATATATATATAGTTATACTTGGGGAGGGTCATATTTGTGTAATATTGCCAGAATTAATAACAGAACACACTCACTGTTTAGTTGGTTTTCGCTTTTCGCTTCTGTGTCTTTTATATCGGTTAATATAAAAATGCATATATATATATATATATATATATATATATATATATATATATATATATATATATATATATATATATATATATATATATATATATATATATATATTATATATATATATATATATGTACATGCCAATGACCGGGTTCTGCAGGAACCCGGTGACATCATCAGGTGTTACGAAAATTATCTAATAAATGAATATAATAATGGTAGACACAATCCAAGGGGCTGAAAAGTAATGAGAAATATTTATGACCTTTTATTGGAATTACCAATTCTTTGCTCATCAGTGGGTGTAAAATTAGTAATCCTTTCACTTCTAAGTATCTCAGAAGACTGAATATTGTGCTACTAAAAATAGCAGCCAAGAATACAAAAAGTTTAAGGAGCCGACTATATTGAGTTAGAAACTCAAAATAGTCTCTTACAATTAAATAGCTCAAAGGAAGAAATTTTTCTGAGCCGTGTAATATAATTGAATATAAAAGAGAGATAAACACAGATATGAACATACATGTGTTCAAATCGTAAGGGACCAAGAATTGGTAATTTTCCTTCGCTAAAATTGCGAAAAAGCATACCAAAGCTGTCTGGGTGTTCCGGCAGCTTTGTTTTTCTTGATTTATTATTTTAAATTAAGTCTGGCAAACCGTATTGTTAATAATTAGTATTTTTTCACCCTAGCGATCTGGCCCCTTACGATTTGAACACATGAATATCTTTGTTTATCTCTCTTTTATATTCAATTATATATATATATTTAATACATTAACAGAGAAAGCTTTTAGCGATACTCCGACCAACTCCCATCTCACTCAATAAACATTATGATATACCTAAGTATAATCCCAATTATGCGTTTGGGGTGCTAACTATATTGTATTTTGTGGATAGTCAGCTGTATTATTTTATATGAGACATAATTAAATAAATCTCTCTTTCCATACGATCGTTTCGTTATAAGATTTCTACAAGGTGGGAAAATAATGTCCAAGTTATGTAGAAGCTTGCATATAATTAATTCATCAGTGGATGCCCAGGCAATATCAATATAAAAAACTACATTGATATTAATATTTAGCGATAGTCTCTGTCAGTGTTAGAAGGACCGCCAAGTTTGAAAGTCCAGCAATCCTTCAAAAGAAATTTCACACAGTCCTCAAATGGGAAATATATATATATTATATATATACATATTTATATATATATACATATATATATAAATACGGATATGTTACATAAGTAAAACAGATAGTTTACTCAAGAATAATTAATATTTTAGTCTCGTCTTCTTCGATAACACCTACAGATTACGAAAGTATGAATAACACCATGACCAGCGAGCCATTGACTATTCAGCTGTTGTACACCAATGTCATTCGTCATTCTGTATTCAAAGTTTTTCCAATAAGCCATTCAGGTTTCCCTGGTTACAATATTATATAAATCCAACATTGTATTCCACTATACCTTCCAGTGTTGGTTATTATAATGACTGAATTATTTATACTAAATAATAAGGTTATATAGAGAATATTAAGGTTGTTAGTTTTCTATATTTTAGACTATATAATCCCGTTTAATATTCCATTCCACGAAATAGCTTCTGGGAAGAGTTTGAATATTAAACAATTGTGAACTGTCACTTACTATGCCATATCTGCTCTATTTATTTCATACATATTTATATGTGTAGTTGTGTGTAGTTGCATTAGCCTGTTTGAATACTCTCCTAATGTTATTCTGTTCATGTATATACGTTGGTGTTCGTGTATTTATATATACGTATTTTTCTACACACACAAACACATAAACACTACTTGTGTGTTTGTAGCAGGACAATGTGCTCTATATTCAGAAACGGAGCTAATATTTATTTATAATTCTTACATATGATACTACACCATTAGTTGCCAATAGTTTTGTGCTATCGCAGAGGTCACAAATAGGCAAGCGATAAACACTAGGCACTCGTCATTAGCTTGTGCATTTATATGTATATACGTGTATAATAATAAGAGTCCAAGAAAAGAAGACTGAGAAAATAAACCGATACTAGGATTTAAAGTGGGAATTAAAAAGGATTTGGGACTGTCATGAGATTAAGGTCGTCCCGATTGTCATTGGAGCAGTAGGTACTATCACGAAGAGTTTTCAAGGATGGTTAAAAAACATTAGTCCAACCCTTTTTTTGGAACACTGCAAAAAGCTTGCTTGCTGTGAACAGCAAGAACCCTCCGATACATCTTGAATAACTGAGACTGCAGATAGAGGCTTCATATTCATTTGAACAAATGTTGCAGTTAAGTAACATCAATGACTGAAACGCCAAGAAAAAATAATATAAAAAAAAAAAATAATAATTTCTTTATTGGCCACTAGGGCCTACATATAGTGGACAATACAAAATGACAATAATAATAAGATCACCCGTGACCCATTGGGTCACGTTCAATTCAAAATATAAAAAAAAATTATGTTCACTTAAAAATAATTTTTAAATAATTAAAATATACACAGACATGTATATAATGTGAAATGAAACTGGAAGACCCATATATATACGTGTGTATATATATAAATGCGTGTGTATGTATATATATAAATGTGTGTGTTTGTATACATATATATATATGTATGTGCGTGTGTATATATATATGTGAGTGTCTGTGATCTATATACACTGGCCATAGACACACATATACACGCACATATATATATATACACACACTCACATATATATACACAACAACACTACCAGCTCTCTTCCATTCTCCTTCTCTGTCTCCTCTCCCTGTCTCTTTCAATCTACTCTCTCACAACCACTATCTGTTCCTCTCCATCTTTCTCTCTCTTTGTTTATGAAGGTACCCGGAAAACTCCTATATTTCGGGAACTCGTGGTCCGATTTACACGAAACTTGTTTTATTCCATTTGTATTCCCATTTCAGGG
The DNA here is from genome assembly GCA_964016885.1 of Eledone cirrhosa. NCBI lineage: Eukaryota > Metazoa > Mollusca > Cephalopoda > Octopoda > Eledonidae > Eledone > Eledone cirrhosa. Next base: position 112,843,630 of record OZ024740.1, read on the forward strand.
GCAACTTCCTTTTAAAGTATTCTCCCATAATACACCTGTTTAGCTGTATTAGATTACAGGCAAGCAAGCAAGCAATTACAGACTTTTAGTAATATATAGATAGATTGTTTCTACTTTGGGCACAAGGCCAGCAATTACTCCAGTGCATTACTGGTACTTTATTTTATCGACTCTGTATGGACGAAAGGCAAAATTAGCCCCGGCGGGATTTGAACTCAGAACGTATAAGGCCATAAGTCTATGCTTCAAAGCATAGTGTCTGACGCTCTACCGATACTGACAATGCACCATAACCAACACCACCATTGCTCTAAAATGATAGATCGAATCACTGCTGATCTCAGCCTAAAACCAAGCTTTGAGTATTAAGTCGGTGATTAAAAATCTATATAATCTTGTCAAGTGTCGTCTGTGTGGAATTAATGCAGAAAGTGTCAATCCCATAGTGAACTTGTGTTCCAAGATCCAAGAAACTCTAGAACTTCACTACCCAAACGTGAACACAACATACATGATATTATGGTTATGCATAGAAATACGCATGAAAGCCAGAAAATTGATGTTACAATCCTAGGATAACACAACTTAATGCCCCCCAATGAAAAAATATACGTGTTGATTTGAAATTTGAAATTACACGAATGTGAGTACCACCAAAAATATCCAGATTTGTCTTTGTAGATTTAGGTTCAATACCACTAAAACTGAAAAGGTATCTTAAGTAAGTAGACCTCGAACGACAAATAACTCTCCTAAAATAGACTGCACCGTTGGGCAGTGCACATAGGCCCAGGAAAGTACTGTCTACCCTAAGAGGTCCTTGTCGAAACACAAAAGGCAATAGAAAATTTAGTAATTATCATATTTGCTGTGCAAATCATCAATGATGATAACAATGGTATCTGATTTAGGCACAAGGCCAACAATTTTGGGGAGGGGAAAGTGGATTGTATCGATCTCAGTGCATTACTGATAACTTATATATTTACTACGTAAGGATGAAAAGAAAAGATGATTTCGGCTGGCGCCTTTTCTTTCCTGACTGGGAAATAGCTTCCGTTCTACGGAAGAATATTCAGTGCATCAGATGTAGCATGAAGTTTAAGCTTGAATATAATGTTTTTAGAAATGTTTTTAGAAATGTGCGAACGTAACTATTTTCTGCTCGTGTTCTAGGAGAAAGTAATACTGCTAATAATCAGTATGCCTGAGTATTTAACGCCGGGGCTAAACATACAAGATGCGCCCTCTTCTCGCACGTATGTACCCCATTCTCCTACTTACTATATACATGCATATGGATTGAGAAGAATCAATCACATTGTCAGAATTTCACTCTCTATATATGGTCCGAACGTGGAAGGGCCGAACTCCCACTGTCGTCGCCTCCATCTCTCTCATCCTCCCCATCTCTCTGTATGGTGAGCAAATGGGGTTCCACGTGCTGGCCTCCCCACAACCCTGGCGGACAGAATGGAGAGTGCGTTTCTCCGGAGGATGGTAAGTGGATATGCAGTATCCGTAGAGGGTCGAACGCCATGCTTTGTAGCATAGCGTTACGGCCTTTTATGATTTGAGTTCAAATCGCGCCGAGATTAACTTTGCATTTCATCCTTACAGGGTCGATAAAATAAAGTACCAGTAATGCACTGGGGTAATTGTTGGCCTTTTGCCCAAAGTAGAAAAAATTATTTATGTATTCAAGACGGCAGTTTAAAGTGGCGGGCATTAAAAGGCTAATCTATATATATAAAACTGAGGTTGTCTGTCTGTCTACTAAAACCTTCGGCACACATCTCCTCTTAAACCGTACGTTCAAATTTCGGTGAAATTGCTACACTTATAGATGAAGGTCCGGCGGAACCATTGGTCAAATAAATTTTCAAATCGACCCATGCCAAGTGTAAAAATCGAATTTGTAATGTATTGATTTTTCAGTTCAAATGTATAAATAGAGATGAGAGACGAGTTATTTCCCTTTTATGGCGTCATTTGCTTATCTATTTATGTTACGTATAAACGACGCAGTGGACCGAGAAGAACAATTTCATGCAAAGACAAGACCAAGTTTATGGTGTAAATGGAGTCGTTAGACTAATATTCTATTTAAAATAACCGAATGATTTCCAGCCCCGGAGTTTAAGAATGATGTAAATAAAATTGTAAACGAAAATGACAGGTTATTAAAATAGTTGTTTCTACTTTTGGCACAAGGCCAGCAATTAAACAGTACATTACTGGTACTTTATTTTATCGACCCCGTAAGGATGAAAGGCAAAGTTAACCTCGACGGGATTTTAACTTTGCCTTAACATAGTAAAAATAAATAGTGAAGATTTAGGCCAGTACATATGTATGCACCGACGAACATACACATACTTATACATACGCACACACAAATACATACACACACACACACGTGCGCGTGCGCGCCTGTGTGTAAACCTTATGCATTTCTACAGTATTTTCACCAAACTTAAGACATAGGTTACTCATGTACTCCGGATGGTCATGGACACTTTCATTTTTCCAGATATTGATTATAGGGCCTCCCGGCGGATAACGCCCTTTAACCACTTCCTTAGAGTCGACTGAAGCACTGCAGTGCAATGCAAAAAAAACGTCATAACTTCTGGAGTTCGCAACCGATTTTCACAAAACTTGACACATGGGATACGTTGAATGTGAACTCTCAGAATTGGCACATATTGAGTAGGGGACCCCTGAGGGCAGGAACCCCCTTTTGGAAAAAGTCGATGAGTTTATAAAAGTATAGTTTTCGAAGCAGCACTGAAGTATTGACATAAATGGTATACATAACTGCTATTTAATACCCGAGCAACGCCGGGTACCTCTGCTAGTTAGAAATAAACGTACGATTATAAGACTTAGTGTTATTAGCCAGGGAATAATTCAATGGTTCTTTGAGCTATCCTGATTTGTTGCAACCGAATGAACTCGATCATTGCCGTTCAAGGGTCAACTGGTTTACTACCCAAGTATGAAAACGATCCACCTGACTATCTTCCCCGCAGTTCTCATCAATACAATTTTACTCACAAGACCTGGGCTCACACGGAGCTATGTTAAAAAACACCACCACGAATTCTACGCAATGTGATTGTACCCGGGAGCTGCTGATTACGAGACCAAATCTTGAAACCTACAACCTACCCTATATATGTATTTTGTTCGTGTTTGTTTGTAAGTATGTATGTGTATATGAGCGTCCCACATCTGAATCTGACAAGCGATTGCGAAACTCTTGGCAGGGTTTGCAGCCATCAAATATATATATATATATATATATATATAAATAGAAGGGGTATTTAATTTGTTGGAAGTCCGACAAATATAAATGTTTATAACTGATTTAGAGCACTCAACTGGTTACTGGAGTAAATATTCAATGATAGAAAAATCACTAATATATTTCCACTATCCAGAGAATATCCAACCGATAAGGTATGATTTTCATGGGTATGTCTCTATTTATAAAACAAACTTTGTATTTTATCTGAGGAAAGTGTACCAATGTTGTCTTGGTACTCTTGAAATATATATAATAAAATAAATATGGTTTTATAAATATAGTTTCCATTTATTTAATATCATTGTATGTATATATATATATATATATATATATATATATATATATATATATATATATGTGTGTGTGTGTGTAAGAGAGAGAGAGAGAGAGAGAGAGAGAGAGGAAAAGAGGGACAGACTCATAAAGATATTTGTTGTGTGTTCAATGTATATATGGGTGCATAGGTACACACGTAAACCAGCATCACCTACATTTATACGAGGCCATGTGAGAATACATGTAATATATCCTTCTTCGTATACACACGCACACACACACACACACACATATATATATATATATAT
>OZ024740.1:112852526-112857526 GCA_964016885.1 Eledone cirrhosa
TATATATATATATATATATATGTATGTATAAATATTTATATATATATATATATATATATATATATATATATATATATATATATATATATATATATATATATATATATGTATATATATATATATATATATATATATATATATATATATATATATATATATATATATGTATATATATATATATATATATATATATATATATATGTATGTATAAATATTTATATATATATATATATATATATATGTATGTATAAATATTTATATATATATATATATATATATATATATATATATATATGTATATATATATATATATATATATATATATATATATATATATATATGTATATATATATATATTATATATATATATATATATATATATGTATACATATTTATATATATATATATATATATGCATATATATATATATATATATATATATGTATGTATACATATTTATATATATATATATATATGCATATATATATATATATATATGCATATATATATATATATATATATGCATATATATATATATATATATATATATATATATATATATATATATATATATATATTTAACGAAGAAAATGTGGTAAGGAACCAGATGGACCATAACGCACCAAAGTACTCAATACTTAGGGTAGTACAGTGGGTAATAAGAACGAGTAGGACCCCGACGGCTGAGCTCAAGCCGTTTCGACGGCTAATTCTGGACTAAAATCATTTTAGTCCAGAATTAGCCGTCGAAACGGCTTGAGCTCAGCCGTTTGGGTCCTACTCGTTCCTATATATATATTTATATATACCGATATATATCACTCTGTCTCACATCCCTAATTTTTTTTTCCACGCTCATCTCTGTCCATATAACATTTCATGTGAAACTAGCTCGCCCATCACTTCAAATGTTTCATCTCCTCCCCACTCTTGTTCCTCACTCCCACCCCATCTGTTCGTTAATTCGAACTGGTTCTTAGCCAGATACTACTTATTTAATTGAAACATCAACTATGATATTAACCATCCCAAACCCCGCGATTAAATTGTTTATGTAAGTGTATAAAGAAAATACAGGAGCGTAAAATGGATATATTTCTAGGCATATGGTGATACGTAACGACATCGTCAGACGACAGACTAAATAGAATATGTAACACCAAGGCGGTAAATCGGCAGTGTTGTGAGAACGCCAGATAGAATGTTTTGCGGTATTTGTTCTCTGCACATTAAGTTCAAATCCACTGATCACTGATTTTCAGCGTTTCGAAGTCAATAAATAAAGTACCAATCCAGTGCTGGAATTGATTCTCACTTTCTCTTTCTTTCTCTCTCACAATCTCCCCCTCCTCTCTCTGATCATGTATGTGTGTATGTATGTTCTTCTGGTTTTATAATTTCACAAATCTTTACCAATAGAGAGAGAGTCGGTGTCTAACATAGTCATAAGACTCTCTCATTGGAATTTACACAACATCAACTAGGTAGATATGTCTGCATGTTTGCATGCATGCATGTGTGTGTAGATATGGATGTTATTGTATATGTGGATGTGTATGTTTTGAGTTGTATGTGTGCATGTGCATACACTTTGTATCTGTACATGTGTATATGCAGTTATTAGATGCAAAGTTTTTGGAATGTTTTACATATTTTTATTGTTCCATTAATGGATTGTACTTGTAATTTCCTAACTAGTTGCACTTGTTGTCACATCTAGGTGTTTTGCCTGCATCCCTTTGCCTGCATCCCTGTGTTTTGCCTTCATATGTATGTATGTATGTATGTATGTGTATGTATGTATGTATGTATGTATGTATGTATGTATGTATGTATGTATGTTTTTCTGGTTTTATAATTTCACAAAGTTTTACCAATAGAGAGAGAGAGTCGGTTTCTAGCATAGACACAAGACTCTCTCATTGGAATTTACACAACATCAACTAGGTCGATATGTATGCATGCATGTGTAGATATGGATGTTATTGTATGTGTGGTGGTGTATGTTTTGAGTTGTATGTATGCATGTGTATATGCTTTGTATCTGTACATGTGTATATGCAGTTATTAGATACAAAATTTTGGAATGTTTTACATATTTTTACACTTCCATGAATGGATTGTACTTGTAATTTCCTAACTAGTTGTGTTCTTTCTGTTCCTGTGAAGCCCAGCTTCTCAAGAATTGTATTGAGGCAGTTACTAACATACCCCAGTGCCCCAATAATCGCAGGCATATATCTGAAGGTGTAATCAGGGTGGAGTGTCTGCAGATTTCTCATTAGTTCTGCATAAATATTCTCCTTTTCACTAATCTTTGATATTATATTGGCATCGCTGGGCAGCTAATTTCCACTACTGTGCATGCTTTCTTCTACCTGTCCCATATCATAATATCTGGTCTGTTATGCCTGCATTTTATTGGGGTTTTTACTGGAACATTCCACCAGTACTCTTTTATATTATGTACATGGATGTCTTCCACATTGCTGTAGCTTTTAATGTGTTTATTATCGGGGCTAGCTTTTTTACTGCATTGTACAGTGTTTTGGCCACTACATCATGCCTCATAGGTAGATAGTACCGCGATGACATCTTTGGACAGCTGCTGATGACATGGGTGATATCCTAGATGTTAGTTCTGCAGAGTCTGCACTTGTTATCACATCTAGGTGTTTTGCCTGTATCCCTATCTCTTTTGTGAATCAGGTATTTCGTGTTAATCTCCTGTTCTTGGACTGCAAAAGCGTATCCTTCAAATAGCGGTTGTTGGTCCAAGATAGACTACTTTCTTTATCTATATTACTCTCACCTTGGAGCTTCCTGGCAACATATCCATGCATAATATTTTTGCTGATAAGAATGCAGTTTTTCATCCATGGATTCACTGTGATACTGCTGAGCGACATCCCTGGGTGTGAGTTTTTGATTATCACACAGGGAATATCTCTCGAGGAGTTCCTTCCCAACTCTCATGATCCTATCTGTTTCATGCAGATAGACTTGCTCGAGAAACGGGCTCCTGCGCTTCGAGGTTCGTAGATGTTGTCGGAGAGATATGATACGACATTCAAATGTTGTCTGGACTGATGTTAGGCCTCTGCCTCCCTGCTTACGTTTCAAGTAAAGGCGGTCTATGTCACTGTTGATGTGGAAGTTTCCGGTGTTGTTTAGTATTTTTCGAGTTCCAACATCAACTGCTCGGATGTCGTCTATCGTCCAATTGAGTATTCCAAACGTTGGTGTTAGGACAGGCACAGCAAACACATTGTGAGCCAGTGTTTTGTTTTGCGCAGAGAGTTCCGATGACCAGATCTTTCTTAATCGGGTGTAGTATTCCCTGGTTAGGCGTTCTTTATAACAGATACCATTATAGGATATGTTCTCATCTATCCCCAGGTATCTGTAGCAGTCCTCATCAGATATCGGTGAAACAGTTAGGCCATTGATGACAATGTTGCTAGATTGTGTTGTTGTTTTTCCCCGCTTTACACTCATGTATGAGCATTTATCTTGGCCAAACTCCATTCCTATATCCTTTGAGAACGTTGTAACCAGGTCAAGATTTTTCTTCATCCCATCCATGTTCTTGGCATAGAGTTTCAGATCGTCCACAAAGAAATTATGGGTTAGGTTCGTATTTCTCTCCTGTGAGCCAATGATGTATCCCTCACATTTCTTGAGCAGAAAGAACAAGGGGTTTAATGACAAGATGAATAATATCACAGAGAGACTGTCCCCCTGAAATATACCCTGCAATATTTTATTTTATCAGTGAAAATAGAGCCCTCCCTCTCTGTCTTTGTGATAGCAGAGATATTAACAAGAACAGAACACCACCAAAAAATGCCATCATATATAACTAAAATAGAAAAAAAGATGTATGTATGTGTGTAATCATGATCTTTTCTTTTAGGGTTATAGCTACTTTCGTTCAGAGTGTGGGATTGGCTCAGTGTGCAGTCTTCACCCATAAAAAAATCTTCACACACAGGCATTGAACAATAGAATTAATTAATAATCATTGATAATGGTATATGGAGTCCTATATATAGGAAAAAGTATGACCCCGACGGCAGAGCTCAAGCCGTTTCGACGGCTATTTCTAAGTATCGAGTACTCTGGTGTTATGGTCCATCTGGTTCCTTACCACAACTCCTTACCACAACTCCTTCGTTATATATATATATATATATATATATATATATATATATATATATATATATATAACGTACAGACATTTATAGATACAAATAGAACCAGGCACACAATTACATCCATCCATTCAGACACTCACATATGCCAATATGCCCAAAGCAGTCACAATTAATTTACCAGAGAAGAAACTGGCGGAAGACAGAAAGACCGAAGCTAATAAATAATTAAACTAATGAGAATGCAAAATGTCTGCGTGTTGTGCTAGTCAGTTAGTGGAAATATAGAGAGAGCACTAAACAATAACGAACGATGGTGGATGGTGGAGGTCAGGGCTGGAACGGATGGCAGCAGAGCCGAAGTGGCTATTACATTTACTAAATACTGACAAAATGAATGTCGAAGAGGAAGTGAACTAGTGGATATATGTGCTAGTGTCTGTGCGTGTATGTGCATATGCATGTGTCTGTATACTTACATATGAACACACACACACTCACACACACACAAACGTATATATATATATATATGTGCTAAAGCTACAGACCGATTATGCATATACGCTAGCTTGGCCGTATACTAAAGCTTCGTCAATGCTGTACTAAAATTTATATATACATATATATATATCAAACGTTAAACTAATATATTTCTTCATTGTACTGTGTCGTTTGCTTTGTTATATTTGTTTACCTTTAGCATATATACAGATACATACATATATACATATGCCGTAGACATGCAATACAACAGGAGGAACATAATAGTACCACTGCTGATGTTGCAGATGTGCAACGAAAGAACTTTGTTAGACTATATATATGTGTTTATATCGATATTTTATC